>JAECWT010000217.1:0-484488 GCA_018150885.1 Drosophila tristis | reverse complement strand
TCTAATAGATATGGTCATTCTCTACGATACTGCGTTTTTAGTTTTATCGTATCTTCAAAATTGTGCCTGCCACAGATTTTCGTCCTTTTGTGGGGGCGGAAGGGGGCGGGGCGAAATTTTGAAATACCACAGTGGTTGATATCACATGAGTCTTGAAACCAAATTTGGTTGCCTAACTCTTATAGTCTCTGAGATCCAGGCCTCAAACAAGACGGACAGACGGACAGACAAGCATGGCTCTATCGACTCGGCTATTGATGCTGATCAAGAATATATATACTTTGTGGGGTCGGAAAATTTTCCTTCTCTGTGTTACACACATCCACTTTTACCACAAATCTAATATACCCCCTTAACTCTTTTGAGTACGGGTATAAAAAAAATTTGTAGCATTTTTGCTACATCTGTTATCTACATCTACATCTACAATGTATATTTTACATCTAACATGTAGATTATAGATGTACCATTTAGATTCTGCATCTCCTCCGCTAGGGGTTGCTCGCGCACTGAACGCGGCAAAGTGTGCGAGCGAGAAAGAGAATGATTGGTTGTTTTCTTGCAGGAAGGGGCGGGGGAAGCAGCTGAAAATTAATTTCTTCATTCTGGCTATATTTATGATCCGATCTGATTCATATTCGGCAATCTGGTAGATATGGGCATTCTCTACGATACTGCGTTTTTAGTTTTATCGTATCTTTAAAATTGTGCCTGCCACAGATTTTCGTCCTTTGTGGGGGGGGAAGGGGGCGGGGCGAAATTTTGAAATACACTTGTAGCAGTGTGATATCACGATATGACTAACTCTCTGAGTCTCTAGTCTCTGAGATCCAGGCCTCAAACAAGACGGACAGACAGACATGGCTCTATCGACTCGGCTATTGATGCTGATCAAGAATATATATACTTTATGGGGTCGGAAAATTTTCCTTCTCTGTGTTACACACATCCACTTTTACCACAAATCTAATATACCCCTTAACTCTTTTGAGTACGGGTATAAAAAAAAAATTTGTAGCATTTTTGCTACATCTGTTATCTACATCTACATCTACAATGTATATTTTACATCTAACATGTAGATTATAGATGTACCATTTAGATTCTACATCTCCTCCGCTAGGTTGCTCGCGCACTGAACGCGGCAAAGTGTGCGAGCGAGAAAGAGAATGATTGGTTGTTTTCTTGCAGGAAGGGGCGGGGGAAGCAGCTGAAAATTAATTTCTTCATTCTGGCTATATTTATGATCCGATCTGATTCATATTCGGCAATCTGGTAGATATGGGCATTCTCTACGATACTGCGTTTTTAGTTTTATCGTATCTTTAAAATTGTGCCTGCCACAGATTTTCGTCCTTTGTGGGGGCGGAAGGGGCGGGGCGAAATTTTGAAATACACTTGTAGCAGTGTGATATCACATGAGTCTTGAAACCAAATTTGGTTGCCCTAACTCTTATAGTCTCTGAGATCCAGGCCTCAAACAAGACGGACAGACGGACAGACAGACATGGCTCTATCTCTGTGTTACACACATCCACTTTTACCACAAATCTAATATACCCCTTAACTCTTTTTGAGTACGGGTATAAAAACAATTCTCTTATACGGTATACGACCGAACCGATCGAGAGCGGCCTTCTGTCTCTCTCGGCTTCACGAATCTTATGCTTGCACCGTGGTGCCGGTCAGCGACGAACATGCGTCAAAATTTCGAGTAACGCCAGTAGGTTTATGTTTTGGTTTTGCTTGCGGGGAGGGGAATTGAATCGCATTTAATTGCCAGCGCATGCAAAGCGTTTGGTTGCATTTGTTTATAAGATAAGAGGAAAACGAGAAGGAACGTGTGAGTCGCTTCTGGGACGCGACTCTACTTATACCCGTACTCAGTCAGTAAATACATTTTTGAGATATGATTTTTTAGAATTTTAGAAAAAAAATAAAATTTTACATTTTACACTTTTTTGCTACATCTGTTATCTACATCTACAATGTATATTTTTCATCTAAACTGTAGATTATAGATGTACCATTTATATTCTACATCTCCTCCGCTAGGGGTTGCTCGCGCACTGAACGCGGCAAAGTGTGCGAGCGAGAAAGAGAATGATTGGTTGTGTTCTTGCAGGAAGGGGCGGGGGAAGCAGCTGAAAATGAATTTCTTCATTCTGGCTATATTTATGATCCGATCTGATTCATATTCGGCAATCTGGTAGATATGGGCATTCTCTACGATACTGCGTTTTTAGTTTTATCGTATCTTTAAAATTGTGCCTGCCACAGATTTTCGTCCTTTGTGGGGGCGGAAGGGGGCGGGGCGAAATTTTGAAATACACTTGTAGCAGTGTGATATCACATGAGTCTTGAAACCAAATTTGGTTGCCCTAACTCTTATAGTCTCTGAGATCCAGGCCTCAAACAAGACGGACAGACGGACAGACAGACATGGCTCTATCGACTCGGCTATTGATGCTGATCAAGAATATATATACTTTATGGGGTCGGAAAATTTTCCTTCTCTGTGTTACACACATCCACTTTTACCACAAATCTAATATACCCCTTAACTCTTTTTTGAGTACGGGTATAAAAAAAAATTTGTAGCATTTTTGCTACATCTGTTATCTACATCTACATCTACAATGTATATTTTACATCTAACATGTAGATTATAGATGTACCATTTAGATTCTACATCTCCTCCGCTAGGGGTTGCTCGCGCACTGAACGCGGCAAAGTGTGCGAGCGAGAAAGAGAATGATTGGTTGTTTTCTTGCAGGAAGGGGCGGGGGAAGCAGCTGAAAATTAATTTCTTCATTCTGGCTATATTTATGATCCGATCTGATTCATATTCGGCAATCTGGTAGATATGGGCATTCTCTACGATACTGCGTTTTTAGTTTTATCGTATCTTTAAAATTGTGCCTGCCACAGATTTTCGTCCTTTGTGGGGGCGGAAGGGGGCGGGGCGAAATTTTGAAATACACTTGTAGCAGTGTGATATCACATGAGTCTTGAAACCAAATTTGGTTGCCCTAACTCTTATAGTCTCTGAGATCCAGGCCTCAAACAAGACGGACAGACGGACACCATGTCTGTCTGTCCGTCTGTCCGTCTATCTCTCGTCTATCTCCCCTTAACTCTTTTTGAGTACGGGTATAAAAACAATTCTCTTATACGGTATACGACCGAACCGATCGAGAGCGGCCTTCTGTCTCTCTCGGCTTCACGAATCTTATGCTTGCACCGTGGTGCCGGTCAGCGACGAACATGCGTCAAAATTTCGAGTAACGCCAGTAGGTTTATGTTTTGGTTTTGCTTGCGGGGAGGGGAATTGAATCGCATTTAATTGCCAGCGCATGCAAAGCGTTTGGTTGCATTTGTTTATAAGATAAGAGGAAAAACGAGAAGGGAACGTGTGAGTCGCTTCTGGGACGCGACTCTACTTATACCCGTACTCAGTCAGTAAATACATTTTTGAGATAAGGTTTTTTTAGAATTTTAGAATAAAAATAAAATTTTACATTTTACACTTTTTTGCTACATCTGTTATCTACATCTACAATGTATATTTTACATCTAAACTGTAGATTATAGATGTACCATTTATATTCTACATCTCCTCCGCTAGGGGTTGCTCGCGCACTGAACGCGGCAGAGTGTGCGAGCGAGAAAGAGAATGATTGGTTGTTTTCTTGCAGGAAGGGGCGGGGGAAGCAGCTGAAAATGAATTTCTTCATTCTGGCTATATTTATGATCCGATCTGATTCATATTCGGCAATCTGGTAGATATGGGCATTCTCTACGATACTGCGTTTTTAGTTTTATCGTATCTTTAAAATTGTGCCTGCCACAGATTTTCGTCCTTTGTGGGGGCGGAAGGGGGCGGGGCGAAATTTTGAAATACACTTGTAGCAGTGTGATATCACATGAGTCTTGAAACCAAATTTGGTTGCCCTAACTCTTATAGTCTCTGAGAACCAGGCGTCAAACAAGACGGACAGACGGACAGACAGACATGGCTCTATCGACTCGGCTATTGATGCTGATCAAGAATATATATACTTTATGGGGTCGGAAAATTTTCCTTCTCTGTGTTACACACATCCACTTTTACCACAAATCTAATATACCCCTTAACTCTTTTTTGAGTACGGGTATAAAAACAATTCTCTTATACGGTATACGACCGAACCGATCGAGAGCGGCCTTCTGTCTCTCTCGGCTTCACGAATCTTATGCTTGCACCGTGGTGCCGGTCAGCGACGAACATGCGTCAAAATTTCGAGTAACGCCAGTAGGTTTATGTTTTGGTTTTGCTTGCGGGGAGGGGAATTGAATCGCATTTAATTGCCAGCGCATGCAAAGCGTTTGGTTGCATTTGTTTATAAGATAAGAGGAAAAACGAGAAGGAACGTGTGAGTCGCTTCTGGGACGCGACTCTACTTATACCCGTACTCAGTCAGTAAATACATTTTTTGAGATATGATTTTTTAAAATTTTAGAAAAAAAAAAATTTTACATTTTACACTTTTTTGCTACATCTGTTATCTACATCTACAATGTATATTTTACATCTAAACTGTAGATTATAGATGTACCATTTATATTCTACATCTCCTCCGCTAGGTTGCTCGCGCACTGAACGCGGCAGAGTGTGCGAGCGAGAAAGAGAATGATTGGTTGTTTTCTTGCAGGAAGGGGCGGGGGAAGCAGCTGAAAATTAATTTCTTCATTCTGGCTATATTTATGATCCGATCTGATTCATATTCGGCAATCTGGTAGATAGGGGCATTCTCTACGATACTGCGTTTTTAGTTTTATCGTATCTTCAAAATTGTGCCTGCCACAGATTTTCGTCCTTTGTGGGGGCGGAAGGGGGCGGGGCGAAATTTTGAAATACACTTGTAGCAGTGTGATAACACATGAGTCTTGAAACCAAATTTGGTTGCCCTAACTCTTATAGTCTCTGAGATCCAGGCCTCAAACAAGACGGACAGACGGACAGACAGACATGGCTCTATCGACTCGGCTATTGATGCTGATCAAGAATATATATACTTTATGGGGTCGGAAAATTTTCCTTCTCTGTGTTACACACATCCACTTTTACCACAAATCTAATATACCCCTTAACTCTTTTTGAGTACGGGTATAAAAACAATTCTCTTATACGGTATACGACCGAACCGATCGAGAGCGGCCTTCTGTCTCTCTCGGCTTCACGAATCTTATGCTTGCACCGTGGTGCCGGTCAGCGACGAACATGCGTCAAAATTTCGAGTAACGCCAGTAGGTTTATGTTTTGGTTTTGCTTGCGGGGAGGGGAATTGAATCGCATTTAATTGCCAGCGCATGCAAAGCGTTTGGTTGCATTTGTTTATAAGATAAGAGGAAAAACGAGAAGGAACGTGTGAGTCGCTTCTGGGACGCGACTCTACTTATACCCGTACTCAGTCAGTAAATACATTTTTGAGATATGATTTTTTAGAATTTTAGAAAAAAAATAAAAAATAACGAGAAGGAACGTGTGAGTCGCTTCTGGGGACGCGACTCTACTTATACCCGTACTCAGTCAGTAAATACATTTTTGAGATATGATTTTTTAGAATTTTAGAAAAAAAAAAAAAATTTTACATTTTACATTTTTTTGCTACATCTGTTATCTACATCTACATCTACAATGTATATTTTACATCTAAAATGTAGATTATAGATGTACCATTTATATTCTGCATCTCCTCCGCTAGGGGTTGCTCGCGCACTGAACGCGGCAGAGTGTGCGAGCGAGAGAGAGAATGAGTAGTGTATCTCTTGCAGGAGGGGGCGGGGGAAGCAACTGAAAATTAATTTCTTCATTCTGGCTATAATTATGATCCGATCTGATTCATGTTCAGCAATCTGGTAGATATGGTCATTCTCTACGATACTGCGTTTTTAGTTTTATCGTATCTTTAAAATTGTGCCTGCCACAGATTTTCGTCCTTTGTGGGGGCGGAAGGGGGCGGGGCGAAATTTTGAAATACACTTGTAGCAGTGTGATATCACATGAGTCTTGAAACCAAATTTGGTTGCCCTAACTCTTATAGTCTCTGAGAACCAGGCGTCAAACAAGACGGACAGACGGACAGACAGACATGGCTCTATCGACTCGGCTATTGATGCTGATCAAGAATATATATACTTTATGGGGTCGGAAAATTTTCCTTCTCTGTGTTACACACATCCACTTTTCCCACAAATCTAATATACCCCTTAACTCTTTTTTGAGTACGGGTATAAAAATGAATTTCTTCATTCTGGCTATATTTATGATCCGATCTGATTCATATTCGGCAATCTGGTAGATATGGGCATTCTCTACGATACTGCGTTTTTAGTTTTATCGTATCTTTAAAATTGTGCCTGCCACAGATTTTCGTCCTTTGTGGGGGCGGAAGGGGGCGGGGCGAAATTTTGAAATACACTTGTAGCAGTGTGATATCACATGAGTCTTGAAACCAAATTTGGTTGCCCTAACTCTTATAGTCTCTGAGAACCAGGCGTCAAACAAGACGGACAGACAGACATGGCTCTATCGACTCGGCTATTGATGCTGATCAAGAATATATATACTTTATGGGGTCGGAAAATTTTCCTTCTCTGTGTTACACACATCCACTTTTCCCACAAATCTAATATACCCCTTAACTCTTTTTTGAGTACGGGTATAAAAAAAAAATTTGTAGCATTTTTGCTACATCTGTTATCTACATCTACATCTACAATGTATATTTTACATCTAACATGTAGATTATAGATGTACCATTTAGATTCTACATCTCCTCCGCTAGGGGTTGCTCGCGCACTGAACGCGGCAAAGTGTGCGAGCGAGAAAGAGAATGATTGGTTGTTTTCTTGCAGGAAGGGGCGGGGGAAGCAGCTGAAAATTAATTTCTTCATTCTGGCTATATTTATGATCCGATCTGATTCAGATTCAGCAGTCTAATAGATATGGTCATTCTCTACGATACTGCGTTTTTAGTTTTATCGTATCTTCAAAATTGTGCCTGCCACAGATTTTCGTCCTTTGTGGGGGCGGAAGGGGGCGGGGCGAAATTTTGAAATACACTTGTAGCAGTGTGATATCACATGAGTCTTGAAACCAAATTTGGTTGCCCTAACTCTTATAGTCTCTGAGATCCAGGCCTCAAACAAGACGGACAGACGGACAGACAGACATGGCTCTATCGACTCGGCTATTGATGCTGATCAAGAATATATATACTTTATGGGGTCGGAAAATTTTCCTTCTCTGTGTTACACACATCCACTTTTACCACAAATCTAATATACCCCTTAACTCTTTTTGAGTACGGGTATAAAAACAATTCTCTTATACGGTATACGACCGAACCGATCGAGAGCGGCCTTCTGTCTCTCTCGGCTTCACGAATCTTATGCTTGCACCGTGGTGCCGGTCAGCGACGAACATGCGTCAAAATTTCGAGTAACGCCAGTAGGTTTATGTTTTGGTTTTGCTTGCGGGGAGGGGAATTGAATCGCATTTAATTGCCAGCGCATGCAAAGCGTTTGGTTGCATTTGTTTATAAGATAAGAGGAAAAACGAGAAGGAACGTGTGAGTCGCTTCTGGGACGCGACTCTACTTATACCCGTACTCAGTCAGTAAATACATTTTGAGATATGATTTTTTAAAATTTTAGAAAAAAAAAAATTTTACATTTTACACTTTTTTGCTACATCTGTTATCTACATCTACAATGTATATTTTACATCTAAACTGTAGATTATAGATGTACCATTTATATTCTACATCTCCTCCGCTAGGGTTGCTCGCGCACTGAACGCGGCAGAGTGTGCGAGCGAGAAAGAGAATGATTGGTTGTTTTCTTGCAGGAAGGGGCGGGGGAAGCAGCTGAAAATTAATTTCTTCATTCTGGCTATATTTATGATCCGATCTGATTCATATTCGGCAATCTGGTAGATAGGGGCATTCTCTACGATACTGCGTTTTTAGTTTTATCGTATCTTCAAAATTGTGCCTGCCACAGATTTTCGTCCTTTGTGGGGGCGGAAGGGGCGGGGCGAAATTTTGAAATACACTTGTAGCAGTGTGATAACACATGAGTCTTGAAACCAAATTTGGTTGCCCTAACTCTTATAGTCTCTGAGATCCAGGCCTCAAACAAGACGGACAGACGGACAGACAGACATGGCTCTATCGACTCGGCTATTGATGCTGATCAAGAATATATATACTTTATGGGGTCGGAAAATTTTCCTTCTCTGTGTTACACACATCCACTTTTACCACAAATCTAATATACCCCTTAACTCTTTTTGAGTACGGGTATAAAAAAAAAATTTGTAGCATTTTTGCTACATCTGTTATCTACATCTACATCTACAATGTATATTTTACATCTAACATGTAGATTATAGATGTACCATTTAGATTCTACATCTCCTCCGCTAGGGTTGCTCGCGCACTGAACGCGGCAAAGTGTGCGAGCGAGAAAGAGAATGATTGGTTGTTTTCTTGCAGGAAGGGGCGGGGGAAGCAGCTGAAAATTAATTTCTTCATTCTGGCTATATTTATGATCCGATCTGATTCAGATTCAGCAGTCTAATAGATATGTTCATTCTCTACGATACTGCGTTTTTAGTTTTATCGTATCTTCAAAATTGTGCCTGCCACAGATTTTCGTCCTTTGTGGGGGCGGAAGGGGCGGGGCGAAATTTTGAAATACACTTGTAGCAGTGTGATATCACATGAGTCTTGAAACCAAATTTGGTTGCCCTAACTCTTATAGTCTCTGAGATCCAGGCCTCAAACAAGACGGACAGACGGACAGACAGACATGGCTCTATCGACTCGGCTATTGATGCTGATCAAGAATATATATACTTTATGGGGTCGGAAAATTTTCCTTCTCTATGTTACACACATCCACTTTTACCACAAATCTAATATACCCCTTAACTCTTTTTTGAGTACGGGTATAAAAAAAAAATTTGTAGCATTTGCTACATCTGTTATCTACATCTACATCTACAATGTATATTTTACATCTAACATGTAGATTATAGATGTACCATTTAGATTCTACATCTCCTCCGCTAGGGGTTGCTCGCGCACTGAACGCGGCAGAGTGTGCGAGCGAGAGAGAGAATGAGTATCGTGTCTCTGGCTGGAGGAGGCGGGGGAACCAACAGAAAATTAATTTCTTCATTCTGGCTATAATTATGATCCGATCTGATTCATATTCGACGATCTGGTAGATATGGGCATTCTCTACGATACTGCGTTTTTAGTTTTATCGTATCTTTAAAATTGTGCCTGCCACAGATTTTCGTCCTTTGTGGGGGCGGAAGGGGGTGGGGCGAAATTTTGAAATACACTTGTAGCAGTGTGATATCACATGAGTCTGGAAACCAAATTTGGTTGCCCTAGCTTTTATAGTCTCTGAGATCCAGGCGTCAAACAAGACGGACAGACGGACGGACGGACGGACGGACGGACAGACAGACATGGCTCTATCGACTCGGCTATTGATGCTGATCAAGAATATATATACTTTATGGGGTCGGAAAATTTTCCTTCTCTATGTTACACACATCCACTTTTACCACAAATCTAATATACCCCTTAACTCTTTTTTGAGTACGGGTATAAAAAAAAAATTTGTAGCATTTGCTACATCTGTTATCTACATCTACATCTACAATGTATATTTTACATCTAACATGTAGATTATAGATGTACCATTTAGATTCTACATCTCCTCCGCTAGGGGTTGCTCGCGCACTGAACGCGGCAAAGTGTGCGAGCGAGAAAGAGAATGATTGGTTGTTTTCTTGCAGGAAGGGGCGGGGGAAGCAGCTGAAAATTAATTTCTTCATTCTGGCTATATTTATGATCCGATCTGATTCATATTCGGCAATCTGGTAGATATGGGCATTCTCTACGATACTGCGTTTTTAGTTTTATCGTATCTTTAAAATTGTGCCTGCCACAGATTTTCGTCCTTTGTGGGGGCGGGACGAAATTTTGAAATACACTTGTAGCAGTGTGATATCACATGAGTCTTGAAACCAAATTTGGTTGCCCTAACTCTTATAGTCTCTGAGATCCAGGCCTCAAACAAGACGGACAGACGGACAGACAGACATGGCTCTATCTCTGTGTTACACACATCCACTTTTACCACAAATCTAATATACCCCTTAACTCTTTTTTGAGTACGGGTATAAAAACAATTCTCTTATACGGTATACGACCGAACCGATCGAGAGCGGCCTTCTGTCTCTCTCGGCTTCACGAATCTTATGCTTGCACCGTGGTGCCGGTCAGCGACGAACATGCGTCAAAATTTCGAGTAACGCCAGTAGGTTTATGTTTTGGTTTTGCTTGCGGGGAGGGGAATTGAATCGCATTTAATTGCCAGCGCATGCAAAGCGTTTGGTTGCATTTGTTTATAAGATAAGAGGAAAAACGAGAAGGAACGTGTGAGTCGCTTCTGGGACGCGACTCTACTTATACCCGTACTCAGTCAGTAAATACATTTTTGAGATATGATTTTTTAGAATTTTAGAAAAAAAATAAAATTTTACATTTTACACTTTTTTGCTACATCTGTTATCTACATCTACAATGTATATTTTACATCTAAACTGTAGATTATAGATGTACCATTTATATTCTACATCTCCTCCGCTAGGGGTTGCTCGCGCACTGAACGCGGCAGAGTGTGCGAGCGAGAAAGAGAATGATTGGTTGTTTTCTTGCAGGAAGGGGCGGGGGAAGCAGCTGAAAATGAATTTCTTCATTCTGGCTATATTTATGATCCGATCTGATTCATATTCGGCAATCTGGTAGATATGGGCATTCTCTACGATACTGCGTTTTTAGTTTTATCGTATCTTCCAAAATTGTGCCTGCCACAGATTTTCGTCCTTTGTGGGGGCGGAAGGGGGCGGGGCGAAATTTTGAAATACACTTGTAGCAGTGTGATATCACATGAGTCTTGAAACCAAATTTGGTTGCCCTAACTCTTATAGTCTCTGAGAACCAGGCGTCAAACAAGACGGACAGACGGACAGACAGACATGGCTCTATCGACTCGGCTATTGATGCTGATCAAGAATATATATACTTTATGGGGTCGGAAAATTTTCCTTCTCTGTGTTACACACATCCACTTTTACCACAAATCTAATATACCCCTTAACTCTTTTTGAGTACGGGTATAAAAAAAAATTTGTAGCATTTTTGCTACATCTGTTATCTACATCTACATCTACAATGTATATTTTACATCTAACATGTAGATTATAGATGTACCATTTAGATTCTACATCTCCTCCGCTAGGGGTTGCTCGCGCACTGAACGCGGCAAAGTGTGCGAGCGAGAAAGAGAATGATTGGTTGTTTTCTTGCAGGAAGGGGCGGGGGAAGCAGCTGAAAATTAATTTCTTCATTCTGGCTATATTTATGATCCGATCTGATTCAGATTCAGCAGTCTAATAGATATGGTCATTCTCTACGATACTGCGTTTTTAGTTTTATCGTATCTTCAAAATTGTGCCTGCCACAGATTTTCGTCCTTTGTGGGGGGCGGAAGGGGGCGGGGCGAAATTTTGAAATACACTTGTAGCAGTGTGATATCACATGAGTCTTGAAACCAAATTTGGTTGCCCTAACTCTTATAGTCTCTGAGATCCAGGCCTCAAACAAGACGGACAGACAGACATGGCTCTATCGACTCGGCTATTGATGCTGATCAAGAATATATATACTTTATGGGGTCGGAAAATTTTCCTTCTCTGTGTTACACACATCCACTTTTACCACAAATCTAATATACCCCTTAACTCTTTTTGAGTACGGGTATAAAAACAATTCTCTTATACGGTATACGACCGAACCGATCGAGAGCGGCCTTCTGTCTCTCTCGGCTTCACGAATCTTATGCTTGCACCGTGGTGCCGGTCAGCGACGAACATGCGTCAAAATTTCGAGTAACGCCAGTAGGTTTATGTTTTGGTTTTGCTTGCGGGGAGGGGAATTGAATCGCATTTAATTGCCAGCGCATGCAAAGCGTTTGGTTGCATTTGTTTATAAGATAAGAGGAAAAACGAGAAGGAACGTGTGAGTCGCTTCTGGGACGCGACTCTACTTATACCCGTACTCAGTCAATAAATACATTTTTGAGATATGATTTTTTAAAATTTTAGAAAAAAAAAAAATTTTACATTTTACACTTTTTTGCTACATCTGTTATCTACATCTACAATGTATATTTTACATCTAAACTGTAGATTATAGATGTACCATTTATATTCTACATCTCCTCCGCTAGGGGTTGCTCGCGCACTGAACGCGGCAGAGTGTGCGAGCGAGAAAGAGAATGATTGGTTGTTTTCTTGCAGGAAGGGGCGGGGGAAGCAGCTGAAAATTAATTTCTTCATTCTGGCTATATTTATGATCCGATCTGATTCATATTCGGCAATCTGGTAGATAGGGGCATTCTCTACGATACTGCGTTTTTAGTTTTATCGTATCTTCAAAATTGTGCCTGCCACAGATTTTCGTCCTTTGTGGGGGCGGAAGGGGGCGGGGCGAAATTTTGAAATACACTTGTAGCAGTGTGATAACACATGAGTCTTGAAACCAAATTTGGTTGCCCTAACTCTTATAGTCTCTGAGATCCAGGCCTCAAACAAGACGGACAGACAGACATGGCTCTATCGACTCGGCTATTGATGCTGATCAAGAATATATATACTTTATGGGGTCGGAAAATTTTCCTTCTCTGTGTTACACACATCCACTTTTACCACAAATCTAATATACCCCTTAACTCTTTTTGAGTACGGGTATAAAAAAAAAAAATTGTAGCATTTTTGCTACATCTGTTATCTACATCTACATCTACAATGTATATTTTACATCTAACATGTAGATTATAGATGTACCATTTAGATTCTACATCTCCTCCGCTAGGGGTTGCTCGCGCACTGAACGCGGCAAAGTGTGCGAGCGAGAAAGAGAATGATTGGTTGTTTTCTTGCAGGAAGGGGCGGGGGAAGCAGCTGAAAATTAATTTCTTCATTCTGGCTATATTTATGATCCGATCTGATTCAGATTCAGCAGTCTAATAGATATGTTCATTCTCTACGATACTGCGTTTTTAGTTTTATCGTATCTTCAAAATTGTGCCTGCCACAGATTTTCGTCCTTTGTGGGGGCGGAAGGGGGCGGGGCGAAATTTTGAAATACACTTGTAGCAGTGTGATATCACATGAGTCTTGAAACCAAATTTGGTTGCCCTAACTCTTATAGTCTCTGAGATCCAGGCCTCAAACAAGACGGACAGACGGACAGACAGACATGGCTCTATCGACTCGGCTATTGATGCTGATCAAGAATATATATACTTTATGGGGTCGGAAAATTTTCCTTCTCTGTGTTACACACATCCACTTTTACCACAAATCTAATATACCCCTTAACTCTTTTTTGAGTACGGGTATAAAAACAATTCTCTTATACGGTATACGACCGAACCGATCGAGAGCGGCCTTCTGTCTCTCTCGGCTTCACGAATCTTATGCTTGCACCGTGGTGCCGGTCAGCGACGAACATGCGTCAAAATTTCGAGTAACGCCAGTAGGTTTATGTTTTGGTTTTGCTTGCGGGGAGGGGAATTGAATCGCATTTAATTGCCAGCGCATGCAAAGCGTTTGGTTGCATTTGTTTATAAGATAAGAGGAAAAACGAGAAGGAACGTGTGAGTCGCTTCTGGGACGCGACTCTACTTATACCCGTACTCAGTCAGTAAATACATTTTTGAGATATGATTTTTTAGAATTTTAGAAAAAAAAAAAATTTTACATTTTACACTTTTTTGCTACATCTGTTATCTACATCTACAATGTATATTTTACATCTAAACTGTAGATTATAGATGTACCATTTATATTCTACATCTCCTCCGCTAGGGGTTGCTCGCGCACTGAACGCGGCAGAGTGTGCGAGCGAGAGAGAGAATGAGTATCGTGTCTCTGGCTGTTGGAGGCGGGGGAACCAACAGAAAATTTCTTCATTCTGGCTATAATTATGATCCGATCTGATTCATATTCGACGATCTGGTAGATATGGGCATTCTCTACGATACTGCGTTTTTAGTTTTATCGTATCTTCAAAATTGTGCCTGCCACAGATTTTCGTCCTTTGTGGGGGCGGAAGGGGGCGGGGCGAAATTTTGAAATACACTTGTAGCAGTGTGATAACACATGAGTCTTGAAACCAAATTTGGTTGCCCTAACTCTTATAGTCTCTGAGATCCAGGCCTCAAACAAGACGGACAGACAGACATGGCTCTATCGACTCGGCTATTGATGCTGATCAAGAATATATATACTTTATGGGGTCGGAAAATTTTCCTTCTCTGTGTTACACACATCCACTTTTACCACAAATCTAATATACCCCTTAACTCTTTTTTGAGTACGGGTATAAAAAAAAAATTTGTAGCATTTTTGCTACATCTGTTATCTACATCTACATCTACAATGTATATTTTACATCTAACATGTAGATTATAGATGTACCATTTAGATTCTACATCTCCTCCGTTAGGGGTTGCTCGCGCACTGAACGCGGCAAAGTGTGCGAGCGAGAAAGAGAATGATTGGTTGTTTTCTTGCAGGAAGGGGCGGGGAAGCAGCTGAAAATTAATTTCTTCATTCTGGCTATATTTATGATCCGATCTGATTCAGATTCAGCAGTCTAATAGATATGTTCATTCTCTACGATACTGCGTTTTTAGTTTTATCGTATCTTCAAAATTGTGCCTGCCACAGATTTTCGTCCTTTGTGGGGGCGGAAGGGGGCGGGGCGAAATTTTGAAATACACTTGTAGCAGTGTGATATCACATGAGTCTTGAAACCAAATTTGGTTGCCCTAACTCTTATAGTCTCTGAGATCCAGGCCTCAAACAAGACGGACAGACGGACAGACAGACATGGCTCTATCGACTCGGCTATTGATGCTGATCAAGAATATATATACTTTATGGGGTCGGAAAATTTTCCTTCTCTGTGTTACACACATCCACTTTTACCACAAATCTAATATACCCCTTAACTCTTTTTGAGTACGGGTATAAAAACAATTCTCTTATACGGTATACGACCGAACCGATCGAGAGCGGCCTTCTGTCTCTCTCGGCTTCACGAATCTTATGCTTGCACCGTGGTGCCGGTCAGCGACGAACATGCGTCAAAATTTCGAGTAACGCCAGTAGGTTTATGTTTTGGTTTGCTTGCGGGGAGGGGAATTGAATCGCATTTAATTGCCAGCGCATGCAAAGCGTTTGGTTGCATTTGTTTATAAGATAAGAGGAAAAACGAGAAGGAACGTGTGAGTCGCTTCTGGGACGCGACTCTACTTATACCCGTACTCAGTCAGTAAATACATTTTTGAGATATGATTTTTTAGAATTTTAGAAAAAAAAAAAAAATTTTACATTTTACACTTTTTGCTACATCTGTTATCTACATCTACAATGTATATTTTACATCTAAACTGTAGATTATAGATGTACCATTTATATTCTACATCTCCTCCGCTAGGGTTGCTCGCGCACTGAACGCGGCAGAGTGTGCGAGCGAGAAAGAGAATGATTGGTTGTTTTCTTGCAGGAAGGGGCGGGGGAAGCAGCTGAAAATGAATTTCTTCATTCTGGCTATATTTATGATCCGATCTGATTCATATTCGGCAATCTGGTAGATATGGGCATTCTCTACGATACTGCGTTTTTAGTTTTATCGTATCTTCAAAATTGTGCCTGCCACAGATTTTCGTCCTTTGTGGGGGCGGAAGGGGGCGGGGCGAAATTTTGAAATACACTTGTAGCAGTGTGATATCACATGAGTCTTGAAACCAAATTTGGTTGCCCTAACTCTTATAGTCTCTGAGAACCAGGCGTCAAACAAGACGGACAGACGGACAGACAGACATGGCTCTATCGACTCGGCTATTGATGCTGATCAAGAATATATATACTTTATGGGGTCGGAAAATTTTCCTTCTCTGTGTTACACACATCCACTTTTACCACAAATCTAATATACCCCTTAACTCTTTTTTGAGTACGGGTATAAAAAAAAAAAAAATTTGTAGCATTTTTGCTACATCTGTTATCTACATCTACATCTACAATGTATATTTTACATCTAACATGTAGATTATAGATGTACCATTTAGATTCTACATCTCCTCCGCTAGGGGTTGCTCGCGCACTGAACGCGGCAAAGTGTGCGAGCGAGAAAGAGAATGATTGGTTGTTTTCTTGCAGGAAGGGGCGGGGGAAGCAGCTGAAAATTAATTTCTTCATTCTGGCTATATTTATGATCCGATCTGATTCAGATTCAGCAGTCTAATAGATATGGTCATTCTCTACGATACTGCGTTTTTAGTTTTATCGTATCTTCAAAATTGTGCCTGCCACAGATTTTCGTCCTTTGTGGGGCGGAAGGGGGCGGGGCGAAATTTTGAAATACACTTGTAGCAGTGTGATATCACATGAGTCTTGAAACCAAATTTGGTTGCCCTAACTCTTATAGTCTCTGAGATCCAGGCCACAAACAAGACGGACAGACGGACAGACAGACATGGCTCTATCGACTCGGCTATTGATGCTGATCAAGAATATATATACTTTATGGGGTCGGAAAAATTTTCCTTCTCTGTGTTACACATATCCACTTTTACCACAAATCTAATATACCCCTTAACTCTTTTTTGAGTACGGGTATAAAAACAATTCTCTTATACGGTATACGACCGAACCGATCGAGAGCGGCCTTCTGTCTCTCTCGGCTTCACGAATCTTATGCTTGCACCGTGGTGCCGGTCAGCGACGAACATGCGTCAAAATTTCGAGTAACGCCAGTAGGTTTATGTTTTGGTTTTGCTTGCGGGGAGGGGAATTGAATCGCATTTAATTGCCAGCGCATGCAAAGCGTTTGGTTGCATTTGTTTATAAGATAAGAGGAAAAACGAGAAGGAACGTGTGAGTCGCTTCTGGGACGCGACTCTACTTATACCCGTACTCAGTCAATAAATACATTTTGAGATATGATTTTTTAAAATTTTAGAAAAAAAAAAAAATTTTACATTTTACACTTTTTTGCTACATCTGTTATCTACATCTACAATGTATATTTTACATCTAAACTGTAGATTATAGATGTACCATTTATATTCTACATCTCCTCCGCTAGGGGTTGCTCGCGCACTGAACGCGGCAGAGTGTGCGAGCGAGAAAGAGAATGATTGGTTGTTTTCTTGCAGGAAGGGGCGGGGGAAGCAGCTGAAAATTAATTTCTTCATTCTGGCTATATTTATGATCCGATCTGATTCATATTCGGCAATCTGGTAGATAGGGGCATTCTCTACGATACTGCGTTTTTAGTTTTATCGTATCTTCAAAATTGTGCCTGCCACAGATTTTCGTCCTTTGTGGGGGCGGAAGGGGCGGGGCGAAATTTTGAAATACACTTGTAGCAGTGTGATATCACATGAGTCTTGAAACCAAATTTGGTTGCCCTAACTCTTATAGTCTCTGAGATCCAGGCCTCAAACAAGACGGACAGACGGACAGACAGACATGGCTCTATCGACTCGGCTATTGATGCTGATCAAGAATATATATACTTTATGGGGTCGGAAAATTTTCCTTCTCTGTGTTACACACATCCACTTTTACCACAAATCTAATATACCCCTTAACTCTTTTTTGAGTACGGGTATAAAAAAAAAATTTGTAGCATTTTTGCTACATCTGTTATCTACATCTACATCTACAATGTATATTTTACATCTAACATGTAGATTATAGATGTACCATTTAGATTCTACATCTCCTCCGCTAGGGGTTGCTCGCCACTGAACGCGGCAAAGTGTGCGAGCGAGAAAGAGAATGATTGGTTGTTTTCTTGCAGGAAGGGGCGGGGGAAGCAGCTGAAAATTAATTTCTTCATTCTGGCTATATTTATGATCCGATCTGATTCAGATTCAGCAGTCTAATAGATATGTTCATTCTCTACGATACTGCGTTTTTAGTTTTATCGTATCTTCAAAATTGTGCCTGCCACAGATTTTCGTCCTTTGTGGGGCGGAAGGGGGCGGGGCGAAATTTTGAAATACACTTGTAGCAGTGTGATATCACATGAGTCTTGAAACCAAATTTGGTTGCCCTAACTCTTATAGTCTCTGAGATCCAGGCCTCAAACAAGACGGACAGACGGACAGACAGACATGGCTCTATCGACTCGGCTATTGATGCTGATCAAGAATATATATACTTTATGGGGTCGGAAAATTTTCCTTCTCTGTGTTACACACATCCACTTTTACCACAAATCTAATATACCCCTTAACTCTTTTTGAGTACGGGTATAAAAACAATTCTCTTATACGGTATACGACCGAACCGATCGAGAGCGGCCTTCTGTCTCTCTCGGCTTCACGAATCTTATGCTTGCACCGTGGTGCCGGTCAGCGACGAACATGCGTCAAAATTTCGAGTAACGCCAGTAGGTTTATGTTTTGGTTTTGCTTGCGGGGAGGGGAATTGAATCGCATTTAATTGCCAGCGCATGCAAAGCGTTTGGTTGCATTTGTTTATAAGATAAGAGGAAAAACGAGAAGGAACGTGTGAGTCGCTTCTGGGACGCGACTCTACTTATACCCGTACTCAGTCAGTAAATACATTTTTTGAGATATGATTTTTTAGAATTTTAGAAAAAAAAAATTTACATTTTACACTTTTTTGCTACATCTGTTATCTACATCTACAATGTATATTTTACATCTAAACTGTAGATTATAGATGTACCATTTATATTCTACATCTCCTCCGTTAGGGTTGCTCGCGCACTGAACGCGGCAGAGTGTGCGAGCGAGAGAGAGAATGAGTATCGTGTCTCTGGCTGTTGGAGGCGGGGGAACCAACAGAAAATTTCTTCATTCTGGCTATAATTATGATCCGATCTGATTCATATTCGACGATCTGGTAGATATGGGCATTCTCTACGATACTGCGTTTTTAGTTTTATCGTATCTTTAAAATTGTGCCTGCCACAGATTTTCGTCCTTTGTGGGGGCGGAAGGGGGTGGGGCGAAATTTTTGAAATACACTGTAGCAGTGTGATATCACATGAGTCTGGAAACCAAATTTGGTTGCCCTAGCTTTTATAGTCTCTGAGATCCAGGCGTCAAACAAGACGGACAGACGGACGGACGGACGGACAGACAGACATGGCTCTATCGACTCGGCTATTGATGCTGATCAAGAATATATATACTTTATGGGGTCGGAAAATTTTCCTTCTCTATGTTACACACATCCACTTTTACCACAAATCTAATATACCCCTTAACTCTTTTTTGAGTACGGGTATAAAAAAATGTTTAGCCCTAAGAAATCGTCATTAAATTTATTTGTTGGTTGCTTGTAAAATTATAAATTGTTAGTATCTTAGTATGCGGGGACCATGCCGGAAAATAAGGGTAGTAATGTGAGTGTTTAGGAGGCTGTGAAGGCTTTCTATAAGGGATCACCGGACGAGACGAAAGTGGTGATCATGGTAGGGTGGGCATACGGGGTCAAAACTTCATCGTGACCCGAGTCTGTACGTGTGTATGCATCCGTGTGTGTGTGGTTAGGTGTAGATTTGCTCGTTATTGTGTTTGTACCCAATATATCTTGCACGTGAATTTTTTATAGGAGTGACTGTATCGGTGTGAATGTTGTTAGAGTAGAGCCGTGTCCCGACCGATTTTTAGGGATAAAACCCTAAACCCTTTCCAGACTCATGAGATATCACACTGCTACAAGTGTATTTCAAAATTTCGCCCCGCCCCCTTCCGCCGCCACAAAGGACGAAAATCTGTGGCAGGCACAATTTTAAAGATACGATAAAACTAAAAACGCAGTATCGTAGAAATTGCCCATATCTATCAGATTGCCGAATCTGAATCAGATCGGATAGTAATTATAGCCAGAATGAAGAAATTAATTTTCAGTTGCTTCCCTCGCCCCCTCCTGCAAGAGACACACTACTCATTCTCTCTCTCGCTCGCACACTCTGCCGCGTTCAGTGCGCGAGCAACCCCTAGCGGAGGAGATGCAGAATATAAATGTTACATCTATAATCTACATGTTAGATGTAAAATATACATTGTAGATGTAGATGTAGATAACAGATGTAGCAAAAAAATGTAAAATGTAAATTTTTTTTTTTTTCTAAAATTCTAAAAATCATATCTCAAAAATGTATTTACTGACTGAGTACGGGTATAAGTAGAGTCGCGTCCCCAGAAGCGACTCACACGTTCCTTCTCGTTCCTTTTCGGAAAGTTTTTTTTGTGCGTGGAGTGAATGCGTGTGTGCTTGTTGTCTGTCCGCTCCTGCTGAATCATTTTCTTTGCTAATATATATTTGTATTATCTCTATTTTATATATAATTATCATTATTATTAACTTAACCATTATATTGTTATATTCATTATTTTGTGGTCCAATTTTTTCCTTTTTATTTTCTTCTTATTTTTTTAAAGACAACCGCGGGGGGTGGCTATAAATGCATTATTTCTTCCTGCTTTTGTGGATATAGAAATAGTTCTGCCGATTTTCCTGTAAAATTATTCTTATTTCCATCGAATACATTGAGGTTTAATAAATGGGTTGAGGTTTGCAGTTTGGATAGCAGTTTGGTTAACAAAAATACACGAATTTGTGAACGGCATTTTGATGTTAAGTATATTGGAAAGCGTCGATTAAAGTCGAATGCAATTCCTACATTAAACTTGTCTGAGAATACGTTATTAACTCCATTTAATGCAGATCTTTCTGATGAGTATGAATTTTCAGAAAACAGACAAGACAATGAACCAATTGGAAAATTTTATTCAAAATAGTTGATAGTACGGCAGCAACGAAGTCAATTGCCGACGGCATTTATATATGTACATTTATTGACAAAGTTGCAAAATCGAAAGCCGACGGCTTTGCACAATATGTAATTTATAAAAGAAACCTGTCTAAATTAGGGATATGTATATGTAAATGTGCAATTTCAAATAAATCAAACAAATAGCATTTTTTATTTTAATATATTGTATTTATTTCCCACCCCACTCACTCTGCCCATTCCTCAGTTATATTGCGGCAGGTCAGCACAGGTCGCTACATCACATCAGCCCTCAAAACAAAACGAAAAACAAATTCAAGCGGCCAAAAATTTTAGAGCCCACACACAAGCACAGTATGTGTGAATACATGGCACACACACGTTTACGTAAACTGAAATCTCGAACAAAGTCGGTTTCGGCAGCTAAAAATTATTCTATGCATACAATCATATATACACAACACATGCATGCTTGCTGCCAGTCGGCTCGTGTGACGTCATGAGCCGAACGCGGCCATTCCCAGAGCCGAACGCGGCCATTCCCAAAGCCGAAGATCTGGGAACGTACGCTGCAAACTCAGCTGCGACGCTTTCGTTGTATGAACTGGCACATCTATATACTGTATGGTTAGTGGTAGAACTGATACCCCTGAGAAAAGCCACCACCGCCACTTTGGAACTAGCTTTCCGGGAACGCATACTCAGCCACTACGGAGTACCGAAACGATTTGTGTTTGACAACGGCACGCAATTTACGAGCCGGTCGTTCCAAACGTTTCTACAAACGGCAGGGATAGAGTTACAACACACCGCACCCTACTGCCCCCAGGAAAACCCCACGGAACGGGCCAATCGGACGGTCAAAACCATGATCGCCCAATTTGTGGGAGAACACCAGAACACTTGGGACGAATTAATCCCGGAGATTTCACTCGCCAGCGAGACAACCACGAGCGGGCAAGGATTATAATAATCTCCGCCGAAGACAATGGCACCCCACGGTGGGCACTTTGGTACTGATGCGACAACACAAATTAGCCCCGAAATATGACGGACCCTACAAAATAAAAGGTTTTAGCTCAGCAAACATCGTGAAATTACAACACATTGGCAGTCGGAAAAACAAAATCCCAAACTTCAACGATCTAAAATAATACCACGAACCCGACGCCGGAGAATCTGCAGATGATGCAGACACTACCAAGCAATAAACAAAGTGAAGAACAAACGCCACACACATGACAGAAATGGCTGAACACGTAACCACATGAGGGCACTAACACATAGAAAAAAAAAAAACGAGAAGGAACGTGTGAGTCGCTTCTGGGGACGCGACTCTACTTATACCCGTACTCAGTCAGTAAATACATTTTTGAAATATGATTTTTTAGAATTTTAGAAAAAAAAAAAATTTTACATTTTACATTTTTTTTGCTACATCTGTTATCTACATCTACATCTACAATGTATATTTTACATCTAAAATGTAGATTATAGATGTACCATTCAGATTCTACATTTCCTCTGCTAGGGGTTGCTCGCGCACTGAACGCGGCAGAGTGTGCGAGCGAGAGAGAGAATGAGTAGTGTTTGTCTTGCAGGAGGGGGCGGGGGAAGCAACTGAAAATTAATTTCTTCATTCTGGCTATAATTATGATCCGATCTGATTCATGTTCAGCAATCTGGTAGATATGGTCATTCTCTACGATACTGTGGAGGCGGAAGGGGGCGGGGCGAAATTTTGAAATACACTTGTAGCAGTGTGATATCACATGAGTCTTGAAACCAAATTTGGTTGCCCTAACTCTTATAGTCTCTGAGAACCAGGCGTCAAACAAGACGGACAGACGGACAGACGGACAGACGGACAGACGGACAGACGGACAGACAGACATGGCTCTATCGACTCGGCTATTGATGCTGATCAAGAATATATATACTTTATGGGGTCGGAAAATTTTCCTTCTCTATGTTACACACATCCACTTTTACCACAAATCTAATATACCCCTTAACTCTTTTTTGAGTACGGGTATAAAAAGCAAACGCCAAACACACGACCAAAATTGCTGATCGCAGAACCACGGATATAAATGAAGACACTGACCCCTAGGATGCAAACTCAGCACAAGCAAACGAAAGCGCTGAGCCTCACAACTAGAAAACAAGGAACCAACAGCAACCCGGAAGAAAAACCCGACCCAAAACAATGGCCAGAGATACCCTATATATAACTAGACCCCGATTCTAATCGAGCAATACATCTTCACCGACCACCGACTCACAAGTCAGCAAGCCAACACATCGCCAACTACTCACCCGAAGAGATATCTACACCATGTCGTCAGTCCTGATCGTCCTGATCCTCACCGTCACCACACAGGCCACTATAAAGCTTCATAGCTACACCCACGCCAACTACGTGCCCATGGTGGACGGAGACGCCGTCCTGTGGGAGAAATATGGATACCTTCACCATATAACCAACGTAACCTCCTACGAGGCATATTTGGCGCAGGCGGAGGAGTCTGCCGCATTATTCTGACCCACAACAGCATGAACCACCATCATCGTAATATCCGACGACGAGTCTTGCAGCTCCACATCAGGAACAAGGACCATGGTTCTACCCATGGCTCGTTACAAACAACTCCCACAGCGACACCTCCACGGTAGGTGGACCAAAATAGCAACCAAAATATAACTAAGATATGCAGAACAGAAGAACCATGGCTCTAGCCACGGTTCTCTACAAATAACGGCGTGTCAAGCACCCGAAAAGAATTTAAATAATAAAAAGAAACTCAATTTAAATTAAATTAAAATATCCATATCAGCGGAAAGAAAAACACAGCACAAAACTCTTAAGCAACCACAAACATTTCGCAATAACGGCGTGTCAGCAATCGAAGAGAATAAAAAATAAATATAATTAAAAATATCCACACAACACTATTTCGCAATCTGCGGAAAGAAAGCGCGAAACTCTTTAACAACCACAAACATTTCGCAATCGATAACCCATCAGAAATACCAATTGCGAAATATTTCTCAAAATAAGTCAGCACAAATACAAAAACCTTTTCCTGAACCCTACCGAACCCCTAGCAAACTGTCAACGAAGCACCACGCTTCGACCCAATTACTAGCCCCACACTTATTGTCGTAATCATAAGTTAGCAATAAACGATTATTTCCGGGTGCCAGCTACATAAAAGGCCAAGCGCGGCCAAAGTCGGCACCCAGTCCACCGGCTCCGAGGCCATGTAACTAGATCCGCGAGTTAAGTCATTGTAAACAAACAAAAATTAAATAATAAAAGAACAACGCAAAGAACAACAACAAAAACAACCAACCCCGATTTCTCAAAGTACTTTCGTCAGCAAACACCCCGCTTCCCCTATCACCTACCTCTCTTTCAGTCAGACAAGGCCGCTCCGAACCTGAGAGTACCAGCAATCTACAAATTTTCCTTGTAGAGAACCTTGGACAGACTGATGCATATCCCAGCCTGAGATAGGTCCTCACACGTGAAACCAATTCCCAGCGCTTAACCAGAGTTTTCTCTTGACGATCGGTGTTGACGTCAGGTGCTGCGGTCAAAGGTTCACCGATCAGCAAATGCCCTGGAGTAAGCGCACTTGTATCCGTTGGATCATTTGACATTGGAGTTATGGGTCGGGAGTTCAGAATTGCTTCATTTCGATTATGACTGTGTTCAGCTCCTCAAACTTCAAGGATGCTGTTTCTGTGGTTGTAACTAACAGCCTTTCGCTGATTTTACCGGAGCTTCCCAGAGGCCGCCAAACGATGTGCCTTTTCGCTAAATATTGCTTCTTTCAATTCCTTTAGCTTGTTATTTGCGCCGATGAAATTTGTTGCGTGGTCACCAATAGGTTGAGGCGGCTGTCGGGGTTGTCAGAGACCCGACACACCTAGGCCGGTTTCGGCCCATTGTGATACCGCATGTTTCGTTCCCTTCTCCCTCGTGAGACCCTATTTTATCCATTATCCCATCCGGATGCCCTTATGAAGCCTGCGATCCGTCTGGGACTGATTGTAGACATGTCCGAAATGTCACCTAGAAAAGGAGCGCCCAAGTATTGAAGTCTCCTTCTACTGAGAGCCGGGCAGGAGCAGAACAGGTGTTCCACAGTCTCCTCCTCGTCCTCATCTCTACAGCTTCGACAGAAGTCGTTATATGGGGCGCCCAGCCTGTTTGCATGTGTGCCTATTAGCCAGTGTCCCGTAAGGGAGCGTATGACTGAGCTGCACCTACTCCTACTGAGTTTGCAGAGCTCATCGGTGCGCTTCCTATTAATGTTAGGCCATGTTTGCCGAGTTATGCGACATAGTGGCACAGTTTGCCATCTGTCATTTATTAGTTGCTTAAAATGTTCTTTTATTTTGAGCTTGCAGGTGGCCATTGGCATACGAATATCCTCCTTATCATGGAGAAGGGGGATTGTTGTTCCAGCTCTGGCCAGCTCGTCTGCTATGTTGCCTTCAATGTCCTGGTGGCCCGGGACCCATATTAGGCTGATGACGAACTGATAAGCCATCTCATGAAGAGATTTGCGACAGTTTGCCACGGTAGCCGAGCTTGTTGTTATCGCATTCAGCGATTTGATTGCAGCTTGGCTGTCACTATAGATATTTATGTGAGTTGCCGCAGGGGTTAGTTCCTGAAGACAGCTCAAAGCTTCCTTGATCGCTATGACCTCCGCTTGGAAGACACTGCAGTGATCCGGGAGCCTGAAGGAGTAACTTATGTTCAGCTGTTCGGAGTAGATTCCTCCTCCGACCTTGTTGTCCAGCTTTGAGCCATCAGTAAAGATTCGAATGGCTCCCTTTGGACCAGGTGGTCCCTCAAGCCAGTTGTTTCTGTGAGGGATGATTGTTTCAAAGGGGGTATCTGTATACTCCCTCGGAACGCAGTAGTCCGTTTTTGTGGGGACGATTTTGTTTCCATTTAGGATGGACGCATGACCGGTGTGATGTGACACCCATTGGTCAGAGTCTCTAAGACGGATTGCTGCCATTTCTGCCTGCTCCTTACCTGCAAGGTCAAGGCTCTGCAGGCATAGTATAGCATTTAGCGCATCCGTTGGTGTTGTGCTCAGAGCTCCACTGATGCTTAGGGCTGCAGTACGCTGCACCTTGCCTAGTTGTTTAGTGATGGTCCCCTTCGATAGGGCAGGCCACCACACTGCGACTCCGTAGAGCAGTATTGGTCTTACTATTGCTAGGTAGATCCATTGGACTATTCTTGGGTTCATGCCCCATTTTAGCCCAATGGCCTTCTTGCAAGTGTAGAGGGCTATCGTAGCCTTCTTCACTCTGTCTTTGATGCTCAGGTTCCAGCTAAGCTTTTTATCAATTACCAACCCTAAGTAACTGGCACTGTCGCTGAAGGAGAGCCTGCATCCGTTTAGTATTGGGGGGTTGAGGGACGGGATTTTGTATTTGGTTGTAAACAACACAAGTTCCGTTTTAGAGGGATTAACTCCCAGTCCACGCGACTTTGTCCATTCTGACAGTCGCGCGAGCTTCGCGGTCATTAGATCGCAGAGTGTTTGAGGGAATTTTCCCGAGAAGATAATGGCAACGTCGTCCGCGTATGCTACCACCTTGCAGCCCTCCCCTTCCAGGTCACACAGAATCTTATTGACTGCTATGTTCCATAGAAGGGGAGACAGGACACCACCTTGCGGGGTGCCTCTGTTGACATACCTTGACTGAGTGGACGATCCCATTGATGATGTCACTGTCCTGCATGTGAGCAATTGATCTATGAGCATCACCAAGTGACGATCCACTCCCAGGTCAGTCAGGGCCTCTGTGATGGCTCCCGGTATGACGTTGTTAAAAGCTCCCTCAATGTCTAGGAAAGCGATTAAGGAGTATTCTTTGACGTGTAGAGATTTCTCTACCGCCGAGATTACTTCATGGAGTGCCGTTTCCGTGGATTTTCCTTTTCGGTAGGCATGTTGAGCGCCTGACAGCCACTGAGGATTTATGGTTGTCCTCAGCTGCAGCCCGACTAGTCTCTCAAAGGTTTTGAGAAGGAAGGACGATAGACTTATTGGTCTGAAGTCTTTTGGGGTTGTGTGTGAGGGTTTCCCTGCTTTGGGGATAAAGACTATTTTAGCCTTTAGCCAAGCGCGGGGGATTTTTCCCACTGTCAGTATCTTCCTGAAGATACTTTGCAGCCAGTTGATGGCCATGTCCCCGGCTTTTTGTAGCTGAGCCGGAATGACGTGGTCCGGGCCAGGCGATTTGTAGGATTTAAAGCTGTTTACTGCCCAGCTAATATTCCGTTTTGTGAGGATGTGCCCCATCGAGGTTTCCGGGCCTTCACTTGGGGTGTCTGCCGGCTCGATGGTCGTACACCCAGGAAAATGAGTATCGAGTAGAATGTGTAGGGAGTCCTCACTAGAGTTTGTCCACGTACCATCCGTTCTCTTGAGATATCCCACCGAGGGGGATGTTTTTGACAGGATCTTGCGTAGCCTTGCGGCTTCTGACAAGAGGCCCTTTTTGCTCTCCTGGTTTCTTTTTTGTATAGGGTTAGCTTACTTTTGTAATTTTCCCAGTGCTCTTCCTCGCTGCTGCTTTTGGCTCTGTTAAAGAGAGTCCTGCAGTCTTTCCGGAGGGTATCTATATGGTTAGACCACCAGGGGGGTTTCTTTTTCCCTCTTGGTTTGGTTGAGGGGCAAGCTGCCATGAAGGCCTTGTTGCAAGCTTCCGTGAAATTGTCCACAAGACGATTAAGATCGTCTTGTGTGTCCGGGCATTTTGGTGGCTAGGGGGGGAGTAATTCTTCCATTTTTGCACTATATATATCCCAGTTGGCTTTCCTGGGGTTAATATAGTTAGTGGGTATGGTGCTTTCGAGCGATAGGATTGTCTCGATGTACCTGTGGTCGGAGAAGGAGTGGTCCTCTAGGACTCTCCAACTTTTCATTATGTCTGACAGTTTGTGAGACAATAGAGTGAGGTCAATAACCTCTTGACGGTTTTTTATGATGAAAGTGGGGTCATTACCCCGATTACCAATAATTAGGTTGGAGTTTAGGATGAAGCTGAAAAGTGACTCACCCCTTACATTTGTATCCGAGCTCCCCCATTGGGTGTGGTGAGCGTTGGCATCGCAGCCTATTATTAGGCTTGTGTCCGACCTCTCGCTGTCGCTGGCTATCTTGCGAACGAGGTCACTGGGAGGATCGCTTTCCTCGTGAGCCATGTAGGACGACACCAGGTTCAGGCGTGTCCCTTGTAGCTCTAGGCTAGCCGCCGTGTTGTCGCCATTGCTAAAATTGTGGAGCAGAAAGATATTTAGGTGCTTTCTTGCTAGTATGCAGGTTCTAATTTTACCTTCAGTTTGGGCTACAATCAGCTTGTAGTCCTTCGTCGCTAATCCACAGACCTTGCCTCCTACCACCCAAGGCTCTTGGATTAGGACTATGTCCCCTCCGCTCGCGACTAAGCGGAGTATTAGGGCAGCGGATGCTGCTTTACAGTGGTGGAGATTTATCTGCAGAAGCCTCAGAGACTTCATTAGAGTTATTCTCCACCACTGTTATATCGGCGTCAGAGTCGTCGAGAATCTCGTCCCGACACAACGCCTCAAAATCGAGCATCAGCTCCGTCTCCGAGGAGTAGCTCTCCAGGGCCGGCTCCGGCTCCGGGTCTACGTCGGGTGCCTCGATCTCCGAGGCAACGTCCTGCTCAACTGGGTTGTTGACAGAACGCGCCTCGGCCGCTGCATCCGACTTGTAGACCTTCATGGTCACCGAGCTGAACCCGAAGTTGAGCTCTCCCTTGGCTGCCTCGATCGGGGCTAGCGACTCCTTATTTAGGATTATCACTGCCTGGTTTGTGGGGCCTTTTGATGCCTCCACTTTGACCACCTTCCAGTCTGTGGTTGGCAGTGTTGGGTTGCATCTCTGCAACATCCTGAGGATCCGCTCGGGCTCCTTAAAAGTGGCCGGCACCCATATACGGGCCCTTGGTCTACTGGGCACCTCGCTCCAGTCCACAGCGACGAGCTTCGCCCCAGCGTAGACCTCTCCGATTTGCGCCACCGCAGCTTTGTATAGCTTCACGGAGCGCTCATCTTCGCAGGCTACCACTTTAATGCTCCCCTGGAACCATCCCATGTCTTTGCAGACTGGGGGTGGCCCGGGATCCTTCTCGAGAAGCTCGAAGCAGCGGTCGGCCAGTGCCGCTTCCACCCACTTCCATTGGCTTCTGGGTATTTTCCCCTCCGCGCTGCCGTTGTCGAGAACGCCTATCAGCGTCCTCTCCTTGGCAATCTGCGCGAAGGATACGTTTGGTAGCACTCTGGAGCGCTTCGCGGCAGGTCCGGGCGTCTCTTGCGAGCGCTGCCTCTTCGGTTGTGCGGCCACCTTCTGTGGCTCCACACTGAAGTTGGGCAACACCGCCGAGGCCCATTCCACCTTTTTCAGCCAGTCTGCTGTTGGACTGACTTCCTGGCTGGCGTTCTGCCGACGGAGTATGTGCCCAGCACTCCTCTTTTCGGCATAGCTAAATTTCCTGGTTTGGACACTGGTTGATGGTAAGCCATCACCCGCAGCTTCACCGGAAGGTTGAGCAGCCGCAATATTGCTTAGCTGCCCTACCATGGTATCAGTTTTGGGTGTTGGCTTTCCACCCATCCCAGGTTTGGGATGGGACCCACCCGGATTCATACCCGCGTCTTTCACCGTGCAGGTCTTTCCTGCGTCTGAGCGGATCGGGCCAGGCCTTTGGGCCGTTGCCTTCTCCCGCTTGGGATTTCTCCCTGCAGGCATTTGGGGAGTGCCTCTCTCGTTTTTGTTTTTGTTTTTATTTTTATTTTCGTATTTTTCCATGTAGTTCCCACGAGCTGCAGAGAAGGGGAACGGTCCACCCCGGCAGAGCTCTGCGTTACCCGGGTAAGGCATAATTAGAACAGGGGGCTGCCAAGTCCCTGAGCTCTCCGTTCACGACTGGGCTAGTTTTTATACCGGGCCCCCAGCCAGGCTGACTCTTGGCACGGGTCGAGTGACACCTTAGTCCGGCCCGGTGTGAGGTGAGTGTTGGGGCTGGGATGTGGGTAGGTGATGTGTAGGGATGGGAGTGTGTGAGCTACTTAATGAGAGGCGGCACCACAAGCGCATCGTCAGTGTTGCTGCGTCGCGAACACCTGCTGGCTGTCCGGGACTGCTTATTTCCGTTCGCTATCCGCAACCTGCGACCCGTCCGGTGGCCTCAGCTAGGCCCCCTCTGAGCCACCTCAAAAACAAAAAAAATAATTGGATTTTGGTTAAAAACTATAAATAAATAAATTTTTTAAGCGTAGGAAGAAAAAAAAGCAAAAAGGTATTTTTTTTTTTTTTTTTTTTTTTTTATTTTATCTACAGTATAAAACCCCTAAGTAAGGGGGGGGGTTTTTTTTTCTTTTATTTTTGTTGGATGATTTTTTATTTTTTTTTTTTGTTTTTTTTTTGTTTTTTTGGTTCAAATAATAACATTTTTTAATGCTTCTGCCATCCTTTTTTTTGTTGTTAATAATTTTTTTTTGTTTTCGGTGGCCTTTTTGGTTGTGGGGGCCACATTTAATTTTTTTCTTAAGAATCTCCTCATAAATTTTTTTTTTTTTTGGTTGTTTTTGGGGAGGAAGGTGGGGGGTTTTTGGGTGAAAGGGAATTAGAGCTTTTTGGGTTTTTCCCACAATCGGGAGAGGCTTATTATCTCCTAGAAAAGGAGATAACGAAAAGAAATAAATTTTTTTTTTTTCTTTTTTTTTTTGTTTTTGGTTGTTTTAAACCCCCTATGAACCCAACTTGTTGAATGGTTGGAAGGATAATAGGGCGAGCACGCCTTAGTTCTCCTGTGCAAAGTGTCGTTGTAGGTGCTCTATTAGTATTGTAGCAGAAGCGAAACATGTACTCTACAATACGTTGTAGTTTGTTGAACGAGTTGCTATGTCTGCATGTGTATAACTCTTCTCCGAGAGAGCTAGATGCAATTGGCAAGCTGACATACTTAGCCTTTCTCTCGAGATTGCTGGGCTCAATGATAGGTGGTTTTGTCCATTTATCTCCTGATCCGTGCAAGAATAATGGTCCGTATAGCCATAGACTATGATCCCTTAGCTTGCTTGCTAGGATTCCTCTTGAAAGGACATCTGCTGCGTTGTTTGCTGATGAAACATGACGCCATCGTAATTGGTTAGTCAATGCCTGGATTTTGGCGATTCGATTTGCCACGAAGGTGTGGTATGTGGACGCCGATGCGTTAATCCAGGACAGTACAACGGTGGAATCAGTCTAGAAGCTTCCTGATACTGTGTCAAGATTCATATGGAGATCCCTTCTAACTCGATTGTTTTGCGGTGGGTGCTACTCGAGACTTTGAGCATAATAGTCGTACAGAGACTTGATTGTTTTTATAGATGGCTCGTACGTACACTGCCGCACCATAGGCTCGTTCCGATGCGTCTACAAAGGTATGTAGATCCTGGGTGACTGGTACTTTTCCATCATATACGTGCCGGGGAATCTCCATTGAGTTTAATGATTGTAGGTCCTCCCGGTACTACATCCATCCATTTTGGAGTTGTAATGGTAGTTCATCGTCCCAATCGAGTTTAATCTCCCACAGCTGTTGCATAAATATTTTTGCCTTAACTATCACTGGGGCAAAGAGACCCAGTGGGTCAAAGATTTGGGCCAATTCTGAGCACACGACCTGTTGAGCTGTTGAGATTTTTCAATAGCGTAGAGCTAAATCGACAATTCGTACTTTGATTAATTCACACCACAGTTTGTTTGATTATGTTAGTTTCTTTATTTGCCATGCAAGGCGAGTGGGAATAGTATGGGCAAGAGTTAGCAACAGGCGGACCCGTGGTGGACCGTGTTGGAGCGAGAACAATAAAAGGTTTTTGTATAAAAAGTAATAACGATGTAGCAGGTCACTGTGCCAACCGACGATATGTTGTACGTTTGATGATGCGAGATTTCGAAGTGTCGAAGCTGCGCAGACGAGCCTCCCTCACAGCCTTCGTCGACGATTTTCGGGAAGGGGAAAAATGACTCAAGAGCGCAGAGTCAGGTAGGCAATGTTGTGGATAAGAGCTTAGCTCTACACTCTTTGCGCTGCCATGGGCCGGCGCTTAGCCGAACATTCTCCCCCCGTTGAAGAGCACGGGTCTTCGACATCCTTCTTTGGCAGCATACACAGCTTTGCGATAGCCCTCGTGGTGATCCCAGTAGCCGTTTTGAGCTCAGCTACCCTGGAAACGCCATCTCTGCCGGCGATCAGTTTCGTCACCCTTCCCAGCGGCCACTTAAGTGGAGGCAAGTTCTCGTTCTTTACGAGGACCACGTCGCCGACGCTGAGGTTAGGCTGCTCAGTCCTCCATTTTGCCCTCTCCTGCAGAAGCGTGAGGTACTCCTCTCGCCAGCGGGACCAGAAAGTCTGCTGCAGGAAGTTGACCTGCTGCCAGCGATCAAGACGATTGAAGTTGAGTCCGGTCACATCTGGTTCTGCGAAGGTACGGATTGGAGCAGTACCTAAGAAATGCGCAGGTGTTAGCATGTCTAAATCGTCAGGATGCTCTGAAATGGGAAGTAATGGCCTTGAGTTTATTATGGCAGTGATATGGCACACAAGCGTTCTCAGGTCATCAAAGCACAGCAAGGAGCTGGAAGCGGAACGGTAGAAATGATGTTTGGCTGTTTTAACCGCAGCCTCCCAGAGTCCGCCAAAGTGGGGAGAGCGAGGGGGAATAAACCGCCAGTCAATATGATCCGCAACGCAAAACTCCTGAACTTCCTTCATATGCCTTTCTGCCAGGAACAGCTTCTTCAACTCTGCCAACTCGTTCTTTGCTCCCACAAAGTTGGTTGCGTTATCGGACCAAATTTCCCTGGGCCGACCGCGAGTTAAAATGAATCGCTTCAGAGCGCTTATGAACGCTGGCGTCGATAGATCCTGCACAAGCTCCAAGTGAACGGCCTTGGTGGCAAAGCATATGAAGAGGCATATGTAGCATTTGATGGGTGGTCTGGTCCGCACCTCACTCTTATAAAAGAACGGACCACAAAAATCCACACCGGTGACTGCAAAAACGTACGACGCATTCACACGATCCTTCGGCAAGTCGGCCATAATATGCTGCAGCAGGCGCGGCTTGGCCTTAAAACATCTGGTGCAGCGATTTACGACGCTGGCCACTGTCTTGCGCCCTGCAATCGGCCAATACTCATGCCGAATAAGTGCGAGCAATGACCGAGGCCCAGCGTGCAAATTCTGCTCATGAACATGCACAATTACAGCAGATGTGACGGGATGACGCCTTGGAAGAATGACTGGGTGCCGTGCGTTGAAATCAAGTGATGAATTTTCCAACCGCCCACCGACGCGTAACAAGCCATGGTCATCCAGGAACGGCGCGAGTGACGAGATAGAGCTAGACGACTGCACCTGCTGTTCGTCACACAGAGTCTTGTAGTCAGGCCACAAATGCACTCGCTGAATCGAACGAAGAAGTATCCGCGTACCACCAACGATGTCAGCTACTGTTAATCCGGACGACCTTTTGCGCTGCAGAAACTTGAATACGTATCCAAATGTGCGCTGGATCTTTCCGAAGGAATTGGAGAACTTTCGGCCGTCAGATAAGTCTACGAATGGACAAACTGCAATCAGGACCCTCTTGCGCAACTCCAGTGTTGGCGCGGATTGAATAGACGCTGCTGGCCACAGAGGTTGCTCATCCTGAAGAAAGGGTGGCCCGTGGGCCCAAAGTTGCGATTCCAGAAGCTCTGACGGCGAAGCGCCTCTGGACAATATGTCAGCAGGGTTTTGGGCGGTGGGCACGTAGCGCCACTCCATCTGAGCAGTACGCTCCTGAATGGCTGAGACCCGATTTGCAACGAATACGTTAAAGCTTGATGAGTCATGGCGCACCCAAGACAAGGCAGTTGTGGAGTCCGACCAGCAATAGAAGCTTCCAGTGAACAATTTAAGTTGCTGTATCTCACTGATCAATTGAGAAAGCAAGTCAGCGCCACATAACTCCAACTTGGGCACCGTCAATACCTTAAGAGGGGCGACACGAGACTTCGCACACAGAAGTTGCACGTACGCGCGATTATTTGTCCTTGACACAACGTAAATACATGCTCCATAGGCGTCTAGGCTGGCGTCACAAAACCCGTGAACTTCCACTGTTGAATTGGGGAGAACTGACAGACGAGGAAATCTAAACAGCTGAGGGGTGGACAAACTCTCGCAGAAAATGGTCCACGCTGATGAAAGAGACTCTGGCAAACTCTCATCCCATTGGAGCTGCTCCTTCCATACCAACTGAAGGAAAATCTTTGCCTTTGCGATGACAGGCCCAATCAGTCCTAAAGGATCATAAAAACGAGCAATCGTTGACAACATTGAACGTTTCGTCGGCTTTGATGGCAGCTGCGTGGGTACTACCGAAAAGAGAAATTATCAGATGAAGGCTCCCAAACCAATCCAAGAGCCTTTGTGAAGTCGGTGCCATCGTCGAACCTTAGCAGCGTTTCCTTATCCTTGTCAGGAATTCCCTCAAGTACGCCAGGGACGTTGGAGCACCATTTCCGAATTGGGAACCTTCCCGAGCCAATAACTGGGATGTCTGCCTCATCTTTTCGCGCACTTCCTCTACAGATCCTCCTCCAGTCATCAAATCGTCGACATAGAAATTGGAGGTCAGCACTTCCGAGCCAATGGGAAATGCAGTCCTCTCTTCTTCTGCCAATTGGAGCATGGAGCGAATTGCAAGATAGGAAGCCGGTTTGGTTCCATATGTTACTGTGTCGAGCTTGAACGCCTTCACATCCTCGTGAGGGGAATCCCTCCATAGGATGCACTGCAGGTAATTGTCCGGCTCAGATACTCGGACACACCTGTACATCTTGCAAATGTCTCCAGTCAGCGCAATGAGGAACGTACGAAAACGAAGCAGCGTATGTAGAAGCTTTGGCTGGATAGTAGGCCCAGCCATTAGGACCTCGTTTAACGAAAAACCTGTTGATGTTGTGGCAGATCCATCGAACACGACCCGCAATTTGGTGGTCGTGCTGTCCTCCTTAAACACGCAATGATGCGGTAGAAAATAGCGACAACGACTGAACAGTTCTGATTCCACCAACGACATATGATTAAGCTCTTGGTACTCCCTAATGAAAGATGCGTACTGAGCCTTCAGCTGCGGACGACGCTCAAGTTTCCGCTCCAAATTGAGGAACCGCCGATATGCTTGCGTGTATGAGTCGCCCAAGATCTCCAAACTTTTCTTGATGGGCAGCTTCACGGCAAACTCTCCAGATGACAGGCGCGAGAAATTTGCTTTGAAGTGATCTTCACAATCGACATCCTCCTGCTTGACCATCACCGAATCTTCAGTGGAACTTTCAACCTCCCAGAAACGCCTCAGTAACAGTTCCACTTGATCAAGAGACTCCTGCCTGACGTCAGATGAGGCCTGAGCCCCAAGTAAGGCTGTCCTACGCGTTTGCTGACCACCTCCTGAAACCACCCATCCAAGGCGAGTCTTCTGAAGCGATGGCAAGCCAACATCCAATTTGATTTGGCCAATGCACAGCAGCTCGAAGAATAGGCTAGCCCCAATGAGCAGGTCAATACGCTGTGGCCTGAAGAACTGCGGATCTGCCAATGGTAAATTCGGCGGAATTTTCCAACCAGAAACGTCAACTGAAAAGCTGGGCTGCTGCTCGGTGATTGTGGGAGCTACCAACGCGACGAAACTGGTACTGTAGTCAGAGGCTTGGGACTGCAAGTTGAGTCCCACAGTATAGCCCTCCGATACAAAACTGGAATCCCCAAGACCCGATACTGCGGCCGACGACATGGTCCTTTTCAGTCTAAGTTGTTGGGCGAGGCTGGAGGTTATAAGGTGCATTTGTGATCCGGAGTCCAAGAGTGCCCGACATGGTACGAGCGATCCAGCACGATCCCTCAGCAGAACAACTGCAGTGGCTAAGAGCACAACATCCCTGCAAGAGTTCTGTGCAACCAGAGAGGCAGCTGAGGACTGCGGCTGCGCTTCAGGGTGCGGGAATGAAGAGACAACGGGTTCCGTGGGCGAGGGTCTGGCGTTTAAATGCAATAAAGTGTGATGTTTGCTACCACAGTGACGACAAGTTGATGACCTGCAAGTGCGCAATTGATGGCCAGCCTTCAGGCAATTCAGGCAAAGACCAAGCTTTTTCACCTCAATTAGGCGAAGGGACGGCGAAAGATTCCCAAACAGCGCGCATGTATATATGCCATGGCCCGCAGTATTGCAAAATAGACACTCAAGAGAAACAGACTCAGTGGCTACAAATGAACTTCTAGCGTTGCTCTGTACTTTTTTAATCTTTCCCACCTGAATGCCAGGCGTATACATTGCCATAGCGTGCTCGCGATTCTCCAACTTCTGACATCTTTGCTCCAGAAAAGCGGTGAATTGTTGGCTTGTGGGTATGCTGTCCAGCGATGACGTTTCCTCCCACTTGGCTTGCGTAGCGCTGTCCACCTTCTGCAGCAGGCTGTGTATCAAGATACAGTCTGCAATCTGCTCCGTTGTTCTCATACTCTGCAAAGCCTGAAGATTAGCATTCACAGTGTCCGACAAAGACCGAAGTTGCGACACAGACGAAGCCTCTACGCGCGGAACACCCAGAATGTCCGTGACATGCGCCTGAAAAATTAAACGTTTGTTATTAAAACGCTTATCAAGGAGGTCTAGCGCGATGGGATAGCTGGCGTGCGTGAACTCTAGAGACGAAATGGTGTCTAGTGCTGGTCCTTTCAGGCAGGAACGCAGGTGCTGCAGCTTCTCCACATTTGATAAATCGGTATCCTTGTCTATTATGGAGGAAAACATGCTCCAAAACGAGGAATACTGAGCGTAGCCACCACTGAACTCAGGAAGCTTCAACTCCGGCAGGCGTGGCCGACTTTGCACTACGACCGTAGTTGGGGCCTCTCCTACATGGTCCGTCCGCATTGTTGAGCATGGTAGCATTGTGGGCTGCCGCTTGTTTAACTCCCGTTTCATGCGAATCTCCAGCATGACCACGCACTCGTCAAACTCCTCCCTCAAGGGACTACCGATCTCATCGAGATCAATCCTCTCCAGGGCATTATGGTGCTCGTTGAATGAAACTACAAGCTCCGCTAGCAATTTCAGCCTCAGGTTCAGCTTCTCCTCACTGAGCTCGCCGATTCTCTCCTTGCCAACGGCCGTTTCGATTCTCCGTGCTGCCCCTACCATGGATTGCACCTTGCGCTTGTAGAATGCAGCTTCCGAATCGACGAACAATGGTGAGGGGGCAAGAGTGAGGGGTGCTATTAGAAGCCATTGGGTATGTTTACGATGCACTGGGCTACAGTTTCTGAAGCACGGAGAGGTTAATAACCGGTGAATAACCTCGAACAGTTTGATAGGAACTGTACACTCGATCGCAGCGCTCAAACACACGGGCTCACAGTTCTACAGGCCAGCAGCGAAAGTTCACAGTTTTAAAATAACTGAGTAGGTGCAGCTGACAACAACAATGGCATGCACACTTAGAGCACCGAAAACCGAAACGAAACAACCGCAAGACAAACCGCAAAGCAGATGACGCGAGAACCGTTTATGTTGCTTGTGCACAAACGCCGAATCGAAAAACCGTGGTACAAAGCGAATTAAACAACCGACAAGTGTTATTTGCGAGGCATATATATGTGTATATATATAAATATATATCGATTATATCACGTCGGGGTCACCAAAATGTTGAGCTATTGAGATTTTTCAATAGCGTAGAGCTAAATCGACAATTCGTACTTTGATTAATTCACACCACAGTTTGTTTGATTATGTTAGTTTCTTTATTTGCCATGCAAGGCGAGTGGGAATAGTATGGGCAAGAGTTAGCAACAGGCGGACCCGTGGTGGACCGTGTTGGAGCGAGAACAATAAAAGGTTTTTGTATAAAAAGTAATAACGATGTAGCAGGTCACTGTGCCAACCGACGATATGTTGTACGTTTGATGATGCGAGATTTCGAAGTGTCGAAGCTGCGCAGACGAGCCTCCCTCACAGCCTTCGTCGACGATTTTCGGGAAGGGGAAAAATGACTCAAGAGCGCAGAGTCAGGTAGGCAATGTTGTGGATAAGAGCTTAGCTCTACACTCTTTGCGCTGCCATGGGCCGGCGCTTAGCCGAACACGACCCTTTTGGTGATTCGTGTTGCATGGCTTTTTGTGGTTCGTCCTCGCAGTTGGTCTTGTTTTGGCATCCAAATGAGACCCAGCGTTTTAACGCTGTATTGCTCTAATGTTTCACCTAGTTTGACGTCGTTGACAACGTCCTCTTTAGGGATTCCTTGCAAGAGCTGGTCGTTGTTGGAGCACCATTTGCGAAGTTTAAGGCCGAACGGTAGCAATATTTTATTAAGTTCTTGTTGAACTTGTATCGCTCCCTGAATGGTATCCGCGCCAGTGAGACAGTCGTCCACATAGAAATCGTTCTTCAATGCAGCATATCCAATAGGTAATCTGTTTTGGCTCCGAGTTGCCAAATGATCCAGACATTTCGTTGCCAGGAATGGAGCAGATGTGGTCCCATATGTGACTGTTTTTAAGCGATAGTACCTGATATCTTCAGATGGATTGTTTCTCCAGACTATCACTCTGAACTGTGGGTCCGGCATGCAGAATGTCGTTTAGAGACTGTCCACTTGTTGATGTACATGATGCATCAAACACGACCCGTAACTTTGTGCTGGTGCTCTCAGGTTTGAGTACACAGTGGTGTGGTGGTGTCTCTCCGGCACTTGAGTTGCTGGGACCATCTTCATGTGTCCAAGTCCTTCATATTCATTCCTGAATTCCACAAATCCGTCGCTCTAATGCCAGGAATCTTTTCGTTGCAGTTTCCAGTTTCTACTGCTACTTTTGCTGTGGCTAACAGGTTGTAATTATTGTTACTTGCTGCGCCAACCGTCGGTGCTCTTGGTTCTGTACTTACGGCCGATGGTATGTCCAAGTGGAGCAGTGTATTGTGTTTTTTGTCGCACTTGAAACATGTCCGACCTGGGCATGCATTTGTTTTGTGGTTTGTTTTAAAACAGTTGACACACAATTTCTGCTTTTGAACCCAATTTAGTCGTTCTGATGGTGATTTGGAGCGAAACTCATCGCATCCGTATAGCCAATGGCTTGCCTTCTTGCAGAATGAGCAGAGAGGCGTCTTCGATTTTCCAGTGTTTACGGTTGCACATGTTGTGCCTTTTGACTCCTTCCTTGACATTTGTGTCTTTTTGCCTGTTCCTAGAACTCGAACTCTTTGTTCTAGGAACTGAAGCATTGTGTCCAAGGCTTGTATTTCCTTTGAGCTTCCCAAAGATTGCTCGTACAAGGCTCTGTTAGTGACATCCAGCTTATTTTTGATGACGGCAATCAATATTGGATCCCATGTGGATATATTGATGCCCAATCCCTTTAGTGATGCCAGGGATTCGATAGTTGTAACGTACAACTCTTTTAATGACTTGGAGTCGTCATTAACTGTATTATAATTTAGGAAGCGGTTCAATACCGTGCTAGCGACGTCTCTGGGATTGTTGTATGTATCAATCAGAATTTCCCAGGCGCTCACATAGTTTTCTACTTTTAGATCGATATGTCGGATCAATCTTTCTGCCTCTCCTGTTACGGTTGTTTTCAGATACCACATCTTCCGAACTGTGGGCATGTTTGTTTCATGTATCATACATGAAAACAGGTCATAGAACTGGGACCATTTCAGTATGTCCCCTTCAAACTAGGGAATGTTGATGCGTGGAAGCTGCACGTCATTATTGTTTGATGTGGCTGATGCACTTTGAACCTCTTTTTCCGGGGTCAGGTAGGCTTCCATGTTGTATCCTCCTTCCTCTGGGTTATTATATTCCTCGTGGATAGTAAAATGGTCTTGAGTCCATAGTGATTTTATCAAATCACTTGATGTACGTCCTCCCGCCTCTGAGAATTGTCTCAGAATGCGTTTTATGGACTCTACTATGGCCTTTTCTCGGCGACATAGTGAAGGCAATTTGCTGTAAGCCTCCGTTGATCGCTGGCTCCGATCATTCGATTGTGGTTCGACATTTTGACCAACATGAGCACTTGATGCCTGATTTAGCTTGTCCATGCTTTCAGTAAACATCGCAACGTACGTTTTTAGTGTTTTACGCAAGTATTCACGAAATTTAACGTAGTGGTCGGTCTTATATGCCTTTGATATCTTGGTGTCAATTTCGTTAAATTTATTCCATGCATCCTCGAGAGCTGCCTTTTTTGTTTGGAAGTACGTTATATTCTGTTCCCTTTCTGGAGAGTCTTTTTTGAAGTTCCTGATTATCTTCGAAATTTCATCTCTAATTTCTTGCTGTTCATTTAATGCCTCTGTGGCGGCAGCTTTTTCCTCCTTGTGGGAATCCATTTCGCCTCTTACTTATACTTTGACCCGTTGGGAGTATTTTATTCGATTTGCAGCTGTATACGCTCCTATTCGCAACCGATGTGGTTCAAAGTATAAGTACAGACGACGTACTGGATGGAGGTTTTGTGCTGGTGAAACGCACTTGTGATCTTGATATTATTAATCGTTGATCTTGTTGGCTTATGATCTGAAAGTGACAGATCTGCCAATTTGTTCTACTTATTGGTAGGAGATTCTACCGTAAGTATGTTAATGTGTTGAAAAGTCCTGGTGACTTCTTCAGTGTGATCTGCAGGTTTTCCTGCGTCGGGGTCACCAAATGTTAATGTGTGTTTGTGTGTGTGTTTTGGTATGCATACGGTACATAAACCGTCTACAAATTTGTCGTCGCAACTAGAACTTGAACCAGTTGGACTGCGGAGAGGGTTTCCTACGTCGAGCAAATGAGGGCCTGAAGACACGGCGACAGCCTCTGTTGATTGCAGTTGTAGAGAATGAGTAAACAGGCAGTGATGGTACTGTTTCTAATACTCATTTTATTCAACAAACTTAATTTCTATTTATAGGTAACAAAAGGTACAGAAAGTGCTGAGTCTAGTAAGAATATGGTAAAAGGGAATGGGAATTAATATTGAATTAATTTGGATTTAATATGATATTGTGTTATTGGGCAATTGTGATTGTGATAGTCAGCAATTGCACCAGTGTTTTTGCCCTCTGACGAGCGATCGCATCGTTGGCAGAAATTGCTGCAGAAGCGGTTATTGTTGACTCAGCTACAATGCTTTGTCGTTTGCTATTATGTCTCCCGTTACATGGGTCGACCTGACTTATTCGATAAGTGTATATTATGTAATATTAATTACTGCATAAATATGCGACTGAACAATACCCGTACTCAAAAAAGAGTTAAGGGGTATATTAGATTTGTGGTAAAAGTGGATGTGTGTAACGTAGAGAAGGAAAATTTTCCGACCCCATAAAGTATATATATTCTTGATCAGCATCAATAGCCCAGTCGATATAGCAATGTCTGTCTGTCCGTCCGTCCGTCCGTCCGTCTTGTTGAGCGCCTGGACCTCAGAAACTATAAGAGTTAGGGTAACCAAATTTGGTTTCCAGACTCATGTGATATCACACTGCTACAAGTGTATTTCAAAATTTCGCCCCGCCCCCTTCCGCCAACACAAAGGACGAAAATCTGTGGCAGCACCTCGCTTTAAATTTTTGGCACAGCCGTATGATATAGTAGAGTTTGATTTGCATGCATTTAATTTATTAGTGCACATGCATACATATGTAACACCATATAACACATATGTACAAAAACCATACCATACTCTATTTGAACCGCTAGTTGGACGCACAATTATATATATCGTTTACCGCAATCACTGTCGCCCCCCTTTCCCGTCTCGATGTGTGAAATTCGCCAAAAAAGTTGGTTCGTTAACCCAAGCCACGGTGTATAACACTTAGTTACATACATACACACAAGCAGCTGCACCGGTGCATTCTTTTCGTCTCTCGCTTTCGCTTATCCACCGTTGCTTGCTGTGTATTTGGTGGGAGAATTTTCGTTGCCGCGCTTGATCAAAACGGAGCGCCAAGTGACGCGCTACCCTGTTTTTCGAGGGTATATTGTTTTTCTTGTCACTTTGCAAGTGACGCGCTACCCTGCATTCTTAGGGTATATTGCTTTCGGCTCTCACTTGTAAAGTGACGCGCTATCCTTCAGTGTGAGGGTATATCGTTTTGGCTGTCACTTGCAACCAACTATACACCTCGTGCCTCGACATTCTATTATTGTCGTTCTCGATTTTCGTTCTTGTTTGAACATTTATTATTTATTTATCTACAAAAATATTGGGTTTCGTCGCGTAGATTATAAATAGTAAAATGGCACAAGAAAATAAGTCTGTTCTCGATGACTTAAAAAGTAAGCTCAAAAACCGAGTCGATTCCATTGCAATTGACAGAGCTACAATGCAGACTCGATGTTCTGAATACTGCTATTCACAAGGCCAACCATTGCAGGAGCAAATAGAAGAAATTGATAGCAAAGATGAATTTGGAGCCGAGCTGGAAGAAATGGCCATTATAACCAAGGCAAAGATAATGTAGCTTATCGATGTCTTGAAGCTAACAAGCGATACGCAGCCCTCGGTATCAGCCCCAACTCGTGCTCGACTTTCGAAATTGTCCCTACCAAAATTTAGTGGTAACTATTCGGAGTTTAAAAATTTTATTAGCCTTTTTGAGACTCTTGGTCATAATGATGATAGTATACCGGTTATTGAAAAATTTAATCATTTAATTTCATGCCTCTCTAATGAAGCATTAGGAACAATAAAAGCGTTCCAAGTCACCGAGGCCAATTATGCAAAGGCCATGGCCAGCCTAAAGCGAGTATACGACAACGAGTGTCTGCCAAAAATCTCACAACAGTCCGCATCGTCCCTAAGGAGCCTGATCGATACAGTCTCATCGATCTATGGTTCATTATTATCGATAGGAGACGATACGAAGATTTCGAATGCAGTGATCATTCATCTCGTTTTAAACAGAGTCGACCCAGTGACTAGACAGAAGTGGGAAGAACAGCTTGACTTCGAAAAGTTGCCGCTTTGGTCCGACTTTGAAAAAGTTTTAAATCGTCGATACCAGCATTGGTCTGCGGAAGAGTCGACAAAGCCAAGGCACGTAAAAGTCATGCCAAGCAAGTCGCACAATCGCAGTTCATTTGCTTGTTCTTCCACTCCCCCCAACAGTAGAGCTCAGCGAACATGCAGCTATTGCAATTCGAGAGACCATGTAGTGGCCAACTGCACGCCATTTTCACGTCTCTCGGTTATGCAAAGGTTCAAGTTCACAAAGTCTGCGTCTTTATGTATTAATTATCTGCAAAAGGGTCACACTGTAGTAAGATACAAGGTCGCCAAATGTCGAGTTTGTGGCCGCTTACATCACACATTGTTGCATCGATACACAGTGACTAATAATAGTCTCGCGTTGCCGCCACCCCCAGAGAGTTCGTCTCCTCCTTTAAATCAGGATCACCCTTCCACCTCTCATGCTCTGCATGCGACTTCGTTGGACAGGGTGATTTTGGCTACGTCGATCGTAAGCGTCAGAACAAAAAACGGTGAACATATTTTGACCAGAGCTCTCCTGGACAAACAAACAAACTTCATCACGGAAGACCTCGCCCACCGCTTACAGATCCGTAGAGAGGAGTCGTGTATTACCTTGCTTGGTATTGGTGAATCCAATTCTCAAGTTAAGAATAAAATACACACTGTTGTGAAGTCGCGCATAAATGGTAGTAAGTTCTCCTTTGATTTTTGGATCCTGAAATCAATTTCAGGTTATCACCTTGACCAGTCAGCTAATCTAACTGATTGGAAAATCCCAGTGAACCTACCACTGGCAGATCCCTATTTCTACAAGCCACAAAGAATAGACATGCTGATTGGAGCTGATTCATTCTTTGAGTTATTAGCTGTTGGTCAAATCAAGCAAGGTCCTAACTTTCTAACTCTTCAAAAGACCCTTCTTGGCTGGATTCTTTCAGGAAAATATGTTTCCAAAAGTTCTACCCCCCAAACTGCAAGCAGTTCTAGTTGCAGTGGAGAGTTGTTAGTTTTCATTGATAGGACCTTGCAAAAATTCTGGCCACTGCAAAAAATGCCATCTCCAAAGCAAATTATTTCGCCTGAGCACACGTTATGTGAAAAGCACTTTCAGAAGAATACTCAGGTATTGCCATCAAGTCGGTTTGAAGTAAGGCTGCCGTTTAAATCAGATCCAAATTGTCTGGGCAACTCCTTTGAGGTTGCTAAACGGCGGTTTTTGTCGCTCGAAAGAAGATTGACCCTGAGCTGAAGAAAATGTACTTGGAATTCATGGAAGAGTACCTCTCCTTAGGACATATGTCGCCGACTGACAATACGGTTCCTTCTACTCCACACTACGTAATTCCACATCAGTCTGTCCTTCGGCCCCAAAGTACGTCCACCAAGACGTCCTATCAGGTGGCCTTGAATGAGATTCTAATGATCGGACCGACCATTCAAGAGAAATTATACTCAACACTGCTCCGCTTTCGTCTGCACAGGTTCGCCCTGACTGCCGATGTGAAAAAGATGTATGTATCGATGGTGAATGAAGCGGATAGGCAGTTTCAGATGATAGTGTGGAGAAGAGACCCATCTGAGTCCTTGAGATTATACAAGCTTAACAAAGTGACTTATGGGACTGGGCCAGCCCCTTTTTTGGCTATCCGGTGTTTAAAAAGGTTGAGTGAGTCTGTGAAGCTATCATTCCCTAAAGCTGCTGACGTTATTGGGTCCGACTTTTACGTTGATGACATGTTGACTGGTGCTGCATACGTAGAGGAGTCCGAAGTATCTCAGGTTCTTCAGTGCGCAGGATTTGAGTTAGCGAAGTGGTTTACACTGTCTCAATTGGAAGAGATCTTCATACCTCGGTTTGTGTATTCCGATCCGATGTCACCGATCCAAATACATGCCTTCGCTGACGCCTCCATGAGAGCTTATGGAGCGTGCGTCTATGTCCGTAGCAGAACTGCAGAAGGTTTAAAAATATCATTGTTGACTTCAAAGTCCAAAGTAGCGCCGCTCAAGACCAAAACGCTCCCACGGCTTGAGTTATGTGCCGCTCACCTTCTCGCGGATCTCTGTCACAGAATCAAGCCCCTATTAAAGGTCCCTATCGAACGAGCTGTTTATTGGTCAGACTCTGAAGTAACTCTTCACTGGATTCGGTCGCATCCATCTTCGTTGTCGACGTTCGTTTCGAATAGGGTGGCTGAGATTCAGGAGTGGTCAGATGAAGCTACGTGGCGGCATGTCCCTACAAAACAGAACCCTGCAGATATTGTGCCTAGAGGTTGTGACGTCAAAGAAATCGTCCAGTCAATCTGGTTTGAAGAACCATCATTTTTGAAGGATGAAGAAGAGACCTGGCCAAAAAACCCTTATTTCGAGCCTACAGAAGATGTCGAGCTGGAGAAGAGGAAGAACGCGGTCGGGCTGACCGCTGCGGTGGAAATTTCGGATTTGGTAGATGTCATCGAGGGATTCTCGTCACACCTCAAGCTGCTTAGAGTGTTTTGTTATATGTTCCGCTTTATAAAAAAATGTAAGAACCCGAGCATAACGTTTGAAAAAACGGTTTCACAGACCGAGTATAATGAAGCCTTTCGCAAAATTGTTGAAATTATCCAACATCACGAGTATCGTGAGGAAATTGAGAAATTTCGGGAAGGATCTAGAGTTGGTCTTAGTCTTCAGCGGTTGAACCCATTCATCCATGAAGACACTGGTACTTGGTGTACTTTTTCGTTGTTGAGAGTAGGGGGGCGACTAGCTAAAGCTCCTATATCATACGATGCCAAGTTTCCGTTGCTTTTGACGAAGCGTTCGCAATTCGTGCGGAGCTATGTTCGTCATCTGCACCATATAAATTTTCATGTCGGCCCACGAGCACTTGTGAGCATCCTTCGACAGAGTGTTTGGATCGTAAACGCTCAGGAGGGCTGCAGTCAGACAGTTCGATCGTGTATCCGCTGCTTTAAATGCAAGCCTCGACTGCTGACGCAACTTATGGGAAATTTACCAGCAGACCGGCTCCGTGCTCTCCGCCCATTTTCTATTTGCGCGGACTTATGTCGTTACCCCAACAGTTCTACCAAGCTGATGTTGGTTAGATGTTGGGCCTCGAATTCTCGGATGTCGGCGCCGTCTAGCAGGGATGGACTGATTATATGGATCCGTGCCAGAGTTAGTCCGAGGATGAGGTTTTCTAGATCGATGATGATAATCCTGTTTTTAGCTAAGATTATCTCCACCAGTTGACCATATCTACTAGATTGCCGAATTCGAATCAAATCGGATCATAATTATAGCCAGAATGACGAAATCAATTTTCAGTTGCTTCCCCCGCCCCTTTCAGCAAGTGTGAAGGGATGGCTTTTGAGTAGTATAGTAGTGTTTATTGGATATAATAAGTTGAACAATATATGTAGAGTGAATTAATTGAAACAAAAGATTTTCTTGAACGTGTGCTATCTTGTTCGCTTCGGCTTCTTAAGTGAGTATCGCCTCTGTTGTTATCGATGGCTATGGGTATATCGTGCGTATAACAGCCCCCATAGAGTTGACCGCTTCTGTTGACTAACAGCTCTTCACAGTCGGCCTTTCCTGAAAAATCGCAGCGTCCTCGCGAGATTCGTAGGGTGAATCGCCTTCCATGTCGTCCTCTTCATCTGGTTCATCGGGTGGAAGTTCGCACCAGCGTTTCATTCTGTCAGAAGAATACACCGACTTATAGTGCCTTTGCTTTCGTTGGGCATGAGGGATATCTTCTACTAGATATCGGTCGTTTGGCAGAACCTTTGCGTGATGTTCCTGTGCTAAACGGCTCATTCTCGACTAACACAAGATCACCAAGGGTATATACGGTTGGCTTGGAATGTCTAACATCGTAACGTTTCTTCGCAGCAGCCCTATGATCGTTGACTGTAGGCGCAGCATCTGCTCGTACCTTTTCCAATTCAGATACGGGCCTTGGATCGCATTCGCAGAACACAGTGTCTTGAGGATATCTCGTGGCTCATAACCATTCAATAGCTGAAATGGGGAACATTTAGTCGTACTATTTACCATGGTGTTGATGCTCCATTGAATTGAGCGTAGCTGGTCGTCCCATCGTTTTTCATTTTCATTTGAAGTCAATAGCATTGACAAAATAATCCGGTTGGTTCGCTCTGCATGTCCGTTCGCTCTCGGTGTCTTTACAGCATTGAGTATGTGCTTTACATTATTCTACTTACAATACACATCAAAATCCTTTGACGTAAAAGCTGTACCGGTAATGATTCGAGCTGGCATTCCTAAGTAGCTGGTTACCTCCTGTAGGATATCAATAACGTGTTTCGTGGCTGTACTTTTTATACCCGTACTCAAAAAAGAGTTAAGGGGTATATTAGATTTGTGGTAAAAGTGGATGTGTGCAACGCAGAGAAGGAAACGTTTCCGACCCCATAAAGTATATATATTCTTGATCAGCATCAATAGCCGAGTCGATAGAGCCATGTCTGTCTGTCCGTCCGTCCGTCCGTCTGTCCGTCTGTCCGTCTTGTTTGACGCCTGGATCTCAGAGACTATAAAAGCTAGGGCAACCAAATTTGGTTTCAAGACTCATGTGATATCACACTGCTACAAGTGTATTTCAAAATTTCGCCCCGCCCCCTTCCGCCACCACAAAGGACAAAAATCTGTGGCAGGCACAATTTTAAAGATACGATAAAACTAAAAACGCAGTATCGTAGAGTATCGTATATCTACCAGATTGCTGAATATGAATCAGATCGGAACATAATTATAGCCAGAATGAAGAAATTAATTTTCTGTTGGTTCCCCCGCCTCTTTCAGCCAGAGACACACTACTCATTCTCTTTCTCGCTCGCACACTCTGCCGCGTTCAGTGCGCGAGCAACCCCTAGCGGAGGAGATGTAGAATCTAAATGGTACATCTATAATCTACATGTTAGATGTAAAATATACATTGTAGATGTAGATGTAGATAACAGATGTAGGAAAAAATGTAAAATGTAAAATTTTTTTTTTATTCTAAAATTAAAAAAATCATATCTCAAATATGTATATACTGACTGAGTACGGGTATAAGTAGAGTCGCGTCCCCAGAAGCGACTCACACGTTCCTTCTCGTTACAACTCGCACTGTGGTAAATTTAGTGAATGCGTCGACAATCACAAGAATGTGCTCATTCCGTTTTGCACTCTTTGGGGTCCCAGGTGATCCATATGTACGGTCGAAAAAGGGATAGGATTAATGTCATCATAATGGTATTGTCCTTCCTGACGTCCACCTGGTATCTTATACAGCGCACAGCCCACACATGACTTTATGTAGCTTTTAACGTAGTTGCGCATTCGGGGAAACCAAAACAAATTTAGAATCCGATTAATGGTTTTCTCTGTGCTCATGTGTCCAGCCTTGTCGTGACATTCATGTAAAATATGGAATCTTAGCTGCTTCGGCACAACGCATAGCAGCTTGCCGTCATATTTGCGAAACAGGCGATCTTGCTCGATCACATTACTCGTCGTTCTCAGATTTCTTATCAATTTTCATCTCAGCGACAATCTTCTGGATTTTCTCATCTTGTAATTGTATGGCAAACAACCAATCAGCCCCGTCGATAATGGTCTTCGAAATTTGCAGGGATGCTGTGTCCATCTCATGTGCATCCTCAATTGGAGCTCGACTTAGTGCGTCAACATGATTCATCTGTGTTCCAGCTCGATGAACAATGTCTATGTCAAATTCTTGTATACGTAGCCACCATCTTGCAATTCGGGGTATAAGCTCTCGTTTCTCCATTGATGTTTTCAGGGCATTACAATCGGTAACGACTTTAATACGCTTACCATAGATGTAATATTTAAATCGCTCCAACGACTCAACGACGGCTAGAGCTTCTAGTTCATAACTGTGGTAGTTCTTCTCTGGTTTTGACGTTGCTCGGCTATAGTAAGCAATTGGCTTACTTACGGTAACTGGTGACAACGGGCTTCGATATTAGGCGTCTCTTCAACTCGTCAAATGCATCCTGTTGTGGCTGTTCCCACTTGAACGTCTGGTCTTTGCGCAATAGGGCACGCAAGGGATCCGAAATAATGGCATATCCGGCAACAAATTTCCGGAAATAACCGCTGAGACCCAAAAACTGCCGTACTTCAGTCACATTGCTCGGCGTCGAGAACAATGCAATAGCGTTCGTCTTTTCCTCTCCAGGACTGATGCCGTCTGCGTGTATCTGATGACCCAGGAATGTAATTGTTTGTTTAAACAATTCACATTTATCCAGATTTAGCACTCGCATTTTTAATTCTGCCATGAGTCGATTGAAAACAGCAGGCGCGCTGACGCTGCTGCTGTCTGAGAGCTGCAGTTTTGGCTTCTGCTTGGGCGCGCTCTGCCTGATGATGAAAATAAGGCGAGCGCGGCCGTTGCGATTAAAGCCGCTATATGCCGTTGCTGGCGGCCTAGCGCTGCCTGATGAAGCTGGGCAAGCGCGTCTAGCTGAACGCGCGGTTGTTTGCTGGCGCTGCCGGTATGCTGATGGGCTGTTTGATTTTTATATTTCGCCCTTTTCTTTGCTTTCACTAGCTTAAATTTTGTTCGAGCGCGCACTTCTAAACTGTCTCAATACTCCTCGGGAACTGCCCCTGCCTCATTCTCTCGTTCAAGCCGCGATCGAAACTCCATTCCAGACTCTCTCCGACCCGATCCACTTTGGGGAAATTACCTCCCCTGTCCATGCCTTTCACTCAAAGGTCCGTGAGAGAAGTCCGCCTTCAGTTTGGACAGCCCATCCCATTCCGTAAACATACTTTTAGGCCGTCCAGACAAGCCACACTACAATTTCCCCCCCACTAAAATCCCACTTGCGGGGAAGAGAATTCACCCAAGGGAGATCCAGGCTTGTCAGACATCCGTCACTGCTTCAGGTCTTTGGCATGGTATTTACCAATGAGGTGGCCTTGTAGATCCTCGACTTCATAATAAGCGGACCCCAGTTTACGTCTAATTCTTGCCTTCACAAACACTGGCGCCAGTTTGGCACTAAAGCCCTTTACAAAGTTGCTCTGCTGGAAATTACGCCTAAACACTTCTTGTCCCGGGTAAAACGACACCTCTCTGCTGCGCAGGTTATATGCTCGCTCGTTACGCTGGTGTTGCATTTGCATCGAGCTTCGGGCTGACTGACGGATGAGATCTAGGGAATCGTCCTTGCTGAACTGAACCGTCCTATCCTCTAGTAATTCCAATTCCCTCAATACTCGATAACTCTTCCCATCGGTTATCATGTGCTGTCCAAATAACATCCTATAGGGGGTGGTCCTGATGGCTGAGTGCAGACTTGAGCGTAGCGCACAACAGATGCTGCTGAGTCTCTCATCCCAGTTCTTTTGGTTTGGGTGTATATAAGCCTTGATGGCCGCTAGTACTGAACGATTTACTCGTTCGGACGCATTGGCCTGGGGAGCATATAATGCTGTATACATGTGATTGACATTATATTTTTCCAGCAAAGCATTGAACACTATTGACTTAAGCTGGACCCCATTATCCGACACTAGCGTTTCAGGTATCCCATAGCAGTGGAAAATTTCCTGCTCCAGAAAAGGGATTATGGCGTCGGCTGTAAACTTCCGCACTGGCTTCAAAAATGGAAATTTAGACGCATGGTCGACTACTATAAAAAGTCCGATATTCCCTGAACTACTTCGCGGATATGGGCCTAAAAAGTCTACGTACAAGCGCTGAAAGACCCGTTCGGAAGAGCCTGATTTCCCCAAAGCTGGCCTTAAGGTTTTGTTAGGATGTTTGGTTGCCTTGCAAACATTACAATCTATCCTTTACCAGATTGGGCCAATAGTAATAACGCCTTAAGTTTTCCAGCATCTTGCCTATTCCGCAATGTGAAGCTAACGGATCTTCATGGGCCTTTTTTAATAATTCCGGAATCAATCCTTTGGGTATCCACAACTTCCAGCACGAGTCGTCCGATAATTTTTCGTCCGCCGCGTGCTCTGCTCGACGATAGATGCACCTATCTTTCACCTGTACGTCCGATATCTGACAGCTGGAGGACTTCAGTTTTTCCTTCAGGGCCACGTAATCTACGTCGTCGAACTCCTTGGCCTGTAGATCTATCAGACTGGCTATCTCAATAAGTGAGAGATCCTCTGTGAATGTTCTAGATAGAGCATCTGGCACCACATTCAGACTTCCCTTGCGGTGGTGGATTTTGAACTTAAAGCCTTGTAGCTTTAGGGCCCACCGCGCCAACCGGGAGCTCAGATCTGTTTGAGACATTAGCCACTTGAGCGAAGCATGGTCCGTGACAATTAAAAATTCTTGTCCCTCAACATAAGCCCTGAACTTCTTCACGGCAAGAACCGCAGCTAAACATTCCTTTTCCGTGACTGTATAATTCCTTTGGCAACGGTTCAATTTTTTTGACATAAAGGCAATAGGGACCTCATTTCCCTCTGCATCTGTCTGCATCAACACCGCCCCCACGCCTGTGTTACTTGCGTCACAATGTATCGCAAAGGCCCTATCGATGTCAGCACTGTGCAGAACAGGTGCTGTGCACATCTGGTTCTTCAAAACTTGGAATGCTTCCTGGGCTTCTTTAGTCCACACAAACTTACGATTGCTCCTAAGAGTGTCCGTAATTGGGGCTGCCACTGCTGCATAATTCCGGATAAATTTGTTATACCATCCGGTCAGGCCCAAAAATCGACGCACCTGCTTTAAGGAACGTGGCGCCGGAAAGTCAACAATAGCTGATATTTTAGTCGGGTCTGTGCTTATTGTGCCATTACCAATAATGTGGCCTTAGTACTTGACTTCGGCGAGACAAAATTTGCTCTTTTCCACATTAATGGTCAGCTTCGCTCTATCTAAAGTACCTGCAACCACGGTAAGAACCTCCAAATGTCGCTCGAAGGTGCGCAACTCAGGTGGGATTACCTTGTCCATCAGCCTGCACATTGTTTGTGGAGAATTGGATAGACCAAACGGCATGACACAGTACTGATATAAGGGTCTGCCTGGCACTGTAAAGGCTGTTTTGTCCCGTGATTTTAGATCTAAAGGGATCTGCCAAAAGGCGTCCTTCAAATCTAAGCTCGTAATAAATTCTGCCTTTGGAAGCCTTCCTAGGATTCCCTCTATTAATGGCATTGGGTAGGCATCCCTCACCGTTACCTCGTTTAGTTTCCGGCTGTCAATACATAGTCTCACCTTCCCCGGCTTTTTCCCCGGATTCTTCTATTACTCCCAATTTGATCATTCGATCCAATTCTGCATACATTAGTCTTTCTGTAGCTGGTGAGACGGCATAGTGCCGTTGCTTAATAGGCTTGGCCTCTCCAACCTCTATGGAATGTGTGATCACCTGTGTACGACCTAATCCTTTTTCAGCATACGACGGGAAAACCCTAATAACCTCTTGCAGCAATTGCTGCTGAGATGGTGTTAAAGGTCGGGTCAGCGGGTCTTCTAGTGCCGAAATCACGTGACCCTTATGCAAAAACAATTCTGGCAAAAGGTTGAAATGCTTCCAAAAATCTATGCCCAAATACAGATCCCCTGATAGTGAGGGAACTATGTAAAAAGTGAGCTTTTTCTGTTCTTCTCGGAAGGTCACGTCGGTTGTTAAGCGCCCTGTGATTTGTTGGGATTGCCCATCAGCCGTCCGGATGGTAGCGGCTAATTTAGTACACGGCATATTTAAAGCTGGCAGCTCGGCTGCTAAGCTTCCCCCGATGCAACTTACGGTGGCTCCCGTGTCCATCAGGCCAATGACTATTTTGTCCAGTATTTGGACTTGGGCGTAAGGTCGTAGGTCACTAAGTTGGCCTACAATCGCTGAAAGAAGGAGTTTGCGTTCGGCCTTCTGAATTTTTGTAAATTTACTTCTGCGTGATTATAAATGGTCTTGGCTGGTGTTTGGGTTGCCGGAAACAACAATTAATCGGTCATCGTTCCCTTCGAAATCATTGGTTTGCGTGCCTTTTTCAGCTGTGCACGCCCTAAGTAGTTTTTTGACGTTTGGCCATTACATTTGCTGCAACTGGGCTTGTAGGTTTCTGCCTTGCCACACCCATAACAGAAGACGCGTCTATCTGCTGTGCAGTCTTGGTACCTATGACCTTTGGCAGTGCAATTCCAGCATACCAGTTCCATAGCTGCCACCTCAAAATCTTCCTCGGACCCTTCAGAGTCCGAAATTTGCTCGACCTGGCACTGTACTGCACATACCTGGCGTTTTTGCACTGGCCGATGTACTGCCCCTTGCGATTTCCCTATGGTTTTCATGAAAATCTCCCTTGTCCTGACCAGTCTTCGCAGTTGAGTGACAGAGGCTGAGGGCTCATACAAAATTTCGAGCTGGACCATAGACTGCTCGGACATTGGCTGTGAGAGCCTGTCAGCCAATGCAGCTATGATTCTATAAAACTCATCGAAAGACTCGCTCGATCGCTGCTTACGCTGCTCTATCTCTGATCGAATATCCCGATCGGTACGATCGTCCATGAATTGGCCTCTTAATGCCGAACACAAGGCATGCCATTGGACATTCGTAACACTCTTGTGGTACCGCCAATACCAATCACTGGCAATACCCTCAAAGAGGTTGTTGACATTCTGTGCCACCAAGTCCAAGTTTCCCTCCAAGGTCTGTGCCGCTAATGCTTCGACCCTGTAAATAAAATCTTCGACTACCATTGGACCTTTTCCTGTGAACCGAAGTTTCCAGTTCGTCATAATTTGTGTGACCTTATCTGGCCTCAACGAACTCGTCGAAGTGCCGCGTGATAGGTTATCACTTCGTACTGACTGCTGGTTGGGCTGCAGTTCTGGATGCTGCGCTCTAGGATCAATTGGCTGAAACATATGCTGCTGGGGGACTTCTCGGATTGGTTCAACAGGAGAAGCTGCATGTTGAGCATTTCGTTGGAAGGCTGTATTCATGGCTTGAGCTAACCTTTCCGTTTGCTGCATCATGGACGCTGCCAAGAACTCTGTCTGCTGTGCCATGGCCGTTGCCATTGCCTCAGCAATAGCTTGTTTCATGCTATCCACCATTGAAACCTGACTATCACATGATGGACCAGTCGAGGCTTGTGCCGTAGGTGGAACATTTGGGTTCGACATATTGGCTTCCGTCTTTCTCTTACTCTGTGCTCGCGTCAATAATGAATGCGCAACTGTAGGAGCTCGTTGATTTGAACCAGAAGGCTGCAGGTCAGAGGTCAAACTTTCCAGAGATGCACTCAGTTGAGCACCGGAGCACACGGGGCAGACTTTAGGTCTCCCCGCTTGGGAGGAAAAGCAAGCTCTATGAAACTCGTGACCACAGCTAGAAACTATCAATTGGGCTTGAAAGGCAATTCCTTCCGAGCAAATCAAACAGATCTTTCCCGTGTCTTGCAATGTGGACAAATTCTCAGTACTTCGAGCGAGGGGCATAACTAATGGTTTTTTTTTTTTTTTTTGTGCCTATCTATGGTATGACTAATAGGAATACAAATATATGGTACTAATGAACAAAATAAAAACGCTAAACGCTTAAAAAAAAAGAGATATGAAACAATCAAAAAGTCTATAATTTGGGTGCCATGCAATCGGTTGCCGTTACTGTCCTCTACATCAATCTTGTCCTATATCCGTCCATGGGAAAGGTATGTACCTCCGGTATGTGTATCTACATGTGAGGATGGCTTGTCAATAACAAAGTATATTAACAACAACACCTTCACGAATCACACCTAACATTTAATGAACTGATCTTACTATTACTATTACGAGTTTACGTATAACTGACGAAACCCACACGCACAGAATACAAAAAGGCAAACGGCAACAATTCTGTCGATTTAAGGACTTCCGTGACACTAACACTCAAGTAAAACAGACTAGATACAAACAAAAAATGATACAAACTACACACACGCCAACTCTATCAGTGTTAATTGTCAAAAGAAGGGATGGCCACACTCAGTTGTCCGCGTAGAAACCAATAAACGACATCTAAATAACAAAAAAAACAAGTTAGCATCAACTCCCCTTTTTGTTTGCAGTGTTAAAGCTCGGGTAGCTAAAACTTATACTGCGATTCTAAGGGTACGAGTCTCGTGTACTTATTTAATGAGGGTCTACCGGGGCATACCGGATGGACCTGTCATTACAACAGCTTCGTGCCCCACGTTGGGCGCCAAATAATTATGATCTTTAATTAAATATTATATAGATAGATACTGTAGTATACCACCTATGCGGTCGAGCTGGTGGGGGTTGGATCGGACCCAAAAGCACGTGCTGGTTCCGGCTTCCAAATTCGGTAGAGAAGGGTTGGGGTATAAAAATTCGAGCCGATACCTTGCTCGCTGACATTAAAGGTACAATTATTGTTCACGTGCTACAAGACCCCATCCACAAAACATAGTACACTACCACACATCTCAAAGACGGACAAGTTCACAGTGGCGCACATCTTCGCAGCGGATGTTCTGCTTGCGCTTCGCCCTCCCGACCATGATCATCCTATCCACTTCCAAATTTTGATGATCCCTTACGCCACTACGATCTACCTACACAGCAACATTAATCGACGCATGGCTCCCCATTGAAAACACTAACACATCATAATCATTATTGATTTAATTAACATAAAAACCTAACATTAGGGACCCCACTAAACATTATAAAGACGACGCTAAAGTATATCTAAAACTTAAATGTAAATGTAACGTTGATGTTATGTTATAATGTAATGTTAACGATGAGCGAGCATAGAAAAAAAATGAAAAAGGCAAACTGTGAATGCTAAATGTTAAATGTTAACCCGCTGTAATGGGCTACAAGCGCAAGCTGCTGGATAAGCTGCTGAACTATGTGGGAGAGGGAGTGGTAAGGAAAAGATATTATGAGGCATTGAACGGCATAGGCCGGATATAGGGCATGAGAGGGCTGAAAATTACAAAAGGTACCTTTTAGTGGCAGTTATATGCCCACTTCATTCCTCTCCAACGTAGAAGCGCTTCGACGTCGGCTGTAACGAAATTAAAGCGAATACCTCGAAGAGAGCGCTACCTCGCTCTCTCTACACCTACTCTCATCCGCACCGATGCAGCGTCTTGCTCTCTCGCTTTCGCGATATACTTCCAAGCTACGCTATGCTTAGCTTGGCGGGAGTTGTTGGTAAGGTGGATGAGGGAATGAAGGAATTAGGTATGAGAGGGAATAAAGGAATTAGATGGGAGAGGGAATAGCTGGATCGCTCTACAGCATTGCCTGACGCCTATACTCCTTCCCGCTTTACTTTCCCCTCCCTTTAATTTGAATTTAAGATCGCTTGCGCGGAAGGCGCTGAACTAACTACACTACACTAAAGTAAAGGGCCGTTACGGCGTTCGCCTGCTCTGTTACGGCTGATGCTATTGTTGGTGCGCGGACGCTGTTATTGATTTGTTGCCACTGTTGCTGGTGCGCCGACGCTGTTGTTGGTGCGTTGCCACTGTTGCTGGTGCGCCGACGCTGTGGTTGGCGCGCAGACGCTGTGGATGGCGAGCTGAGAGGTTGAGCTGCAGTTTTGGCTTATGCTTGGGCGCGCTGACGCTGTTGTTGGCTGAGAGCTGCAGTTTTGGCTTCTGCTTGGGCGCGCTGACGCTGCTGTTGGCTGAGAGCTGCAGTTTTGGCTTCTGCCTGGGCGCGCTGACGTTTTTTTTTTTGAGAGCTGCAGTTTTGGCTTCTGCTTGGGCGCGCTCTGCCTGATGATGAAAATAAGGCGAGCGCGGCCGTTGCGATTAAAGCCGCTATATGCCGTTGCTGGCGGCCTAGCGCTGCCTGATGAAGCTGGGCAAGCGCGTCTAGCTGAACGCGCGGTTGTTTGCTGGCGCTGCCGGTATGCTGATGGGCTGTTTGATTTTTATATTTCGCCCTTTTCTTTGCTTTCACTAGCTTAAATTTTGTTCGAGCGCGCACTTCTAAACTGTCTCAATACTCCTCGGGAACTGCCCCTCCCTCATTCTCTCGTTCAAGCCGCGATCGAAACTCCATTCCAGACTCTCTCCGACCCGATCCACTTTGGGGAAATTACCACCCCTGTCCATGCCTTTCACTCAAAGGTCCGTGAGAGAAGTCCGCCTTCAGTTTGGACAGCCCATCCCATTCCCTAAACATACTTTTAGGCCGTCCAGGCAAGCCACACTACAACATCTACATCTACAATGTATATTTTACATCTAACATGTAGATTCTAAATGTACCATTAATATTCTACATCTCCTCCGCTAGGGATTGATCGCGCACTGAACGCGGCAGAGTGTGCGAGCGAGAGAGAGAATGAGAAGTGTGTCACTTGTGTGAAGAGCTGTTAGTCAACAGAAGCGGTCAACTCTATGGGGGCTGTTATACGCACGATATACCCATAGCCATCGATAACAACAGAGGCGATACTCACTTAAGAAGTCGAAGCGAACAAGATAGCACACGTTCAAGAAAATCTTTTGTTTCAATTAATTCACTCTACATATATTGTTCAACTTATTATATCCAATAAACACTACTATACTACTCAAAAGCCATCCCTTCACAGTTTAGAAGTGGGATTAGTAGAGTTTTTATGTGTAGAGCGGTAAAGTTGTAAGAGAAACTCAAAAAAAAAGCGACAAGAATCATCGGCGTGGGAAGTTTTCAATGGGATGTGTTCCCTAAGGTCTGTGTGACAAAGAAAATTGCAAATTACGGATGTGTTCCTTTTCTACGTGGCAGACGGATTCAACGTTCAGCGATCAGAAATCTTAGTGAACCTGGACAGAAAGAGTCTCAAGAAATTGCGTCAGGAATCTGTGTGAGCCTCTCTATATACATTAATACATACAAAAGGCTTGTGTGTATATGTAGTGTCGTTGTGAAATTCACAAGTTGAAGACCAACGTTGTGAAATACAGTCATCTCAGTTGTCTCGCTTGCACACATCATAACGAAATTGATTGTGCATGCAAGTTAAAAGCAGACAAACAGAGGGACAACCATATCAGCGAAAATGGTCAAAATTGCGGATTTTAAGGTGGACCAGTTACGGTTCTTGTTAAGAGAGCGGAACTTGGCAGTTTCGGGCTCCAGAGCCGAATTAGTACAACGACTAATTGAGAGACCTGGCCAAAAAACCCTTATTTCGAGCCTACAGAAGATATCGAGCTGGAGAAGAGGAAGAACGCGGTCGGGCTGACCGCTGCGGTGGAAATTTCGGATTTGGTAGATGTCATCGAGGGATTCTCGTCACACCTCAAGCTGCTTAGAGTGTTTTGTTATATGTTCCGCTTTATAAAAAAAATGTAAGAACCCGAGCATAACGTTTGAAAAAACGGTTTCACAGACCGAGTATAATGAAGCCTTTCGCAAAATTGTTGAAATTATCCAACATCACGAGTATCGTGAGGAAATTGAGAAATTTCGGGAAGGATCTAGAGTTGGTCTTAGTCTTCAGCGGTTGAACCCATTCATCCATGAAGACACTGGTACTTGGTGTACTTTTCGTTGTTGAGAGTAGGGGGCGACTAGCTAAAGCTCCTATATCATACGATGCCAAGTTTCCGTTGCTTTTGACGAAGCGTTCGCAATTCGTGCGGAGCTATGTTCGTCATCTGCACCATATAAATTTTCATGTCGGCCCACGAGCACTTGTGAGCATCCTTCGACAGAGTGTTTGGATCGTAAACGCTCAGGAGGGCTGCAGTCAGACAGTTCGATCGTGTATCCGCTGCTTTAAATGCAAGCCTCGACTGCTGACGCAACTTATGGGAAATTTACCAGCAGACCGGCTCCGTGCTCTCCGCCCATTTTCTATTTGCGCGGACTTATGTCGTTACCCCAACAGTTCTACCAAGCTGATGTTGGTTAGATGTTGGGCCTCGAATCTCGGATGTCGGCGCCGTCTAGCAGGGATGGACTGATTATATGGATCCGTGCCAGAGTTAGTCCGAGGATGAGGTTTTCTAGATCGATGATGATAATCCTGTTTTTAGCTAAGATTATCTCCACCAGTTGACCATATCTACTAGATTGCCGAATTCGAATCAAATCGGATCATAATTATAGCCAGAATGACGAAATCAATTTTCAGTTGCTTCCCCCGCCCCTTTCAGCAAGTGTGAAGGGATGGCTTTTGAGTAGTATAGTAGTGTTTATTGGATATAATAAGTTGAACAATATATGTAGAGTGAATTAATTGAAACAAAAGATTTTCTTGAACGTGTGCTATCTTGTTCGCTTCGGCTTCTTAAGTGAGTATCGCCTCTGTTGTTATCGATGGCTATGGGTATATCGTGCGTATAACAGCCCCATAGAGTTGACCGCTTCTGTTGACTAACAGCTCTTCACAGTCGGCCTTTCCTGAAAAATCGCAGCGTCCTCGCGAGATTCGTAGGGTGAATCGCCTTCCATGTCGTCCTCTTCATCTGGTTCATCGGGTGGAAGTTCGCACCAGCGTTTCATTCTGTCAGAAGAATACACCGACTTATAGTGCCTTTGCTTTCGTTGGGCATGAGGGATATCTTCTACTAGATATCGGTCGTTTGGCAGAACCTTTGCGTGATGTTCCTGTGCTAAACGGCTCATTCTCGACTAACACAAGATCACCAAGGGTATATACGGTTGGCTTGGAATGTCTACCATCGTAACGTTTCTTCGCAGCAGCCCTATGATCGTTTACTGTAGGCGCAGCATCTGCTCGTACCTTTTCCAATTCAGATCCGGGCCTTGGATCGCATTCGCAGAACACAGTGTCTTGAGGATATCTCGTGGCTCATAACCATTCAATAGCTGAAATGGAGAACATTTAGTCGTACTATTTACCATGGTGTTGATGCTCCATTGAATTGAGCGTAGCTGGTCGTCCCATCGTTTTTCATTTTCATTTGAAGTCAATAGCATTGACAAAATAATCCGGTTGGTTCGCTCTGCATGTCCGTTCGCTCTCGGTGTCTTTACAGCATTGAGTATGTGCTTTACATTATTCTACTTACAATACACATCAAAATCCTTTGACGTCAAAGCTGTACCGGTAATGATTCGAGCTGGCATTCCTAAGTAGCTGGTTACCTCCTGTAGGATATCAATAACGTGTTTCGTGGCTGTACTTTTTACAACTCGCACTGTGGTAAATTTAGTGAATGCGTCGACAATCACAAGAATGTGCTCATTCCGTTTTGAACTCTTTGGGGTCCCAGGTGATCCATATGTACAGTCGAAAAAGGGATAGGATTGATGTCATCATAATGGTATTGTCCTTCCTGACGTCCACCTGGTATCTTATACAGCGCACAGCCCACATATGACTTTATGTAGCTTTTAACGTAGTTGCGCATTCGGGGAAACCAAAATAAATTTAGAATCCGATTAATGGTTTTCTCTGTGCTCATGTGTCCAGCCTTGTCGTGACATTCATGTAAAATATGGAATCTTAGCTGCTTCGGCACAACCCATAGCAGCTTGCCGTCATATTTGCGAAACAGGCGATCTTGCTCGATCACATTACTCGTCGTTCTCAGATTTCTTATCAATTTTCATCTCAGCGACAATCTTCTGGATTTTCTCATCTTGTAATTGTATGGCAAACAACCAATCAGCCCCGTCGATGATGGTCTTCGAAATTTGCAGGGATGCTGTGTCCATCTCATGTGCATCCTCAACTGGAGCTCGACTTAGTGCGTCAACATGATTCATCTGTGTTCCAGCTCGATGAACAATGTCTATGTCAAATTCTTGTATACGCAGCCACCATCTTGCAATTCGGGGTATAAGCTCTCGTTTCTCCATTGATGTTTTCAGGGCATTACAATCGGTAACGACTTTAATACGCTTACCATAGATGTAATATTTAAATCGCTCCAACGACTCGACGACGGCTAGAGCTTCTAGTTCATAACTGTGGTAGTTCTCTGGTTTGGACGTTGCTCGGCTATAGTAAGCAATTGGCTTTATCTGATCTTCATCCTTCTGCAGCAATACTCCGGCTAAACCAACGGCACTGGCATCAGTATGTAGTTCATGCTCAGCATCGAGTCGGTAACTGGTGACAACGGGCTTCGATATTAGGCGTCTCTTCAACTCGTCATATGCATCCTGTTGTGGCTGTTCCCACTTGAACGTCTGGTCTTTGCGCAATAGGGCACGCAAGGGATCCGAAATAACACATCTGTTATCTTATTTTGTTACCAGAGCTCCAGTGTGCTCACACACAAACACATACCACTGCGTTTGCACTAGACCTAAGCCTAGTTTTCCTTCACAGTAGAGCTACCTAATCTCATACAATTTTAATAAAGAACCAGTTTTAATATTGAACTCAACAAATGTGGATGTCTTTTCATCTTGGTTTGGTTAAGGCATTTACAAGAGCTGAGTTCTTTTAGCTTTTGTAGTTTATCCTGGGTTTTTTCCAAAAGTTCTTTTGAATCTTTTGAACCAGTTTCCACTTTTGAAGAGATGTTATGGCTACATCTTCTTTTGGAACTGGTATTAGCAATGTAGATTTGCTAATTTGAAAATTTCCTGGTGTCAAAACATCTTTGCCATTTATATTGCTTGATATATAAAATGGATCATAGTTTTTTCCTTGCTGTCGAGCCAGTCGTGTCGGCTTTTTAACTTCACCCAGTTTGGAAGTGGTTTGGTTTCTGTGAACGTGCATTGGTAAGCATCGTTCGGCTCCATCGTTTCTTTTTCCTCTGTTGTATTGGTCGATATGGCGCCAGGGATATCCAGGGATCCTTGGATCAATTCGTTGGACTTTCTTCCCGTCAGACTGCGACTTATGCTCGAGATATTTTCTTTTATATTGGCGGGCAATTTTAAGTCTTTCTTAAGGGACAATCGTGCGGGTGAATAACGTCCGAATGTAAACTTCAGTGATGATCCGATATTGGCCAGGCTGTGGGTCACCCCACTGCTAGCTACCGGCATCGTCTCCGACCGTTGCATGCTCTTGCCGATCTGCGTCGACTCATCGAAAGTGGCACAACGCTGTCCCCTGAACAGGATCGGTTTGTTGCTGTAAATGTTGCCATCTGTCTGCGATTGCGTCTGCTGCTCCTTCTCCTGCTCCTGTGCCAGCCCTTCCTGTTTCTGCTGTGTGGGCGTGCTCGTGGAGGAGTCCTCCTCGTTGAGGGCACCCAGCGGATCATTCTGAGTCACTGGCGTGCGCGGAGATATTTTGGTGGGACTCTGCACACGCTGGTGCGCCTTCTGGTCACCCGACACACCCTCATCATCATCATCATCGTCGTCGTCGTTTTCTATCTTTTTGTCGGCTTTTTGTTCTTCGACTGCTTCTTTAACCGATGATTCTTTGATTTTCTCTTCCTCCTTTGCATCTAGATGACAAGTTGGCATTTTTGTTTGATTGTCGTCTTTCTTCTGCTTCTGTTCTTGCACAGGCTTGCTGATCACCGGGATGGAAATATTAGCAGTTGACGCCACACGTGGAAAACGTGTGGGCTTCGGGGGGCCCATAGTGATACGAAGTGTGCTGCCGGTATTAGAGTCCATATTGCACCGGCTTCTTAGAAATGCTGCTTTTGGCCCACATTCCTTGAAAGTTTCACGTTTCTTCTCGATGAGGTCTTTTGTGAGATGCGATAATTGAAGCCCATGAAATAGCTCTGATATTTTGGAAAATCCACTATTTATCCTCCGGATATCGTGTTCTGTTATATCATTAAAGGCTTTATCGTTTATATACTTATTAAGTTGGTCGAACTTGTATAACATAAGTGTTGCGTTTTCGAGAGATTTAGCTTTTTCCATTAAATATTGAAATATATTCCTTTCGAAATATTCCTCCCCTCCGTAACCATCGTTTAACAATTCCGAATGGCTTTTCTCGATGGCCTTTCTGATTCTTGCTAAATAGATCAGATTATTTTCCGAACTGCTCTGAGAAAATGGTTTGCTTAATAAACTCTTTTGTAGCAGCATCATGTTCGCTTCTAATTTATCCTGCTCCTCTAGCAATGTTTTCCGGATCGTGCTCATTTTAAAGGCTTGTTTTAAACTATCCTAAGTGAACCGTTGGGGTGTTTTTATTGTGGTCGATTTGTTGACCACGTTGTGCCACGACTCACAACTGATAAGTGTTCATTTAGGCTCAGGTGTTTGTGCGATTTTATATACTCGTCCCTTTTGGGAGGGATCAGAGTATTAGTATCGACTTTTTTGGTTATTGATAACGACCTTGGCACTCAGTCCAAGGTTTTACGCTATTATATCGATTTGCCGCTAGCGTCCTTGCTATATAAGACAAGGTTTTATGCGATTCTGCCTCTTACCACGGAGGGGGATGACAGGGGCTCGATGCTTTCGATAGCTACCTTGCTATAAAAGTCAAGGTTTTATGCTGTCGTGTTTAGTTGCCACTAGCTACCCCACTGGTGGGGATAACAGGGGCTCTGGTGCTGATATGTCTGAATTTCTTACCGCGGGTGGGGGAAACTCAGAGGCTCGATGGACCAAATGTTGATGCGACTTCTGTTCTCCAGACTATTCTGAATAATAAATCCGGATAGAAGGACCACAAATGTTGTTGTTACTGAGACGAGTTGTAAATTCGAACTGTTTTATTATCAAAACTTATGCACTATATATAGGAAACTCTAACATAATTAAACTAAGACCAACGCTAAGAAAAGAACAAATGTTCGGCACTTGTTCCCACGATCATCATTGATAGTGACAAGTGTGTGTGACTGTGCGACAAGTGTGTCGACAGATTTGGGTTCGACGCGACCCATGTAGATGACTTTATGGTCGAACCGATCCTAGATTTAGGTGTCCCTTTTCTCAAGTGGCCTCCTTCAAGTGGACTGTATTATTTATGGGGTGGCCTGTGTCGTTCCTGTTCATGTTTATGAACATCTTGCCCGCGATCCGCTAGAGTTGAGATAGCTGCGGGTTTGTAGGCCACGTTCAAGAGAACTGTATTTTGTGTTCGTTGTCTGCTGTTGGGTTCTGTTCATGTCTATGAACATGTATCGGGACACGCAGCCTTTATTATCGGACTAATAACAATGTTAATGTGAATTATAAATACCATAAGAAGAATTAAAGTAGCAAGAAGACTGCAATCAATAGCTCTTCCCTACCCACTGCAAATTATCTAAAATTATCATCAGTAATTATGATTCTAATAAATACAAGAAGGTAAAATAAAATTACTCTACCAAACCTTGTCACCTTCGGGCCTTTGCAGAATGTTGAAACATGAACATGTCGATGTACGAGTACATTAAGAAAAGATTCTGTACACAATCTATATATTTCTAAATTTAAATGTAGTAGTACATAAAGTCGATAATTTACGACCGTTTGAAAGAAAGGGCAAGGATGTGTGGTAATAAGTACGCGACAAGTAACACACAAGTGGAGATCCCACTGATCAAATGTAGGGCTAAGCATTAATGTTGTATGCAATGCGTTGCATGCACTCAAACAACCCCCACGGTAAATGTAGCCGTTCCATGGGTCTAGCGATAAGAATAGAATATCAATTGTACCACATACATTGTTTGTAATCTGATATAAATCTCTGATTTTAAGAATAAAATTTAGTTTGAATTTACAACGCAACTCGCAAATGTCTAGATATATTGAATCGGGATGGCTCGTCCCGAATCCAAGAGAGCGCAGCAGCCGAATCACACTAACAGTAGCACCTTCCTTTGAAGACACTCATTCGTGCTACCTCAGATATGAGCCCAGCTAGCAATTCCGCTCCACAAAGCTCCAGCTTTGGTATGCTTAGTGTTTTCAATGGAGCAACACGAGATTTTGCGCAAAGTAAGTGACTGGATCGCTGACCCTTCAACACAACATAAATGCAGGCACCATAAACCTCTATGCTCGCGTCGCAAAATCCATGAATTTCGGAATGAGCACAAGCCGAGGAAATTCATAACGCTGAATCTGGCCAAAACTATTGCATATTTCCTGCCACGAGGTGTTGAGTGCGGATGGCAAGCTTTCATCCCAGGATAACTTCTCTTTACACAACTGCTGGAGAAAGATTTTTGATTTTGTAATGATAGGCCCAGCTAGTCCGAGGGGATCGTAGGAACCGAGCTATTGTTGACAAAACGGAACGCCTGCAGGGACGCGAAGATGACTGTAGGGCCGAAAACGAGAATAAAAGCTGATCAGAAACCAGATCCCAGGCAAGTCCTAAAGTTTTGGTGAAATTGCTGCCATCGTCGAACTTTAAAAAGGTTTCCTTGTCCTGTTCCGGAACTCCATCGAGCACAGCAGGCACGTTCGAACACCATTTCCTCAACCGGAACTGACCTCTCGACAAAATTGCAGTGGTTTGCTCACGAATGTGGATAGCCTCATCCTGAGAGCTGGCTCCAGATATCAAGTCATCGACGTAAAAGTCCCGGCAAAGAATCTAAGCCCCAACAGGAAACGCTACCTGCTCATCCATTGCCAGCTGATGCATCGCCCGCACTGATAAATATGAGGCAGGCTTCGTCCCATAAGTAACGGTGTCCAGCTTAAACACACGCAAATCCTCTTGCATGGAATTCCTCCACAGAATACACTGCAAGTTACTATTCTCTGGTGAGACCCTTACACACCGGTACATCTTGCAAATATCTCCCGTTATCGCAACTGCATATGACCGAAATCGAGTGAGAATATGGAAAAGCTTGGGTTGGATTACAGGACCGGCCATTAAGACGTCGTTCAGGGAATAACCGGATGAAGTTGCTGCGGATCCATCGAAAACGACCCTCAGCTTGGTTGTCGAGCTATCTTCCTTTGTGACGCAGCATACTGAGATTTCACATCAGGGCGACGATCTAACCTCCGCTCAAGAGATAAGAATCTACGTTGAGCTTGTTGATAAGATTCCCCCAAGAGATCCAAGTTATATTTAGCTGGCAGCCGAACACAATAATCGCCAGTTTGTAATCGATGGAAATGTTGAACAAAAGTGAGCCTCACAATCTAGCTCTTCTTTCGTAGACTTTACAATAGGTTCCATGCAATTCTCTACCTCCCAAAACCGTCGAAGCAGTACGTCAAGTCGCTCTTCTTCTTCTGTCAGCAACTGCGGCCGGAGCACGCGACACAATCAAAGAAGATCCCTTTACCGGAGAATAACCTCCAGACACGACCCATCCCAAAGGAGTTTTCTGAATTGATGGCAATCCTGGCAGTAATTTGCCCTGACCAACACAAAGAAGCTCGTAGAACAGACTGGCGCCAATTAAAAGATCGACACGCTGAGGTCTATGAAACTCTGGATCAGCAAGAGGTAGGTTTGCTGGAATGTTCCAGTCATGAGTGTCTATTCCGTAACTTGGTTGATGACCTGCTTTGAGACAGTTTAAGCATAGAGAGAGTCTCCTGACTCGCAGAGGACAGGGCCTTGAACTTCGAGCAATAATGGATTTCGTGAGCAGTTTCACTGCAAAGAGCGCATCCCGATGAGCTGTGACTTGTGGCCACAAGTGCGGATCTAGAAGGGTTAGTTTTTGTACTTCTTCCCACCTGACTGCTCGGCGCATAAGTTGCCATATTATAGTTGCCATCCGAGAGTTCTAACGATCGAATTGTCTCCAACGCCGAATCACGCAAGCAAGATCGCAGATGCTGGAACTTTCAATATTGGATAGGTCCGGATAATTGTCAATAATGGTAACAAACATAGAATAAAAATCTGACCAGTTTGCATACCCTCCGCCAAACGTTGGCAATTGCAAAGGCGGCAGGGACTCTCCACGGCGAGGTGGAGGCTGCGAACAGGCAAATCCAGCAGTTGCATTTGTTCCAGCCAACGTGGAATGAGAAGGCATCTGATCGCTAGTCCTGGCAATTTCACGACAAATTGACGGCTTCAACTCTCGGAAAAGTGGTTGGAAACTTGTCGCGCAATCCACTGCTAAATTCTCGACAATCCAATTCTTCGAGCTCGTTCTGCACGGTTTTGAACGTGCCCTGCAGCTCCTCGATCTCCTCCAACCTTACCACGAGCATATAGTAGTCGCAAGCCGATAATTCATTGTCCCAAGTGGCACTCAATCTTTTGAGGCCTTCGCACAATTCCGATGCCTTCCGCTTCAGAAAAATCACCCAGTTTTCCGCAGCGGTAGTTAGTTTCTAGCGGGAAGATGAAAAACAAAGAGTACCGCGCGCAAGTGACGGGAAAGAGCACCGCAAACAAAACGTATATGCTTACATGCAAGAGCGGCTGGTGTATATATATGTGGTCGATGACACTTAAAGCCGCGGGCAAACGACAATAACGAACAACCGGTAATATATGGCAATGTTTGAATGCTTAATAGTAGTTTGTGATTGCACGATATATTAACTAATGCCCAATCACGTCGGGGTCATCAAATGTTTGGCTATTAAGAATTTTTAATAGCCGTTGAAACTCGTTTGAGTTTTAAGAAAAAGGTCTAGCGTTTCAATGGGAAATGTAAAATTTATTTTGTATTGGTAATTAAAGTAGGCGTTAGTATGACCGATATAATAAAGCGATGCGATTGATACGAAGATTATCTCTCAACTGGCTACAAGGGCAAATGGGCCGACTTGCCAGCGCCCTATGCAGCAAGTGTTAAAGAGAGCGAAAACCAGCGATAAAAGGAGAGCAGATCGGGGCAGATGGTTAGCCGAGCACGAACGTCATATGGAACGCGAGAGCTTAGATGCTGCAACTGCAAGAACAAAGCGAAGAAGGCGGGATAAAATGAAAGAGATTAACAATGATCGGTACAGTGCAAATAATGAACATAATTAAATCATATTTAGGCTGCTTGAAGTCAGGGTCTGCCAGCACATAATCTTTCCATTGAGATTTTTCAATATTGAAAGACTTTATTGGTAACGCTTTCATAAGTTTTGGGAGAATAATAGCTTCAATATTAAGCGGTTTTCTATGAGTTTTTACCGACAAAGTAACTGTATATTTTGAGGTGCAAGAGTCTGTCGATGACACGCCACTTACTTCGGTATTTACTCTTTTTCGCGCCAGGTTTAAAATTTGAGCTGCTTCTTCGGAAATTATGGTACATTGCGACCCACAATCAAAAAGAGCTCTAAGGTTTTCATAGCCACCATTCACCGCTCTTACTTTTATAAGTGCGGTGGCTAAAAACGCTTGTTTTTTTGTCAAACAAGTGTAAACAGTTTCCTTTTTCTCATAAGGAAGATGAAGATTCCACACAATTTTCTTTTGCATAGGCGCTCTTTTTGTATAAATTGGCTTCTTTCTGTCTCCGACATTCTCTTAAACTTATAGCAGTACAATATGGAGTGGCATGCTGATTTGCATAACACACAATTTTCCTTATTGCTGCTATGTTGCAATACTTTTTTTAATGGTTTTTATACCCGTACTCAAAAAAGAGTTAAGGGGTATATTAGATTTGTGCTAAAAGTGGATGTGTGTAACACAGAGAAGGAAAATTTTCCGACCCCATAAAGTATATATATTCTTGATCAGCATCAATAGCCGAGTCGATAGAGCCATGTCTGTCTGTCCGTCTTGTTTGACGCCTGGTTCTCAGAGACTATAAGAGTTAGGGCAACCAAATTTGGTTTCAAGACTCATGTGATATCACACTGCTACAAGTGTATTTCAAAATTTCGCCCCGCCCCCTTCCGCCCCCACAAAGGACGAAAATCTGTGGCAGGCACAATTTTGAAGATACGATAAAACTAAAAACGCAGTATCGTAGAGAATGACCATATCTACCAGATTGCTGAACATGAATCAGATCGGATCATAATTATAGCCAGAATGAAGAAATTAATTTTCTGTTGGTTCCCCCGCCTCCACCAGCCAGAGACACACTACTGATTCTCTCTCTCGCTCGCACACTCTGCCACGTTCAGTGCGCGAGCAACCCTTAGGAGAAGATGCAGAATATAAATGGTACATCTATAATCTACATTTTAGATGTAAAATATACATTGTAGATGTAGATGTAGATAACAGATGTAGCAAAAAAATGTAAAATGTAAAATTTTTTTTTTTAATTCTAAAATTCTAAAAAATCATATCTCAAAAATGTATTTACTGACTGAGTACGGGTATAAGTAGAGTCGCGTCCCCAGAAGCGACTCACACGTTCCTTCTCGTTTTCTCTTCATCCTGGGAAGAATAAAGAGAATTGTACCGTTGCTCTAAGAATTCCATAACATCTGGTAAGGTTTGAATTTCTTTAGACCGCTTAATATGAGTTTCATATAACTGCAAGGTATTTCTACTAAACTTTCTCAAAATTATGTGCGCGAAAATCACATCAACTTCCTCTGTCAAATGCGACTTTAATTTAATAAGATGGATAGACTCATTAATAGAGTCAGAAAACATCTTTATTTGTTTTGCAGAATCGTTATTTAGCATTGGTAGATCTAGTATACGATTTAGCTGATCCGAAAATATTTTTCTTTTATTTTCGTACCGCTTGTTCAATAAATACCAAGCGGCATTATAATTTTCTGCAGGACCTGTCAATAGGTGGGCCACCATTGTCCTTGCTTCACCTTTTAGCGCGAGTTTTAAATAATTAAACTTCAAAGATGGTTTCATATCATCTCTGTTATGGATTATGTCACAGTACAACTTTAAAAATCCGTCCCACTCTTTTTCTTCTCCAGAGAATGTGGGTACCTTTGCTTTTGGTAGAACGGGAAAATCATCGTCTTCTTTTTTATTTGCTGTCCCATTACTAATGTTACCGTTTGCATTACTTATGGCCTGCACCCTATCATCTAAGGTGTCTAATATACCCTGAATTTCGAATTCTAACTCGACGATCTGCTCGTCATAACTGGGATTTGTAGCATAAGTCTTATAGTAATACTCAACCTTCTGATTAAGTCTATTCGAGAGGAATTCTATGGTACTTATCCTGCGCTGGCATTCAAGCAAGCCAGCCTGATCTACTCTCCTAGTAGTTTCTTCTATACAAGCTCTCAGCTGGTCTATATATTTATCGAATTCCTCAACAATTTTTTCAAGACTATCGCTTATTCATGGCTCTGTATCTCTCTTCAAAGTTCCAGTCCCTACTGGTCCTAACTTTGCCATTTCTACTTTCCTTTTTGATAAGGCTCCAGTAGATTTTAATAGATCATACCTATTCTGTATGTCCTGAACGTTTTTTACAATTTTTATACCCGTACTCAAAAAAGAGTTAAGGGGTATATTAGATTTGTGGTAAAAGTGGATGTGTGTAACGTAGAGAAGGAAAATTTTCCGACCCCATAAAGTATATATATTCTTGATCAGCATCAATAGCCGAGTCGATAGAGCCATGTCTGTCTGTCCGTCTTCCCGTCTGTCCGTCTTGTTTGACGCCTGGATCTCAGAGACTATAAAAGCTAGGGCAACCAAATTTGGTTTCCAGACTCATGTGATATCACACTGCTACAAGTGTATTACAAAATTTCGCCCCGCCCCCTTCCGCCCACACAAAGGACGAAAATCTGTGGCAGGCACAATTTTAAAGATACGGTAAAACTAAAAACGCAGTATCGTAGAGAATGACCATGTCTACCAGATTGCTGAACATGAATCGGATCGGATCATAATTATAGCCAGAATGAAGAAATTAATTTTCTGTTGGTTCCCCCGCCAAAGTATATACTTTATGGGGTCGGAAAATTTTCCTTCTCTACGTTACACACAACCACTTTTACCACAAATCTAATATACCCCTTAACTCTTTTTTGAGTACGGGCATAAAAACGCAGTATCGTAGAGAATGCACATATCTACCAGATTGCCGAATATGAATCAGATCGGATCATAATTATAGCCAGAATGAAGAAATTAATTTTCTGTTGGTTCCCCCGCCTCCACCAGCCAGAGACACGCTACTATATCTATTTCTCGCTCGCACACTCTGCCGCGTTCAGTGTGCGAGCAACCCCTAGAGGAGGAGATGTAGAATATAAATGGTACATCTATAATCTACATGTTAGATGTAAAATATACATTGTAGATGTAGATGTAGATAACAGATGTAGCAAAAAAATGTAAAATGTAAAACTTTTTTTTTTTCTAAAATTCTAAAAAATCATATCTCAAAACAAAAATGTATATACTGACTGAGTACGGGTATAAGTAGAGTCGCGTCCCCAGAAGCGACTCACACGTTCCTTCTCGTTTCAAATTGATTTTTCGTAAAGTAGTCATGATCGACTACACCATAGGTTACTAAAGTAGCATGATTAGCTGTAACCTCATTTTTTAGCTCTCCTAGCCTTTGGATTACGTCACTGGTCAAATGACCAGCCTCAATCCTTCTTATCTCAGCTACTACTAAATAGTTTTAAAAATAAAATACGAGTATATCTGAACTTAGCTGATGAATCTTCTTCTGCTGTTGCTGTTACTGCTGCCGCTGCCGTCTTTTGTAGTTGCTAATGTCGCTGCTGCTGTAGTTGACGCTGCTGCCGTAGTTGCTGTCGCCGCTTCTGAAGTCGCTGTTGACGCTGTTGTTGTATCCGCTTCTGACGTCGCTGTTGTTGCAGTTGACGCTGCTGCTGTACTTGACGCTGCTATAGTTGCCGCTCTATAGTTGCTGGTGCTGTAGTTGTTGAAGCTGTTGTTGATGCAATAGTCAATACTGCTTGTTGGCACTGGCGTCGTTATTTTTTCTACCCGTACTCAAAAAAGAGTTAAGGGGTATATTAGATTTGTGGTAAAAGTGGATGTGTGTAACACAGAGAAGGAAAATTTTCCGACCCCATAAAGTATATATATTCTTGATCAGCATCAATAGCCGAGTCGATAGAGCCATGTCTGTCTGTCCGTCTGGTTTGACGCCTGGATCTCAGAAACTATAAAAGCTAGGCCAACCAAATTTGGTTTCCAGACTCATATTATATCACACTGCTACAGGTGTATTTCAAAATTTCGCCCCACCCCCTTCCGCCCCAACAAAGGACGAAAATCTGTGGCAGGCACAATTTTAAAGATGCGATAAAACTAAAAACGTAGTATCGTAGAGAATGACCATATCTACCAGACTGCTGAATATGAATCAGATCGGAACATAATTATAGCCAGAATGAAGAAATTAATTTTCTGTTGGTTCCCCCGCCTCTTTCAGACAGAGACACACTACTCTATCTCTTTCTCGCTCGCACAATCTGCCGCGTTCAGTGCGCGAGCAACCCCTAGAGGAGGAGATGTAGAATATACATGGTACATCTATAATCTACATGTTAGATGTAAAATATACATTGTAGATGTAGATGTAGATAACAGATGTAGCAAAAAATGTAAAATGTAAAATTTTTTTTATACCCGTACTCAAAAAAGAGTTAAGGGGTATAGTAGATTTGTGGTAAAAGTGGATGTGTGCAACGCAGAGAAGGAAACGTTTCCGACCCCATAAAGTATATATATTCTTGATCAGCATCAATAGCCGAGTTCATATAGCCATATCCGTCTGTCCGTCCGTCCGTCCGTCCGTCTGTCCGTCCGTCCGTCTTGTTGAGCGCCTGGATCTTAGAGACTATAAAGTTAGGGCAACCAAATTTGGTTTCAAGACTCATGTGATATCACACTGCTACAAGTGTATTTCAAAATTTCGCCCGCCCCCTTCCGACCCCACAAAGGACGCAAATCTGTGGCAGGCACAATTTTAAAGATGCGATAAAACTAAAAACGTAGTATCGTAGAGAATGACCATATCTACCAGACTGCTGAATATGAATCAGATCGGAACATAATTATAGCCAGAATGAAGAAATTAATTTTCTGTTGGTTCCCCCGCCTCTTTCAGACAGAGACACACTACTCTATCTCTTTCTCGCTCGCACAATCTGCCGCGTTCAGTGCGGAGCAACCCCTAGCGGTGGTGATGCAGAATATAAATGGTACATCTATAATCTACATTTTAGATGTAAAATATACATTGTAGATGTAGATGTAGATAACAGATGTAGCAAAAAAATGTAAAATGTAAAATTTTTTTTTTATTCTAAAATTTTAAAAATCATATCTCAAAAATGTATAGACTGACTGAGTACGGGTATAAGTAGAGTCGCGTCCCCAGAAGCGACTCACACATTCCTTCTCGTTATACCCGTACTCAAAAAAGAGTTAAGGGGTATATTAGATTTGTGGTAAAAGTGGATGTGTGCAACGCAGAGAAGGAAACGTTTCCGACCCCATAAAGTATATATATTCTTGATCAGCATCAATAGCCGAGTCGATATAGCCATGTCCGTCTGTCCGTCCGTCTGTCCGTCTGTCCGACTGTCCGTCTGTCCGTCTTGTTGAGCGCCAGGATCTCAGAGACTATAAGAGCTAGGGCAACCAAATTTGGTTTCAAGACTCATGTGATATCACACTGCTACAAGTGTATTTCAAAATTTCGCCCCGCCCCCTTCCGTCCCCACAAAGGACGAAAATCTGTGGCAGGCACATTTTTAAAGATACGATAAAACTAAAAACGCAGTAGTGTAGAGAATGCCCATATCTACCAGATTGCCGAATATGAATCAGATCGGATCATAATTATAGCCAGAATGAAGAAATTAATTTTCTGTTGGTTCCCCCGCTTCCGCCAGCCAGAGACACACTACTCTTCTCTAACACGCTCTCACACTCTGCCGCGTTCAGTGCGCGAGCAACCCCTAGAGGAGGAGATGTAGAATATACATGGTACATCTATAATCTACATGTTAGATGTAAAATATACATTGTAGATGTAGATGTAGATAACAGATGTAGCAAAAAAATGTAAAATGTAAAATTTTTTTTATACCCGTACTCAAAAAAGAGTTAAGGGGTATAGTAGATTTGTGGTAAAAGTGGATGTGTGCAACGCAGAGAAGGAAACGTTTCCGACCCCATAAAGTATATATATTCTTGATCAGCATCAATAGCCGAGTTCATATAGCCATATCCGTCTGTCCGTCCGTCCGTCCGTCCGTCTGTCCGTCCGTCCGTCTTGTTGAGCGCCTGGATCTTAGAGACTATAAGAGTTAGGGCAACCAAATTTGGTTTCAAGACTCATGTGATATCACACTGCTACAAGTGTATTTCAAAATTTCGCCCGCCCTTCCGACCCCACAAAAGGACGCAAATCTGTGGCAGGCACAATTTTAAAGATGCGATAAAACTAAAAACGTAGTATCGTAGAGAATGACCATATCTACCAGACTGCTGAATATGAATCAGATCGGAACATAATTATAGCCAGAATGAAGAAATTAATTTTCTGTTGGTTCCCCCGCCTCTTTCAGACAGAGACACACTACTCTATCTCTTTCTCGCTCGCACAATCTGCCGCGTTCAGTGCGCGAGCAACCCCTAGAGGAGGAGATGTAGAATATACATGGTACATCTATAATCTACATGTTAGATGTAAAATATACATTGTAGATGTAGATGTAGATAACAGATGTAGCAAAAAAATGTAAAATGTAAAATTTTTTTTTTATACCCGTACTCAAAAAAGAGTTAAGGGGTATATTAGATTTGTGGTAAAAGTGGATGTGTGCAACGCAGAGAGGAAACGTTTCCGACCCCATAAAGTATATATATTCTTGATCAGCATCAATAGCCGAGTTCATATAGCCATATCCGTCTGTCCGTCCGTCCGTCCGTCCGTCTGTCCGTCCGTCCGTCTTGTTGAGCGCCTGGATCTTAGAGACTATAAGAGTTAGGGCAACCAAATTTGGTTTCAAGACTCATGTGATATCACACTGCTACAAGTGTATTTCAAAATTTCGCCCGCCCCCTTCCGACCCCACAAAGGACGCAAATCTGTGGCAGGCACAATTTTAAAGATGCGATAAAACTAAAAACGTAGTATCGTAGAGAATGACCATATCTACCAGACTGCTGAATATGAATCAGATCGGAACATAATTATAGCCAGAATGAAGAAATTAATTTTCTGTTGGTTCCCCCGCCTCTTTCAGACAGAGACACACTACTCTATCTCTTTCTCGCTCGCACAATCTGCCGCGTTCAGTGCGGAGCAACCCCTAGCGGTGGTGATGCAGAATATAAATGGTACATCTATAATCTACATTTTAGATGTAAAATATACATTGTAGATGTAGATGTAGATAACAGATGTAGCAAAAAAATGTAAAATGTAAAATTTTTTTTTTATTCTAAAATTTTAAAAATCATATCTCAAAAATGTATAGACTGACTGAGTACGGGTATAAGTAGAGTCGCGTCCCCAGAAGCGACTCACACATTCCTTCTCGTTATACCCGTACTCAAAAAGAGTTAAGGGTATATTAGATTTGTGGTAAAAGTGGATGTGTGCAACGCAGAGAAGGAAACGTTTCCGACCCCATAAAGTATATATATTCTTGATCAGCATCAATAGCCGAGTCGATATAGCCATGTCCGTCTGTCCGTCCGTCTGTCCGTCTGTCCGACTGTCCGTCTGTCCGTCTTGTTGAGCGCCTGGATCTCAGAGACTATAAGAGCTAGGGCAACCAAATTTGGTTTCAAGACTCATGTGATATCACACTGCTACAAGTGTATTTCAAAATTTCGCCCCGCCCCCTTCCGTCCCCACAAAGGACGAAAATCTGTGGCAGGCACATTTTTAAAGATACGATAAAACTAAAAACGCAGTATCGTAGAAAATGCCCATATCTACCAGATTGCCGAATTTGAACTAGATCGGATCATAATTATAGCCAGAATGAAGAAATTAATTTTCTGTTGGTTCCCCCGCCTACTGCAGCCAGAGACACACAACACATTCTCTCTCTCGCTCGCACACTCTGCCGCGTTCAGTGCGCGAGCAACCCCTAGCGGAGGAGATGCAGAATATAAATGGTACATCTATAATCTACATGTTAGATGTAAAAAATACATTGTAGATGTAGATGTAGATAACAGATGTAGCAAAAAAATGTAAAATGTAAAATTTTTTTTTATTCTAAAATTCTAAAAAATAATATCTCAAAAATGTATTTACTGACTGAGTACGGGTATAAGTAGAGTCGCGTCCCCAGAAGCGACTCACACGTTCCTTCTCGTTGTGGTTAGCAATGTGAGGACCTATCTCAGGCTGGGATATGCATCAGTCTGTCTAAGGTTCTCTACAAGGAAAATTTGTAGATTGCTGGTACTCTCAGGTTCGGAGCGGCCTTGTCTGACTGAAAGAGAGGTGATAGAGGAAGCGGGGTGTTGCTGACGAAAATACTTTGAGAAGTCGGGGTTGGTTGTTTTTATACCCGTACTCAAAAAAAGAGTTAAGGGTATATTAGATTTGTGGTAAAAGTGGATGTGTGTAACACAGAGAAGGAAAATTTTCCGACCCCATAAAGTATATATATTCTTGGTCAGCATCAATAGCCGAGTCGATAGAGCCATGTCTGTCTGTCCGTCTGTCCGTCTTGTTTGACGCCTGGATCTCAGAGACTATAAAAGCTAGGGAAACCAAATTTGGTTTCCAGACTCATGTGATATCACACTGCTACAAGTGTATTTCAAAATTTCGCCCCGCCCCCTTCCGCCGCCACAAAGGACGAAAATCTGTGGCAGGCACAATTTTAAAGATACGATAAAACTAAAAACTCAGTATCGTAGAGAATGACCATATCTATTAGATTGCTGCATCTGAATCAGATCGGATCATAAATATAGCCAGAATGAAGAAATTAATTTTCAGTTGCTTCCCCCGCCCCCTCCTGAAAGAGACACACTACTCATTCTCTCTCTCGCTCGCACACTCTGCCGCGTTCAGTGCGCGAGAGCAACCCCTAGAGGAGGAGATGTAGAATATAAATGGTACATCTATAATCTACATGTTAGATGTAAAATATACATTGTAGATGTAGATAACAGATGTAGCAAAAAAATGTAAAATGTAATATTTTTATACCCGTACTCAAAAAAGAGTTAAGGGGTATATTAGATTTGTGGTAAAAGTGGATGTGTGTAACACAGAGAAGGAAAATTTTCCGACCCCATAAAGTATATATATTCTTGATCAGCATCAATAGCCGAGTCGATAGAGCCATGTCTGTCTGTCCGTCTTCCCGTCTGTCCGTCTTGTTTGACGCCTGGATCTCAGAGACTATAAAAGCTAGGGCAACCAAATTTGGTTTCCAGACTCATGTGATATCACACTGCTACAAGTGTATTTCAAAATTTCGCCCTGCCCCCTTCCGCCCCCACAAAGGACGAAAATCTGTGGCAGGCACAATTTTAAAGATACGATAAAACTAAAAACGCAGTATCGTAGAGAATGCCCATATCTACCAGATTGCCGAATATGAATCAGATCGGATCATAAATATAGCCAGAATGAAGAAATTAATTTTCAGCTGCTTCCCCCCGCCCCCTCCAGCAAGACAAACACAACTCATTCTCTCTCTCGCTCGCACACTCTGACGCGTTCAGTGCGCGAGCAACCTAACGGAGGAGATGCAGAATATAAATGGTACATCTATAATCTACATTTTAGATGTAAAATATACATTGTAGATGTAGATGTAGATAACAGATGTAGCAAAAAATGTAAAATGTTAAATTTTTTTTTTATTCTAAAATTCTAAAAAATCATATCTCAAAAATGTATTTACTGACTGAGTACGGATATAAGTAGAGTCGCGTCCCCAGAAGCGACTCACGTTCCCTTCTCGTTGTTGTTGTTCTTTGCGTTGTTCTTTTATTATTTAATTTGTTTGTTTACAATGACTTAACTCGCGGATCTAGTTACTTGGCCTCGGATCCGGTGGACTGGAGGGCCCACTTTGTCCGCGCTTGGCCTTTTATTGTAGCTGACTCCCGGAAATAATCGTTGATGCTAACTTATGATTACGACAATAAGTGTGGGGCTAGTAATTGGGTCGAAGCGTGGTGCTTCGTTGACAGTTTGCTAGTAGGTCAGTAGTGTTCAGGAAAAGGTTTTTGTATTTGTGCTGACTTATTTTGAAAATATGGGTCATCGATTGCGAAATGTTTGTGGTTGCTTAAGAGTTTTGTGCTGTGGTTTTCTTTCCGCTGATTGCGAAATAGTATGGATATTTTAATTTAATTTAAATTGAGTTTCTTTTTATTATTTAAATTCTTTTCGGGTGCTGACACGCCGTTATTTGTAGAGAACCGTGGCTAGAGCCATGGTTCTTCTGTTCTGCATATCTTAGTTATATTTTGGTTGCCTACCGTGCCTGCCGTGGAGGTGTCGCTGTGGGAGTTGTTTGTAACGGGCCATGGGTAGAACCATGGTTCGTTACACCCCCACCCCTTTCTACCGGGTGGGTGTTAGTGGCGACGGGGCGCTTAGAGGCGAAGTTTCCGTCGTCGGCTGTCTCCCTGTTGACCATCCTTCTGCTGTCGACGACCCGTGTGTGGGTCAGTAGAATATTTGTTTGTTCTTCACTTTGTTTATTGCTTGGTGGTGTCTGCATCGTCTGTAGATTCTCCGGCGTCGGGTTCGTGGTATTTTTTTAGATCGTTGATGTTTGCGATTTTGTTTTTCCGACTGCCACTGTGTTGTAATTTCACGATGTTTGCTGAGCTAAAACCTTTTATTTTGTAGGGTCCGTCATATTTCGGGGCTAATTTCGCAGCAGGGAAACCGTCGGCTGCGTTGGACGGGTGGTGTTGTCGCATCAGTACCAAAGTGCCCACCGTGAGGTGCCATTGTCTTCGGCGGAGATTATAATGCCTTGCCTGCTCGTGGTTGGCTCGCTGGATGTTATTTTTCACTATCGCGAATATTTCCTTGAGTCGTGCCGCCTTCTGGAGCGCGGTGTCTGGCTGGCTCCCCTGTGCCAGGGTGTAACTTCATCATATAGGGTTCCCGGTAAGCGAGGCTCTCTCTCCCGAACAGTAGAAAGGTGGGATAAATCCCGTTGTTTCCGAAACACTGGGTTTACGGCCAGTGAAATCTCAGAGATTAATTCGTCCCAAGTGTTCTGGTGTTCTCCCACAAATTGGGCGATCATGGTTTGACCGTCCCATTGGCCCGTTCCGTGGGGTTTCCTGGGGGCAGTAGGGTGCGGTGTGTTGCAGCTCTATCCCTGCCGTTTGTAGAAACGTTTGGAACGACCGGCTCGTAAATTGCGTGCCGTTGTCAAGAACACAAATCGTTTCGGTACTCCGTAGTGGCTGGTATGCGTTCCCGGAAAGCTAGTTCCAAAGTGGCGGTGGTGGCTTTTCTCAGGGGTATCAGTTCTACCACTAACCATACAGTATATAGATGTGCCAGTTCATACAACGAAAGCGTCGCAGCTGAGTTTGCAGCGTACGTTCCCAGATCTTCGGCTTTGGGGAATGGCCGCGTTCGGCTCTGGGAATGGCCGCGTTCGGCTCATGACGTCACACGAGCCGACTGGCAGCACATGCATGTGTTGTGTATATATGATTGTATGCATAGAATAATTTTTAGCTGCCGAAACCGACTTTGTTCGAGATTTCAGTTTACGTAAACGTGTGTGTGCCATGTATTCACACATACTGTGCTTGTGTGTGGGCTCTAAAATTTTTGGCCGCTTGAATTTGTTTTTCGTTTTGTTTTGAGGGCTGATGTGATGTAGCGACCTGTGCTGACCTGCCGCAATATAACTGAGGAATGGGCAGAGTGAGTGGGGGTGGGAAATAAATACAATATATTAAAATAAAAAATGCTATTTGTTTGATTTATTTGAAATTGCACATTTACATATACATATCCCTAATTTAGACAGGTTTCTTTTATAAATTACATATTGTGCAAAGCCGTCGGCTTTCGATTTTACAACTTTGTCAATAAATGTACATATATAAATGCCGTCGGCAATTGACTTCGTTGCTGCCGTACTATCAACTATTTTGAATAAGAATTTTCCAATTGGTTCATTGTCTTGTCTGTTTTCTGAAAATTCATACTCATCAGAAAGATCTGCATTAAATGGAGTTAATAACGTATTCTCAGACAAGTTTAATGTAGGAATTGCATTCGACTTTAATCGACGCTTTCCAATATAGCTTAACATCAAAATGCCGTTCACAAATTCGTGTATTTTTGTTAACCAAACTGCTATCCAAACTGCAAACCTCAACCCATTTATTAAACCTCAATGTATTCGATGGAAATAAGAATAATTTTACAGGAAAATCGGCAGAACTATTTCTATATCCACAAAAGCAGGAAGAAATAATGCATTTATAGCCACCCCCGCGGTTGTCTTTAAAAAATAAGAAGAAAATAAAAGGAAAAATTGGACCACAAAATAATGAATATAACAATATAATGGTTAAGTTAATAATAATGATAATTATATATAAAATAGAGATAATACAAATATATATTAGCAAAGAAAATGATTCAGCAGGAGCGGACAGACAACAAGCACACACGCATTCACTCCACGCACAAAAAACTTTCCGAAAAGGAACGAGAAGGAACGTGTGAGTCGCTTCTGGGGACGCGACTCTACTTATACCGTACTCAGTCAGTAAATACATTTTTGAGATATGATTTTTAGAATTTTAGAAAAAAAAAAAAATTTACATTTTACATTTTTTTGCTACATCTGTTATCTACATCTACATCTACAATGTATATTTTACATCTAACATGTAGATTATAGATGTAACATTTATATTCTGCATCTCCTCCGCTAGGGGTTGCTCGCGCACTGAACGCGGCAGAGTGTGCGAGCGAGAGAGAATGAGTAGTGTGTCTCTTGCAGGAGGGGGTGGGGGAAGCAACTGAAAATTAATTTCTTCATTCTGGCTATAATTGTTATCCGATCTGATTCAGATTCGGCAATCTGATAGATATGGGCAATTTCTACGATACTGCGTTTTTAATTCTATTGTATCTTTAAAATTGTGCCTGCCACAGATTTTGGTTTTTTGTGGCGGCGGGGAGAATTTTTGAAATACACTTGTATCAGTGTGATATCACATGAGTCTGGAAGCCAAATTTTGTTGCCCTAGCTCTTATAGTCTCTGAGATCCAGGCGTCAAACAAGACGGACAGACGGACAGACGGACGGACGGACGGACGGACAGACAGACATGGCTCTATCGACTCGGCTATTGATGCTGATCAAGAATATATATACTTTATGGGGTCGGACAATTTTTCTTCTCTGTGTTACACACATCCACTTTTACCACAAATCTAATATACCCATTAACTCTTTTTTGAGTACGGGTATAAAAAGAGACTTGACACCCAAAATCACAATTTTTTGCATATGCAGGTCTACTACCATATGCAGCCTATACCACAAGCACTCAATCACACTCAGATATCAAAAAATAATTAAAAAGTCAATAGTTTACGTGTTATGAAATAAATTGTAGGAAAAGCTACCAACCAGCGGAAAACTCAGCTCACTGTTGTCTTTCTCACCAGATTCGCCCGCGCTTTGGTCTACCAAGCACACACACATACATCCCCATGCATCCCCATACATCCAAATACATCCCCATCCATACACACCACGCCCTTTGGGTTACCATCCAACACCAAGCCAACTGTAATTTTGAATACCACCATACCCCCATATTTCATAATTTCATATTCATTCATATATGTAAATACATATATAAAATTATTTTAGTTCAAATCACTTGTTTTGTAGAATCTAAGAAACATAAACTTATTCAAAATAGTTGATAGTACGGCAGCAACGAAGTCAATTGCCGACGGCATTTATATATGTACATTTATTGACAAAGTTGCAAAATCGAAAGCCGACGGCTTTGCACAATATGTAATTTATAAAAGAAACCTGTCTAAATTAGGGATATGTATATGTAAATGTGCAATTTCAAATAAATCAAACAAATAGCATTTTTTATACCCGTACTCAAAAAAGAGTTAAGGGGTATATTAGATTTGTGGTAAAAGTGGATGTGTGTAACACAGAGAAGGAAAATTTTCCGACCCCATAAAGTATATATATTCTTGATCAGCATCAATAGCCGAGTCGATAGAGCCATGTCTGTCTGTCCGTCTGTCCGTCTGTCCGTCTGTCCGTCTGTCCGTCTGTCCGTCTTGTTTGACGCCTGGTTCTCAGAGACTATAAGAGTTAGGGCAACCAAATTTGGTTTCAAGACTCATGTGATATCACACTGCTACAAGTGTATTTCAAAATTTCGCCCCGCCTCCTTCCGCCTTAAAAAAGGACGAAAATCTGTGGCAGGCACAATTTTAAAGATACGATAAAACTAAAAACGCAGTATCGTAGAGAATGCCCATATCTACCAGATTGCCGAATATGAATCAGATCGGATCATAAATATAGCCAGAATGAAGAAATTAATTTTCAGCTGCTTCCCCCGCCCCCTCCAGCAAGACAAACACAATTCATTCTCTCTCTCGCTCGCACACTCTGCCGCGTTCAGTGCGCGAGCAACCCCTAGCAGAGGAAATGTAGAATCTGAATGGTACATCTATAATCTACATTTTAGATGTAAAATATACATTGTAGATGTAGATGTAGATAACAGATGTAGCAAAAAAATGTAAAATGTAAAATTTTTTTTTTTTTTTCTAAAATTCTAAAAAATTATATCTCAAAAATGTATTTACTGACTGAGTACGGGTATAAGTAGAGTCGCGTCCCCAGAAGCGACTCACACGTTCCTTCTCGTTTTATTTTAATATATTGTATTTATTTCCCACCCCCACTCACTCTGCCCATTCCTCAGTTATATTGCGGCAGGTCAGCACAGGTCGCTACATCACATCAGCCCTCAAAACAAAACGAAAAACAAATTCAAGCGGCCAAAAATTTTAGAGCCCACACACAAGCACAGTATGTGTGAATACATGGCACACACACGTTTACGTAAACTGAAATCTCGAACAAAGTCGGTTTCGGCAGCTAAAAATTATTCTATGCATACAATCATATATACACAACACATGCATGCTTGCTGCCAGTCGGCTCGTGTGACGTCATGAGCCGAACGCGGCCATTCCCAAAGCCGAAGATCTGGGAACGTACGCTGCAAACTCAGCTGCGACGCTTTCGTTGTATGAACTGGCACATCTATATACTGTATGGTTAGTGGTTCAACCCATTTAGTAAAGGTGTCGTGGAATACAAGCAGCATGGTGTTTCCTTTCTTGGATCGAGGCAGTGGCCCCACGAAGTCGGCGCATAGTGTTGCGAATGGTTCTTCCACTTTGCGACTGAGCATCTTACCCACCGGTTTACGTTGTTGGGCTTTGAACTTCTGGCAGCTGGCGCAGCAGCGGACATATTTCCTTACGTCCCGGTAAAGCCCTGGCCAGTAGTACCGTTGACATACTCGGGTTATGGTCTTACGGATTCCTAGATGGCCGGCCGTGGGTTGGTCGTGACATTCCTGGAGGACTCTTGCGCGACGATCCTTTGGTACGCAAAGTTTCCATGAGGTGTCCTCATTGTCCTCTGTGCCGCGGCCCAGGTGTCGATATAATTCCCCGTTCTCGTGGGTGTAATCGGGGTATTTTTCGGGTTCGTCCTGAACTTGTTGTATCCTGCGCTTGAGCCAGGGGCAGGTTACCTTCGCTTCCTCGACTCGTGCGAGGGTTTCCAGGGGTTGTCGGGATAGTGCATCTGCAACTACGTTCTGCTTACCCGCCCGATAATGTACGTCGTACTGGTATTGTTGAAGTTCTAGTGCCCACCTTGCTACTCTACCGTAGGGGCTTTCCAGTGTGTTCAACCATTTCAGTGCGAGGTGGTCGGTGACCACGTTGAATCGATATCCCTCGAGGTAACATCGAAGTTTCCGGATGGCCCAGATGACTGCCAGGCATTCCTTGTCGGTCGCGGAGTAGTTTTCTTCCGCTACGTTGAGTCGTCGGCTGACGTATGCTATAACTCGCTCCTTGCCTTCGATTTCTTGAGTAAGGACGGCGCCCACGCCGAGCTTACTTGCGTCGGTCTGTAGCGAGAATTTCACGTTGAAATCCGGGCATGCCAGAACGGGGGCGGTCGTGAGTAGTTCTGTTAGGAGATCAAAAGCTGCTTGTTGTTTGTCGGTCCATACCCAGGGTTGATCCTTTTTGAGCAGGCGAGACATCGGTTGGACGACGGTCGCGAAGTTTGGTACGAACCTTCGGTACCAGGATGCCATCCCGATGCATTGACGGAGTTCTTTTAGGTTTGTGGGGGGTCGGAGGTCTTTGACGGCGGCGACTTTGTCGGGGTCGGTATGGATGCCCTCGTCACTGATCACATGACCCAGATACTTGATCCGGGTTTGAAAGAATGTGCATTTTTCGGGATTTATTCGAAGATTTGCTCTTCGTAGTCGTGATAGAACCACCTTTAAGTTGCGTAGGTGCTCGCCGAAATCTCGTCCCACGATGACGATGTCATCCAGATACGCGAATGCGTAGGGTTCCATATCTGCACCAATCACGGTGTCGAGGGCCCGCTGAAAGGTTGCCGGTGCCGAATGTAGTCCAAAAGGCATCACATTCCATTGGTAGAGGCCTAGTCCTGGTACGGTGAAAGCCGTGGCCTCTCTGCTGTTGTCGGCCATGGGGATCTGCCAGTACCCATTCTTTAGATCTAGGGTGGTGATGAAACGCGCGTTTTGTAACCGATCCAGAATATAGTTGATCCTAGGTAGCGGATATGCGTCGGGGATGGAATGCGTGTTCAGTTGCCGGTAATCCACGCACATACGCCATTTCCCGTTCTTTTTGCGGACGAGCACGATTGGGGCGCTGTGGGGGCTCCGGGAGGGTTCGATGAGGCCTTCCGAAATCAATTGGTCCACTTGTTCATCAATTATTCGCATCATTGCTGGATTCTAAGGATAGTACCGCTGTTTTATGGGTCGGTTATCCCTCATGACAATAGTGTGTTTGGCGATGTCCGACGTCCCGTGGAGGCCATTAAATTTCGGTAATTCCTCATCTAGAAATGCTTGGATTTGCGGGGCTAAGTCTGGCGGCCACGGCTCCGGGACTGGTTCAGGCCCGTGTTCGGTTGGGTCGGCGGTTTCGGAGTCAAATGGCTGATTGGGGCTTCGGGTAAGAGGGTTGTATCGAAGGCGCTGGGCGGTTCGGTCCTTCGTTGGTAGTCGCTTATGTGGGCGACGATCGTGGTGGCGTTGGCCGTGGGTAGATATGTTTCGTATCTCTGATGCAATACTTGGGTGGTATTGGCGGTCGTTTGGCGTATGCACAGATGAGTCTCGGTGATGCCTCTTGTATCGGGCCAACAGCTGGTTCGGGCGACGACGATCTCGGACCTGGCTCTAGGCATGGCTCGGTGCATGGCGCTAGCAGTCAAGTCGGTACGCGGAAGGTACTCCATTGTGTTGGCGAGGATCGGTGTGGTGTCGGCCGTGGGTATGATGTTTTGGTATGCCGGGTGTAGTACTCGTGTTATACTATAGCCAGACTGGTGCGTGAATAGGTGGGTCGCGATGATGCCTCTGGTATCGCAGCAACGACTTGCGTGGCCGACGACGATCTCGGACATGGCTCTAGGCATGGCTCGTTGCATGGCGCTAAGAATCATGTCAGTACGCGTTGTGTTGGCGAGGATCGGTGTGGCGTCGGCCGTGGGGAGGACAGGACGGCGGTCTGGGCGTCGTGGGAGCATCGTGCTGGTTTCCGGGCCCTCGTTGAGGGGCTCTGTGGAGATCAGTTCGATTATGGGCCCCGTCCAGCGTGGGGTTAGCGTGGCTGTTTCCCGTGTTGCTGGGCTGTCGGATGATGGTTGCCGTTGTCCTTTTTTGCTGCTGGCGGTCGGTTTTGAGGGTGTTCGCGTGTTCACTTCTTCCGATGCGGCTTCTCTGTGCGCTTGTAATGTTGCTCGTCTTGGACCTGGGCTTCCTGTGTCGAGCGCCGGGTGCAAGTCTGTTTGTCTCGTAGGTGAGATCCTAGTGGTTTGTTCGGGATGCTTGTTCCCTGTTGTACGCCTAGGGCGTGGTTGTTCCATAGTGACCGTGGGACTCGTTTTCCCGTTTGCTTGATTGCTGTTTGCTGGTGTTGACTTTGGATTCGTGTTCTCCGTTGTGGCCCGGTTCTTCATTTTCGTTGCGAGTGGTTTGGGTGTCAAGTGCGTTGTGGTAGGTCGTTGACGTGGGTTCGATGCGAATTGTTGGGGTTTCTGGTTTCGGGGTTCGGCGTCTTGTACGTGGATGGTAGTAAGCACGGGTTGAGTGGGCATGGGTCGACGGTCTCTTAGCTGTAGCAGCGTGGTGCCGCATTGGATCGTCGTTTCGATGGCACCTAGGAAGTCCATGCCGACAATAACTTGTTCCAACATGTTTGGCAGGACCAGGAGCGGGATTTGAACCTCTCGTTGGTCCAGCTTGATGTGCGTCAGTAGAACTTGTGAGATCTCTCTGACCGAGCCATCGGCCAGGCGTATGTGGACGCATTCATCTTGCAGGTTGGTGTTGTTGTATAGTTGTCGGGCGAGGTTTGCGCTGATGAAGCTTCTGGATGCCCCGGTGTCGATTGTGGCTTCCGTTGCGTGTCCTCCTATGGTCACCATCGCCACTATCCGGCCGTTGCTCACGTGTAGAGAGTTTTTTAGTCGCGGGTTAGAGGAGGCGTCGTTCCCGGCTGATCCCGTGTCAGTTGGGAACGCATGTCGTTTCCCGACGTGTTCTGGCGGCAGCAATCGACGGTCCGTGTGCCGCGTTCGCCACATTCCCAGCAGAATAGGATCGATGGATTTTGGCAGTCGTATGCCGCATGGCCCGCTTCACCACACCGGCGACAGGCTGCGCGTGGGTTGGCGATGGGGGTCGTGATCATGCGATGCGTCACCGCGGGATTCGTCGTACTGTTTGGATGAGCTGGCGGTCTCCCTGGTGTGTCTGTCGCCTCCCAATGTGGTCTCCAAAATGGCGTCCGATGCGAGTCGTCGTTCGTCTGCTCTGTAGTCGGCCTTGCGTATCTTGGTGCGTGTTGCGGGGGCGCGAGGGCCGGGAGGGTCCAGTCGTGGAGGCTCTTGAACTCAGTGGCCAACGTTGTGAGCTGCGTCAAGCTTTGGAGTTCGTGTCGTCGCACGTACATCCGGTATGCTGGCAGGGCGTTGTCGTAGATCCTGTTCAACTCCTTGTCTGCGTCGTACCCGGCGTGGTGCATGAGTAGGCGTATCTCGATGAGGTAATCTTTGAACGATTCCCCTACCGCTTGCTTGCGGAACTGGAGCTGGTCAAAGTACCTCGACGGCAAGAAGAAAGTCAAGAATTCTTGGCGGAAATAGGCCCATGAGCTGCCTTGTAGTTGGCTGGTGCGGTACCAGCGACTGGCCCGATCAGTGAGAAGTTCTGTCATGGCTCGGGGCAGCTGATTCGCGTCCACCCCATATGAGAGAGCCCGTTCCTCGAGTAGTTCCAGAAACGCGAGTGGATCGTCCTGTCCGTCGAACCTGATTCCCCATTTCCGAATCTGTTCCGCAATGTGGGCGGTGGAAGAGTCCATGGCTGGCACGATCCTCTGGGTGGGCGAGCGGCTGGTCTCCGTAACTGGAGGTCTGGGCAGATCGGCTGGCGTTAAGATGCGTGGTGGGCAGGGTGTGCTGTATTCGGCCGCTGTGGGTACTTGTAACCCGGCTTTTTGGGTCGGTCTTCCGCTAGTCAGACGACCCAGGAGTGGTGGGCATGGGTGATCGGGAGCGTCCTGCTGGTCTGGCGTATTGTCGTTCGAGGTCTCCCAGTCGAACCCAGGCGTCCTGCGAGAGTGTTCCGGCGACTAACGCGGCGAATCTCTTTCGTCGTTCCTCGACCGTTCCTTCGGTGCCAAAGCCGAATTCCTCGGCAAGGGCCTCCAGCTCGTCTCGACGGAGTTTGTAAATCCAGCCGGTGGTGATGGTGGTATGGTATGGTGTCCCTCTGGGTACAATTCGTCGAGCTGACCGTCTCCGTGGGCTTCCATGGTGTGTTTCTGCGGTTAGTGGTATTGACTTACTTTTGATTTGGTTGTTTTCTGCGTGGTAGCACTTCTGTTTGATACTTTCACTGCGGCACTACTTGTTCGCGACCGGATTTAGTGTGGGCGGGGTTTTTTTGTGCTTGGCGGTTATTGATCCTTGCTAGCCTAGTCTCTTTCAGTGGCCGTGGATCTTTACCTTAAAGTCACCAAAAAGTCCCTGCTCGGGCGCCACTTGTGAGGACCTATCTCAGGCTGGGATATGCATCAGTCTGTCCAAGGTTCTCTACAAGGAAAATTTTTAGATTGCTGGTACTCTCAGGTTCGGAGCGGCCTTGTCTGACTGAAAGAGAGGTAGGTGATAGGGGGAAGCGGGCTGTTGCTGACGAAAGTACTTTGAGAAGTCGGGGTTGGTTGTTTTTATACCCGTATTCAAAAAAGAGTTAAGGGGTATATTAGATTTGTGGTAAAAGTGGATGTGTGTAACACAGAGAAGGAAAATTTTCCGACTCCATAAAGTATATATATTCTTGATCAGCATCAATAGCCGAGTCGATAGAGCCATGTCTGTCTGTCCGTCTGTCCGTCTTGTTTGACGCCTGGATCTCAGAGACTATAAAAGCTAGGGAAACCAAATTTGGTTTCCAGACTCATGTGATATCACACTGCTACAAGTGTATTTCAAAATTTCGCCCCGCCCCCTTCCACCGCCACAAAGGACGAAAATCTGTGGCAGGCACCATTTTATAAAACTAAAAACGCAGTATCGTAGAGAATGAGCATATCTATTAGATTGCTGAATCTGAATCAGATCGGATCATAAATATAGCCAGAATGAAGAAATTAATTTTCAGTTGCTTCCCCCGCCCCCTCCTGCAAGAGACACACTACTCATTCTCTCTCTCGCTCGCACACTCTGCCGCGTTCAGTGCGCGAGCAACCCCTAGAGGAGGAGATGTAGAATATAAATGGTACATCTATAATCTACATGTTAGATGTAAAATATACATTGTAGATGTAGATGTAGATAACAGATGTAGCAAAAAAATTTAAAATGTAATATTTTTTTTTTCTAAAATTCTAAAAAATCATATCTCAAAAATGTATATACTGACTGAGTACGGGTATAAGTAGAGTCGCGTCCCCAGAAGCGACTCACACGTTCCTTCTCGTTATACCCGTACTCAAAAAAGAGTTAAGGGGTATATTAGATTTGTGGTAAAAGTGGATGTGTGTAACACAGAGAAGGAAAATTTTCCGACCCCATAAAGTATATATATTCTTGATCAGCATCAATAGCCGAGTCGATAGAGCCATGTCTGTCTGTCTGTCCGTCCGTCCGTCCTTCCGTTTGTCCGTCTGTCTGTCTTTTTGAGCGCCTAGATCTCAGAGACTATAAAAGCTAGGGCAACCAAATTTGGTTCCCCGACTCATGTGATATCACACTGCTACAAGTGTGTATTTCAAAATTTCGCCCCACCCCCTTCCGCCCCCACAAAGGACGAAAATCTGTGGCAGGCACAATAACGATACGATAAAACTAAAAACGCAGTATTGTAGAGAATGCCCATATTTACCAGACTGCCGAATCTGAATCAGATCGGATCATAATTATAGCCAGAATGAAGAAATTAATTTTCAGTTGTTTCCCCCGCCCCCTCTTACCGACAACCTCGCTACTCATTCTCTTTCTCGCTCGCACACTCTGCCGCGTTCAGTGCGCGAGCAACCCCTAGCGGAGGAGATGTAGAATATGAACGGTACATCTATAATCTACATGTTAAATGTAGAATATACATTGTAGATGTAGATGCAGATAGCAAATGTAGCAAAAAAATGTAAAATGTAAAATTTTTTTGTATACCGTACTCAAATATTTTTTTCTTAAATAATTTTATTTACGTATTTTTATGTATTTATATTTTTAGCGAAGGATTTGAATCCTGTTTTTTATTTTTTTGGGGAATAAGGAGCTTAAAATGCTTTTAAAAGCAGCTCAAGTCGACTCGTAGGTCCCCAAAAATATGTTTTGGCTAGAGTGACCCCATTGCTTCGCGATTTTTGATTTTTTTTTGATTTTTGGCTGCTTGGTTTTTCTTTCCAATTTGCTAACCTCCACTTCACTTTGTACTTTTGATGTTGCTGGATTTTATTTTCACTTTCGATGTTTCGACCTCGAACACGCTCCCGACGCGTATTTATTTACACGACTACAATATAAACGAGAAGGAACGTGTGAGTCGCTTCTGGGGACGCGACTCTACTTATACCCGTACTCAGTCAGTAAATACATTTTTGAGATATGATTTTTTAGAATTTTAGAAAAAAATTAAAAATTTTACATTTTACATTTTTTTGCTACATCTATTATCTACATCTACATCTACAATGTATATTTTACATCTAAAATGTAGATTATAGATGTACCATTTATAGTCTGCATCTCCTCCGCTAGGGGTTGCTCGCGCACTGAACGCGGCAGAGTGTGCGAGCGAGAAGGAGAATGAGTTGTGTTTGTCTTGCTGGAGCGGGGGAAGCAACTGAAAATTAATTTCTTCATTCTGGCTATAATTATTATCCGATCTGATTCATATTCGGCAATCTGGTAGATATGGGCATTCTCTACGATACTGCGTTTTTAGTTTTATCGTATCTTTAAAATTGTGCCTGCCACAGATTTTCGTCCTTTGTGTGGGCGGAAGGGGGCGGGGCGAAATTTTTAAATACACTTGTAGCAGTGTGATATCACAATTTGAAACCAAATTTGGTTGCCCTAACTCTTATAGTCTCTGAGAACCAGGCGTCAAACAAGACGGACAGACGGACAGACAGACATGGCTCTATCGACTCGGCTATTGATGCTGATCAAGAATATATATACTTTATGGGGTCGGAAAATTTTCCTTCTCTACGTTACACACATCCACTTTTACCACAAATCTAATATACCCCTTAACTCTTTTTTGAGTGCGGGTATAATCATATTGTAAGAATTCAAAAATACTGCCTGTATAGCACGTATTTTATCGAATTTATTTGAAACTTCTGTTTCATTAATTTTTATACCCGTACTCAAAAAAGAGTTAAGGGGTATATTAGATTTGTGGTAAAAGTGGATGTGTGTAACACAGAGAAGGAAAATTTTCCGACCCCATAAAGTATATATATTCTTGATCAGCATCAATAGCCGAGTCGATAGAGCCATGTCTGTCTGTCCGTCTGTCCGTCTGTCCGTCTTGTTTGACGCCTGGTTCTCAGAGACTATAAGAGTTAGGGCAACCAAATTTGGTTTCAAGACTCATGTGATATCACACTGCTACAAGTGTATTTCAAAATTTCGCCCCGCCCCCTTCCGCCCCCACAAAGGACGAAAATCTGTGGCAGGCAATAATTTTAAAGATACGATAAAACTAAAAACGCAGTATCGTACAGAATGACCATATCTACCAGATTGCTGAATATGAATCAGATCGGAACATAATTATAGCCAGAATGAAGAAATTAATTTTCTGTTGGTTCCCCCCGCCTCTTTCAGCCAGAGACACACTACTCATTCTCTCTCTCGCTCGCACACTCTGCCGCGTTCAGTGCGCGAGCAACCCCTATCGGTGGAGATGCAGAATATAAATGGTACATCTATAATCTACATGTTAGATGTAAAATATACATTGTAGATGTAGATGTAGATAACAGATGTAGCAAAAAAATGTAAAATGTAAAATTTTTTTTTTTCTAAAATTTTATAAAATTATATCTCAAAAATGTATTTACTGACTGAGTACGGGTATAAGTAGAGTCGCGTCCCCAGAAGCGACTCACACGTTCCTTCTCGTTTATACTCGGTTTCTTACTACAAAAGGGAAACCCGAGTTTATTATTTCGCAACTTTTGGAGCTACAGTGATACCAGACAGTGGTGCTGCAGTCTTTAAGGAGCTGGTTTAACTCCGTGCTCTTACCACAGGGGGGAAACAACGGAGAGTCTCGAAGGACCAAAATGTTAAGACCTTAAGAAAAGTCTAGACATTTGCGAGTTGAGTTGTAAATTCAAACTAAATTGTATTCTTAAAATCAGAGCCTTATATGTATCAGTTTACAAACAATGTATGTGGTACAATTGATATTCTATTCTTATCGCTAGACCCATGGAACGGCTACATTTACCGTGGGGGTTGTTTGAGTGCATGCAACGCATTGCATACAACATTAATGCTTAGCCCAATATTTGATCAGTGGGATCTCCACTTGTGTGTTGCTTGTCGCGTATTTATTACCACACATCTTTGCCCTTTCTTTCAAACGGTCGTAAATTATCGACTTTATGTACTATTACATTTAAATTTAGAAATATATAGATTGTGTACAGAATCTTTTCTTAATGTACTCGTACATCGACATGTTCATGTTTAAACACTTCTGCCGAATCAAATGAAAGATCTGCAAGTTTTACCTTCTTTGGAACTAGTGACCTTATGACTCCTGTCGCTGTGGAATGATACCGTGTTATTTCTGGCAAAACACTAAACTTGCCTGCGGCAACAAAGTTTGTCACTCTGGACTTGAACGTTGTTTCAATCTCCCCGACAACCTCGGACTTCAAGTTTCCAATACCATTCAGTGAATACTGCACTTCGCTGACTGGAAGGTTTAGCTGCGACGCGAATATGACTGTCACAAAATTAATTTGACTACCTGAATCTAAAACACATCTGCATTTATAGAATCTACTATCTGCACCTTTAACCAGTACAATGGCAGTAGCTAAAAAACTGGTTCCTCTTTTTGTAAGCAGCGAACTTTGCAACGATGCCTGGCCATTGCCCAGAGCCCTTGTTGCATTTCCATTGGTTGATTCCCTATGTAACAAGTTATGATGTGGCTTATTACAGATAGTGCACAATGGCGCCGTACATTCCTTGGTTTGATGCCGCTTGCTAAAACAACGAAAGCATAAACCATGTTTCTTAATTTCAAAATACCTTTGTAGAGGAGTCAGAGAAGCAAATTTCGGACACACCTTTACGCTATGCGAACCTCAGCAGCAGTGGCATGAAGTTCCACTTGAATCTACTGCGGCCGCCAAACTTGCCTTTTTCCGCTGTTATTAATCTTATTAATCCCGCTAGGTTAATGCCTCTGTTGACTATAAACAGCGAAAGTGCCTTCCATGATGGCAATTGAGAACAATCGAATTCGTTCTCCCATTTTTCCAGTGAGTCTTGATCCAACTTGCTTTGCACTAAGTGGAACAAAGGCGCGTCTAAGATTTCACTCTCACTGCCTAATGAGCGTAGAGCCTCCAACTGAGAGTTAACAGCATCAACTAATCCTCTTAGGGAATCCGAATTTGCATGTTTTAGCTTATTTATGCTAAAAAGCTCATGCACAATTATGAACAATTATGGACTTATTTTCAAATCGATTCTTAAGCAGCTGCAATGCCCTTCTGTAGTTAGCTGTAGAAAGTTCCAAACACTCAATCGTACGCAAGGGACTTCAACTTCAACTTCAACTTAGGTAACTTCGAAGCACGCGAACTTCCCGACGAAACTGACAGCGTAGAATTAGCAGTCGGACTTGCACCAAATGCCGCTTGACTGCCCCTTTGGGCTAACTGCGCCAGAATTTTAGCCTTTATTTCACAATATAAATTTTCAATTTCTTGTCTAGTCCCAAATTCACTAACATTGTCACTATCATTTTCTATTTGTTGTTGGATGCTGCATAATTGCGTAAAAACTGATTCGACCAGACTCAATCGCGCTTCTAACTCTGATGCAACCATTGTTGCACATTTCTCCGAAATATATGTCTTGTTTCGAGTTAATGAAGCCATCAAACTTTCTCGCGACGCACTAAAGTCCGCATCTTTACCTTTTTTTGGAGCCATTTTGCTCGCACTATTATTAACTAATGTTAATACTACCGATTATAGATATTTGAGCTAGGTGTTACCATGCTCACACCCTCAATTAGCTACCGAAATTAAATCAGTTAAACAATGCACTCAACGTTGTGCAAAAAATTTGAAGTCACTCAAAGCGATCTTTCTCTAAAAAACCACGGACTCCAAAACGCACTCAAACGCAGTACCCAAATTGCTAACTGACGAAATTATTAAATCACTCAACCAACGAACTTATGAGGATAAGCAATGCAAAATATACAGGCTTAATATGTCTGTATGTATTTCCTTTAAATAACACTATTAAAGGAAATACATACGCGTGCGCAGCTGTAGCTTCTTTCTTTTCTTTTAACTATTTTCTGCTGCTGCGCTTGCACACGCTATTCCAAGATTAGTTCAAGGTTACGAACTCTATGCACTTTCCGAAACACGTACATACATACATACATGCATGTGTGAGAGTGTCTTTTTATACCCGTACTCAAAAAAGAGTTAAGGGGTATATTAGATTTGTGGTAAAAGTGGATGTGTGTAACGCAGAGAAGTAAAAATTTCCGACCCCATAAAGTATATATATTCCTGATCAGCATGAATAGCCGAGTCGATATAGCCATGTCTATCTGTCCGTCTGTCTGTCTGTCTGTCCGTCTTGTTGAGCGCCTGGATCTCAGAGACTATAAGAGCTAGGGCAACCAAATTTGGTTTCCAGGCTCATGTGATATCACACTGCTACAAGTGTATTTCAAAATTTCGCCCCGTCCCCTTTCGCCACCACAAAGGACGAAAATCTGTGGCAGGCACGTATCGTAGAGAATGCCCATATCTACCAAATTGCCGAATTTGAATCAGATCAGATCATAATTATAGCCAGAATGACGAAATCAATTTTCAGTTGCTTCCCCCGCCCCCTCCATCAAGTGACATGCTACTCATTCTCTCTCTCGCTCGCACACTCTGCCGCGTTCAGTGCGCGAGCAACCCCTAGCAGAGAAGATGTAGAATATTAATGGTACATTTAGAATCTACATGTTAGATGTAAAATATACATTGTAGATGTAGTTGCAGATAACAGATGTAGCAAAAAAATGTAAAATGTATTTTACTTTTATTTTTATTTTATTTTATTTTCTTAAGCTCCAATTGAACTATGTACACTCACACTCACACCTGCTGTGAGGATCCTATTTCAGGCTGGGATATGCATCAGTCTGTCCAGGGTCCGCTACAAGAAAATTTGTAGATTGCAGGTGACTTTCGGGTTGGGCTAGTTTGAACTGAGTATGCAAGGGGGAAAATGATGACGCCGTAGTTGTATTGGTTGCTTTCTTTTGTTTATTTTCTTTGCTTCATTCACTTATTTACGGAGTAATTCTTGACTGTAGAGTGCGCAGATGGACTGCGTACCTCTTTGGCCGATCTTGGCCTTTTTATGCATCTGGCACCTGGGTTTTGACCCGGAAATAATTGCTTATTGCTAACTTATGATTAATTCTGTGACAATCATTGTGGGGCGTGTAAATTGGGTCGAAGCTTGATGCTTCGTTGACAGTGGGCTAGGGGGTCAGTGTGTTTTGATGACCTATTCGTATTGGGTGACAATAATTGTGGGTTAGTGGGTTTTGATGACTTATTACTATGCCAATAAATGTGGGGCTAGTTATTGGGGTCGAAGCGTGGTGCTTCATTGACAGTTTGCTAGTGGGTTAGTAGTGTTCGGCGAAAAAGAAGGCAGCTGAGTTTGGTAATTTAATAATTTCTTATTGCTAATTTATCTAGGGTGTCGATTATGAAATGTGCAGAATGGGTAGAGTTGTTGATCGAAAGTTCTTAATTTTAGTAATTGCGTGCGTTGCTTACGACTATTTTATTTCCCGGTGGTGCTGACACCGTGATTTGTGGAGAATCGTGGGTAGAGCCACGGTTCGTCAGCTCTGTGTAGATCAGTTTGATTTTTGTTCCCGGTCATCTTGGGTGTGCTGACCCTCCGCCGTTTGTGGCGAGCCATGGGTAGACCCAGAGTATCACGGCGACGACCCAGGTGAGGAGGTGTGAGGCGGCGCTATGGATCGTCAGCATTTCAATGTTCCTCAAGTTCTCCATGCTCAGCTCTCTTAGGAACGGCAGGCTTAGCTTGTCATGGTGCCCGGTGATATTTACGGCTGTCATTGAGGCGACCATTGCCTTCTTCTGGGATTCACCCAGGGGGTTCACATACCATGTCCCGTTGAGAGAGACTCGGCTGGTGTAGGCCACGAGGTATGTGCCGGAGATGTTTTGTATTTCGCCCGCTGCGTTCTCTACGCTCACGAAGGCGTCATTAATGACGAGCGTGCCATGATCCACCACGGTGATCGCGTCCAGGTGGCCGGGTAAGGTAGTGCAATGGGCGGTTGTTCCGGCCACTAGTTGTTGGGCACAGGTGGGTTCCCGTCGTTCTTTGCAGAACGTGACGCCGATGGTGGTTTCGCATGTTCCCAAGCTGACGGCTTGGCTTCCGCATTCCGCTACGGCGTTCCCTTTGCTGAAGTCCAAGATCTTGTGCTGGTGTTGCACGGGGAAGATCGTCATCCTCCGGCAGATCCGCTTAGGTTGGGGAAATTTGATGAGGAAAGTTAACAAATCCGGGCTCTGGAATACGCTAATGCTGGAGACTCCCAGTAGCTCGACCAGCCTGATATCTGTCAGTTGTTGTTCCTCAAATTCCCGGAGGTCGGCACCGTCCAGTAGCGTCGGGCTGATGACGTTCATTTTGGCCAGTGTCAGGCCCAGGATCAGGTTCTGTAGGTCATTGAGGATGACGCGGTTCTTTGCCAGTATCGCCTCCGTCAGCTGTAGTCGTTCTGTGTCCTCTCCTTTTACCAGGCTGTTCATGTAGCCAGTCAGCTCGTTGAGCCGGTTCTGCACCTTGGAGTTGACCGTCCGTTGTTCCGCCTCGGATTCGATCAGCTGACCCTGCTTGAACCGAATTTGCTCCCAATCGTCAAAGTCCGGGGTTCCGGCGACGACCTTTAGTGCGCTTCCGAGGATGTTTAGACTCCTGGCTCGTCGGTGGTGGGTTTTCAACGTTCCCACGAGGGTCCTGACGTGCTCCAGGTCGACAGCCAGGATGGCGGCGATTCGGCTCCCAGGGAATAATGCGGCAGACTCCTCCGCCTGCGCCAGATATGCCTCTTAGGAGGTTACGTTGGTTATATGGTGAAGGTATCCATACTTCTCCCACAGGACGGCGTCTCCGTCCACCATGGGCACATAGTTGGCGTGGGTGTAGTTGTTAAGCTTGATCGTGGCCTGTGTGGTGGCGGCGAGGATGAGGACGATCAGGAATGATGACATTCTGGGGTTATCTCTTCGGGTGAGTAGTTGGCGATGTGTTGGCTTGCTGACTTGTGAGTCGGTGGTTGTTGAAGATGTATTGCTCGATTAGAACCGGGGTCCAGTTATATATAGGGTATCTCTGATCATTGTTTTGGGACGGGTTTTTTTTTTCCTCTTTCTTTTTCTCTTCCGGGTCACGTGTTCAGCAATTTCTGTCATGTGGGTGGCGTTTGCCTGGGTTGTTGGCCCCATAAGATGTGGGTCAGTAGCTTTTTCTCCTTGTTTATTGCTTGGTGGTGTCTGCATCGTCTGCAGATTCCCCGGCGTCGTACTCGTGGTATCTTTTTAGGTCGTTTAGGACTGCCGATGTGTTGTAATTTCACAATGTTTGCTGAGCTAAAACCTTTTATTTTGTAGGGTCCGTCATATTTCGGGGCTAATTTCGCCGCGAAACCGCCGGCGGCGTTGGACAGGTGGTGTTGTCGCATCAGTACTAGAGTTCCCACCATGGGGTGCCATTGTCTTCGGCGGAGATTATAATGTCTTGCCTGCTCGTGGTTGGCTCGCTGGATGTTATTTTTAACTATCGCGAACACTTCCTTGAGTCGCGCCGCCTTCTGGAGTGCGGTGTCTGGCGGGCTCCCGGTGCCAGGTGTAACTTCATCATATAGGGCTCCAGGCAAGCGAGGCTCTCTCCCGAACAGCAGAAAAGCTGGGCTAAACCCTGTTGTTTCCGAGACACTGGAGTTTACGGCGAGTGAAATCTCCGGGATTAATTCGTCCCAAGTGTTCTGGTGTTCTCCCACAAATTGGGCGATCATGGTTTTTACCGTCCGATTGGCCCGCTCCGTGGGGTTTTCCTGAGGGCAGTAGGGTGCGGTGTGTTGCAATTCTATCCCTGCCGTTTGTAGGAATGTTTGGAACGACCGGCTCGTAAATTGCGTGCCGTTGTCACACACAAATCGTTTCGGTACTCCGTAGTGGCTGAGTATGCGCTCTCTGAAAGCTAGTTCCAAAGTGGCGGTGGTGGCTTTCCTCAGGGGTATCAGTTCTACCCATTTAGTAAAGGTGTCGTGGAATACCAGCAGCATGGTGTTTCCTTTCTTGGATCGAGGCAGTGGCCCCACGAAGTCGGCGCATAGTGTTGCGAATGGTTCTTCCACTTTGCGGGTGAGCATCTTACCCACCGGTTTACGTTGTTGGGCTTTGAACTTCTGGCAGCTGGTGCAGCAGCGGACATATTTCCTTACGTCCCGGTAAAGTCCTGGCCAATAGTACCGTTGACAGACTCGGGTTATGGTTTTACGGATTCCTAGATGTCCGGCCGTGGGTTGGTCGTGGCATTCTTGGAGGACTCTTGCGCGACGCTCCTTTGGTACGCAAAGTTTCCATGATGTGTCCTCATTGTCCTCGGTGCTGCGGCCCAGGTGTCGATATAACTCCCCGTTCTCGTGCGTGTAATCAGGGTATTTCTCGGGTTCGCCCTGAACTTGTTGTATCCGGCGTTGGAGCCAGGGGCAGGTTACTTTTACCTCCTCGACCCGTGCGAGGGTTCCCCGGGGTTGTCGGGATAGTGCATCTGCCACTACGTTCTGCTTGCCTGCCCGATAATGTACGTCATACTGGTATTGTTTGAGTTCCAGTGCCCACCTTGCTATTCTACCGTAGGGGCTTTCCAGTGTGTTCAGCCATTTGAGGGCGAGATGGTCGGTGATAACGTCGAACCGATAACCCTCCAGGTAACACCGGAGTTTCCGGATGGTCGCGGAGTAGTTTTCTTCTGCCGCGTTGAGTCGTCGGCTGACGTATGCGATAACTCGCTCCTTGCCTTCGATTTCCTGTGTAAGGACCGCGCCCACGCCGAGGTTGCTCGCGTCCGTTTGTAGCGAGAAAAATCGGGGCAAGCAAGAACTGGCGCCGTCGTGAGGAGTTCTTTTAGGTGATCGAAAGCAGCCTGCTGGGCTTCGGTCCATACCCATGGTTGGTCCTTCTTGAGTAGGCGAGACATCGGTTGGACGACCATCGCGAAGTTTGGTACAAATCTTCGGTACCAAGACGCCATCCCGATGCATTGACGAAGCTCTTTTAGGCTGGTGGGCGGCCGGAGCTCTTTGACGGCGGCAATTTTGTCGGGGTCAGTGTGGATACCTTCATGGCTGATCATATGGCCGAGATACTTGATTTGGGTTTGAAAGAACGCGCATTTGTCCGCATTTATCCTTAGGTTCGCTTTCCGGAGTCGGGCCAACACCACTGTCAGGTTGCGTAGATGTTCGTTGAAGTCCCGCCCAACGATGACAATGTCGTCCAGGTATGCGAAGGCATATGGTTCCATATCGGTCCCAATCACAGTGTCGAGCGCCCGCTGAAATGTCGCGGGTGCCGAGTGTAGTCCAAAGGGCATCACTTTCCATTGGTAGAGGCCTCGGCCCGGTACTGTGAAAGCTGTTGCTTCCCTACTTTCGTCAGCCATGGGGATCTGCCAGTATCCATTTTTCAGGTCGAGGGTGGTGATGAATCGCGCGTTTTGGAGCCGTTCCAAAATATAGTTGATCCTAGGTAGTGGGTATGCGTCGGGGATGGAATGCGTGTTGAGTTGCCGGTAGTCCACGCACATGCGCCATTTCCCGTTCTTTTTACGGACGAGTACAATTGGGGCGCTGTGGGGGCTCCGGGAGGGCTCGATGAGGTCTTCTGAAATCAATTCGTCTACCTGTTCGTTGATTATTCGCATCATCGCTGGATTCTTCGGATAGTACCGCTGTTTTATGGGCCGGTTATCTCTCATGACAATAGTGTGCTTGGCGATGTCCGATGTCCCGTGGAGGCCATCAAATTTTGGTAGCTCCTCATCTAGAAATGCCTGGATCTGCGGGGCCAGGTCTGGCGGCCACGGCTCCGGGACTGCTTCGGGCTCATGTTCGGTCGGATCGGCGGTTTCGGCGTCAGGGGGCTGGCTGGGGTCTTCGGGTAAGAGGGTTGTATCGAAGGCGCTGGGCGGTTCGATCCTCCGTTGGTAGTCGCTTATGTGGCCGACGATGGGGGTGGTGTCGACCGTGGGTAGATATGTTTCATATCTCTGATGCAATACGTGAGTGGTATTGGTGGTCGTTTGGCGCATGGACAGGCGAGTCTCGATGATGCCTCTTGTGTCGCAGCGACGACTTGCGTTGGTGATGAAGATCTCGGACATGGTTCTAGGCATGGCTCGTTGCATGGCGCTAGGAATCATGTCAGTACGCGGAAGGTACTCCATTGTGTTGGCGAGGATCGGTGTGGCGTCGGCCGTGGGGAGGACCGGACGGCTGTCTGGGCATCGTGGGGGCATTGTGCTGGTTTCCGGGCCCTCGTTGAGGGGCTCTGTGGAGATCAGTTCAATTATGGGCCCCGTCCAGCGTGGGGTTAGCGTGGCTGTTTCCCGTGTGGCTGGGCTGTCGGATGGTGGTGGCCGTTGTCCTTTTTCGCTGCTGGCGGTCGGTTTTGAGGGTGTCCGTGCGTTCCCTGCTTCCGATGCGGTTTCTCTGCGTGCTTCCTCTGTTGCTTGTCTTGGACCTGGGCTTCCTGTGTCGAGCTCCGGGTTCAAGTGTGTTTGTCTCGTGTGTGAGATCCTCGTGGTTTGTTTGGGATGCTTGTTCCCTGTTGTTGGCCTAGGACGCGGTTGCTCCGTAGTGACCGTGGGACTCGTTTTCCCGTTTGCTTGATTGCTGTTTTCTGGTGTTGACCTTGGCTTCGTGTTCTCCGTTGTGGTCCGGTGCTTCGTTTTCGTTGCGATTGGTTTGGGTGTCAAGTGCTGCGTTGCGTTATTGGGTGCCGTGTGCGTTGTGGTAGGTCGTGGACGTGGGTTCGTTGCGGATTGTGTAAGCTTCTGGCTTCTGAGCGCGGGGCCTGGTATGTGATTGGTCGGATCTTCGGGTGTGGTTAGCGTGGCCGACTGATTGCTTAGTTGCAGTTGTGTGCTGCCGCATTTGATCGTGGCTTCGATGGCGCATAGGAAATCCATGCCGCCAATGACTTCCTCCAACATGTTAGGCAAAACTAGGAGCGGTATGTGTACCTCTCGTTGGTCCAGCTTGATGGGCTCCCGTAGAACTTTAGTGATCTCTCTGACCGAGCCGTCGGCCAGGCGTATGCGGGTGCTGGCATCTTGCAAGTTGGTGCGATTGTCTAGTTGTCGGGCGAGGTGGGTGTTGATAAAGCTTTTGGAGGCCCCGGTGTCTATGGTAGCCTCCGTTGCGCGTCCTCCTATGGTTACCGTTGCCACTATCCGACCGTTGTGCACATGTAGTAGGTTGTTTAGTTGCGGTTCGGGGGCGGCGTCGTTCCCGGCTGCTCCCGTGTCAGCTGGGGACGCGTGTCGTTTCCCGACGTATTCTGGCGGCAGCATTTGAAGGTCCGTGTGCCGCGCTTGCCACAATCCCAGCAAAATAGGATCGAAGGGTTCTGGCAGTCGTATGCCACATGCCCCGCTTCACCACACCGGCGACAGGCTGCGCGTGGGTTGGCGATAGGGGTCGTGATCATGCGGTGTGCCACCTTGGGCATCGTCTGGCTGCTGGAGGGGGCTTGCTGCCTCCTTGGCGAGTCTGCCGCCTCCCAATGGGGTTGCCGAAACGGTGGCCGGGGTGGGCCGTCCTTCCTTGGCTCGGTGGCCGGCCTCGGGTATCTTGGGGTGCTTCGTGGCGGTGCGAAAGTGGGCGGGATGGTCCGCTCCTGGATGCTCTCGAATTCGGTAGCCAACATTGTGAGCTGAGCCAAACTTTGGAGTTCGTGGCGCCGCACATACATCTGGTATGCCGGCAGGGCGTTGTCGTAGATCCTGTTTAACTCCTTGGCGCCGTCGTACCCGGCGTGGTGCATGAGTAGCCGTATCTCGATGAGGTAATCCTTGAACAATTCTCCTCTGGCTTGCTTGCGGGCCCGGATTCGGTCTTCCAATTGCTCGAAGTACCGTGGCGGCAAGAAGAAAGTCAAGAATTCTTGGCGGAAATAGGCCCATGAGCTGCCTTGTAGTTGGCTGGTGCGGTACCAGCGACTGGCCCGATCAGTGAGAAGTTCTGTCATGGCTCGGGGCAGCTGATTCGCGTCCACCCCATATGAGAGAGCCCGTTCCTCGAGTAGTTCCAGAAACGCGAGTGGATCGTCCTGTCCGTCGAACCTGATTCCCCATTTCCGAATCTGTTCCGCAATGTGGGCGGTGGAAGAGTCCATGGCTGGCACGATCCTCTGGGTGGGCGAGCGGCTGGTCTCCGTAACTGGAGGTCTGGGCAGATCGGCTGGCGTTAAGATGCGTGGTGGGCAGGGTGTGCTGTATTCGGCCGCTGTGGGTACTTGTAACCCGGCTTTTGGGTCGGTCTTCCGCTAGTCAGACGACCCAGGAGTGGTGGGCATGGGTGATCGGGAGCGTCCTGCTGGTCTGGCGTATTGTCGTTCGAGGTCTCCCAGTCGAACCCAGGCGTCCTGCGAGAGTGTTCCGGCGACTAACGCGGCGAATCTCTTTCGTCGTTCCTCGACCGTTCCTTCGGTGCCAAAGCCGAATTCCTCGGCAAGGGCCTCCAGCTCGTCTCGACGGAGTTTGTAAATCCAGCCGGTGGTGACTCCTGGATTGGTATGGTGTCCCTCTGGGTACAATTCGTCGAGCTGACCGTCTCTGTGGGCTTCCATGGTGTGTTTCTGCGACTATGGGTGCTGACTTACGTTTGGTTTGGTCGTATTTCTGCGCGGTAGCACTTCTGTTTGATACTTTCACTGCGGCACTACTTGTTCGCGACCGGATTTAGTGTGGGCGGGGTTTTTGTGCTTGGCGGTTATTGATCCTCGCTAGTCTAGTCTCTTTCAGTGGCCGTGGGTCTTTACTCCACAAAGCTCCGTATTAAGGTGTTAGTTACCTTAAAGTCACCAAAAAGTCCCTGTTCGGGCGCCACTTGTGAGGATCCTATTTCAGGCTGGGATATGCATCAGTCTGTCCAGGGTCCGCTACAAGAAAATTTGTAGATTGCAGGTGACTTTCGGGTTGGGCTGGCTTGAACTGAGTATGCAAGGGGGAAAATGATGACGCCGTAGTTGTATTGGTTGCTTTCTTTTGTTTATTTTCTTTGCTTCATTCACTTATTTACGGAGTAATTCTTGACTGTAGAGTGCGCTGATGGACTGCGTACCTCTTTGGCCGATCTTGGCCTTTTTATGCATCTGGCACCTGGGTTTTGACCCGGAAATAATTGCTTATTGCTAACTTATGATTAATTCTGTGACAATCATTGTGGGGCGTGTAAATTGGGTCGAAGCTTGATGCTTCGTTGACAGTGGGCTAGGGGGTCAGTGTGTTTTGATGACCTATTCGTATTGGGTGACAATAATTGTGGGTTAGTGTGTTTTGATGACTTATTACTATGCCAATAAATGTGGGGCTAGTTATTGGGGTCGAAGCGTGGTGCTTCATTGACAGTTTGCTAGTGGGTTAGTAGTGTTCGGCGAAAAAGAAGGCAGCTGAGTTTGGTAATTTAATAATTTCTTATTGCTAATTTATCTAGGGTGTCGATTATGAAATGTGCAGAATGGGTAGAGTTGTTGATCGAAAGTTCTTAATTTTAGTAATTGCGTGCGTTGCTTACGACTATTTTATTTCCCGGTGGTGCTGACACACCGCGATTTGTGGAGAACCGTGGGTAGAGCCATGGTTCGTCAGCTCTGTGTAGATCAGTTTGATTTTTGTTCCCGGTCATCTTGGATGTGCATACTCTCCGCCGTTTGTGGCGAGCCATGGGTAGACCCATGGTTCGTTACACTGCATATACTCGAACCTGAATTATCTCGAGTTATCCGTACACTGTCTTAAGCACCAATGAATCTTTAACACGTTTCACCAGACACACCTGCTTTATATGCCAATTTTTAATCTTCCATATATTTTTTAATTACTATTTGGCCCTCACTAAGCTATATACCACTCACAGTCCGATTACAGAGCCGACACTGCTGCTTCCAATACGCTAGCAGCTCCAAGCCTCCGTATGTAATTAATCCAAAACGAATTAAGCTCCAACGATGAGCTTCAAATAAGACGTGAACTTTTTCCAAGAAGTCCCTGTTCGGGCGCCAAATGTTTCCGCAACTCCTCGCAACCAGTTCGGAATAAAAATCTCGAAGTAAAAAGCCAAGAGCTGCTGGTTCGACCGAGTCGGAATTCCATCAATTTAATAATCTTTTTCTTTTCAATTTCTATATTCACCTATTACATGCATGTTCTACCCCTTTCTCCGATATTCACATATTACATGTATGTTTTATAGCAACAAACGTCTGTGAGCATGTCTTAAATGCAACAATTCAATATCTTAATGCTACAAATTAATTTTACTTATACAGAATACTAATTGCTCCCGGCCATAAGCCCTTTGCTCTAATTTGGCGTAAACAACATTAAAGATATATCAGGTTATATCAGGTCAGAAAATATATTATTTTAACAACTTTTGAAAAATTGAGAAAAAGTGGTAAAATTTCCCATAGTGGTCTGGGTGGGCGATACTGCGGTATGCCCATGTTGCAGAATAAACGAAATCTTTTTTCTTCTACCATAGAGAATGGTTTATCATGGTTCACAATCCAATAGAGCAGTTGGCTGAGTGTTAGCTGTCGAATCAGATAAAGCCATATATGTTTCTTCCAATGCTTTTCCTTTGTAATTATTTTTTATACCCGTACTCAAAAAAGAGTTAAGGGGTATATTAGATTAGATTAGACAGTGGTGCTGCAGTCTTTAAGGAGCTGGTTTAACTCCGTGCTCTTACCACAGGGGGGAAACAACGGAGAGTCTCGAAGGACCAAAATGTTAAGACCTTAAGAAAAGTCTAGACATTTGCGAGTTGAGTTGTAAATTCAAACTAAATTGTATTCTTAAAATCAGAGCCTTATATGTATCAGTTTACAAACAATGTATGTGGTACAATTGATATTCTATTCTTATCGCTAGACCCATGGAACGGCTACATTTACCGTGGGGGTTGTTTGAGTGCATGCAACGCATTGCATACAACATTAATGCTTAGCCCAACATTTGATCAGTGGGATCTCCACTTGTGTGTTGCTTGTCGCGTATTTATTACCACACATCTTTGCCCTTTCTTTCAAACGGTCGTAAATTATCGACTTTATGTACTATTACATTTAAATTTAGAAATATATAGATTGTGTACAGAATCTTTTCTTAATGTACTCGTACATCGACATGTTCATGTTTGAACACTTCTGCCGAATCAAATGAAAGATCTGCAAGTTTTACCTTCTTTGGAACTAGTGACCTTATGACTCCTGTCGCTGTGGAATGATACCGTGTTATTTCTGGAAAAACACTAAACTTGCCTGCGGCAACAAAGTTTGTCACTCTGGACTTGAACGTTGTTTCAATCTCCCCGACAACCTCGGACTTCAAGTTTCCAATACCATTCAGTGAATACTGCACTTCGCTGACTGGAAGGTTTAGCTGCGACGCGAATATGACTGTCACAAAATTAATTTGACTACCTGAATCTAAAACACATCTGCATTTATAGAATCTACAATCTGCACCTTTAACCAGTACAATGGCAGTAGCTAAAAAACTGGTTCCTCTTTTTGTAAGCAGCGAACTTTGCAACGATGCCTGGCCATTGCCCAGAGCCCTTGTTGCATTTCCATTGGTTGATTCCCTATGTAACAAGTTATGATGTGGCTTATTACAGATAGTGCACAATGGCGCCGTACATTCCTTGGTTTGATGCCGCTTGCTAAAACAACGAAAGCATAAACCATGTTTCTTAATTTCAAAATACCTTTGTAGAGGAGTCAGAGAAGCAAATTTCGGACACACCTTTACGCTATGCGAACCTCAGCAGCAGTGGCATGAAGTTCCACTTGAATCTACTGCGGCCGCCAAACTTGCCTTTTTCCGCTGTTATTAATCTTATTACATCCCGCTAGGTTAATGCCTCTGTTGACTATAAACAGCGAAAGTGCCTTCCATGATGGCAATTGAGAACAATCGAATTCGTTCTCCCATTTTTCCAGTGAGTCTTGATCCAACTTGTTTTGCACTAAGTGGAACAAAAGCGCGTCTAAGATTTCACTCTCACTGCCTAATGAGCGTAGAGCCTCCAACTGAGAGTTAACAGCATCAACTAATCCTCTTAGTGAATCCGAATTTGCATGTTTTAGCTTATTTATGCTAAAAAGCTCATGCACAATTATGAACAATTATGGACTTATTTTCAAATCGATTCTTAAGCAGCTGCAATGCCCTTCTGTAGTTAGCTGTAGAAAGTTCCAAACACTCAATCGTACGCAAGGGAATTGGGCCTAAACACGACCTTAAGTGGATAAATTTTGACAGTTCGTCAACTTCACAATCCGATTCTATCAACGTTTCAAAAGTGTTGAACCAACTTGTCCACTCTGTAACCTTTCCACTAAAATCGGGCAACTTCAACTTAGGTAACTTCGAAGCACGCGAACTTCCCGACGAAACTGACAGCGTAGAATTAGCAGTCGGACTTGCACCAAATGCCGCTTGACTGCCCCTTTGGGCTAACTGCGCCAGAATTTTAGCCTTTATTTCACAATATAAATTTTCAATTTCTTGTCTAGTCCCAAATTCACTAACATTGTCACTATCATTTTCTATTTGTTGTTGGATGCTGCATAATTGCGTAAAAACTGATTCGACCAGACTCAATCGCGCTTCTAACTCTGATGCAACCATTGTTGCACATTTCTCCGAAATATATGCCTTGTTTCGAGTTAATGAAGCCATCAAACTTTCTCGCGACGCACTAAAGTCCGCATCTTTACCTTTTTTTGGAGCCATTTTGCTCGCACTATTATTAACTAATGTTAATACTACCGATTATAGATATTTGAGCTAGGTGTTACCATGCTCACACCCTCAATTAGCTACCGAAATTAAATCAGTTAAACAATGCACTCAACGTTGTGCAAAAAATTTAAAGTCACTCAAAGCGAACTTTCTCTAAAAAACCACGGACTCCAAAACGCACTCAAACGCAGTACCCAAATTGCTAACTGACGAAATTATTAAATCACGAACTTATGAGGATAAGCAATGCAAAATATACAGGCTTAATATGTCTGTATGTATTTCCTTTAATAGTGTCATATACGCGTGCGCAGCTGTAGCTTCTTTATTTTCTTTTAACTATTTTCTGCTGCTGCGCTTGCACACGCTATTCCAAGATTAGTTCAAGGTTACGAACTCTATGCACTTTCCGAAACACGTACATACATACATACATGCATGTGTGAGAGTGTCTTTTTATACCCGTACTCAAAAAAGAGTTAAGGGGTATATTAGATTTGTGGTAAAAGTGGAAGTGTGTAACGCAGAGAAGTAAAAATTTCCGACCCCATAAAGTATATATATTCCTGATCAGCATGAATAGCCGAGTCGATATAGCCATGTCTGTCTGTCCGTCTGTCTGTCTGTCTGTCCGTCTTGTTGAGCGCCTGGATCTCAGAGACTATAAGAGCTAGGGCAACCAAATTTGGTTTCCAGGCTCATGTGATATCACACTGCTACAAGTGTATTTCAAAATTTCGCCCCGTCCCCTTTCGCCACCACAAAGGACGAAAATCTGTGGCAGGCACAATTTTAAAGATACGATAAAACGAAAAGCACAGTATCGTAGAGAATGCCCATATCTACCAGATTGCCGAATTTGAATCAGATCAGATCATAATTATAGCCAGAATGACGAAATCAATTTTCAGTTGCTTCCCCCGCCCCCACCATCAAGTGACATGCTACTCATTCTCTCTCTCGCTCGCACACTCTGCCGCGTTCAGTGCGCGAGCAACCCCTAGCAGAGAAGATGTAGAATATTAATAGTACATTTAGAATCTACATGTTAGATGTAAAATATACATTGTAGATGTAGTTGCAGATAACAGATGTAGCAAAAAAATGTAAAATGTAAAATTTTTTTTTTAATTCTAAAATTTTAAAAAATCATGCTCCAAAATGTAAACACTGACTGAGTACGGGTATAAGTAGAGTCGCGTCCCCAGAAGCGACTCACACGTTCCTTTTCGTTTCTTTTTTATTTTCTTAAGCTCCAATTGAACTATGTACACTCACACTCACACCTGCATATACTCGAACCTCAATTATCTCGAGTTATCCGTACACTGTCTTAAGCACCAATGAATCTTTAACACGTTTCACCAGACACACCTGCTTTATATGCCAATTTTTAATCTTCCATATATTTTTTAATTACTATTTTGCCCTCACTAAGCTATATACCACTCACAGTCCGATTACAGAGCCGACACTGCTGCTTCCAATACGCTAGCAGCTCCAAGCCTCCGTATGTAATTAATCCAAAACGAATTAAGCTCCAACGATGAGCTTCAAATAAGACGTGAACTTTTTCCAAGAAGTCCCTGTTCGGGCGCCAAATGTTTCCGCAACTCCTCGCAACCAGTTCGGAATAAAAATCTCGAAGTAAAAAGCCAAGAGCTGCTGGTTCGACCGAGTCGGAATTCCATCAATTTAATAATCTTTTTCTTTTCAATTTCTATATTCACCTATTACATGCATGTTCTACCCCTTTCTCCGATATTCACATATTACATGTATGTTTTATAGCAACAAACGTCTGTGAGCATGTCTTAAATGCAACAATTCAATATCTTAATGCTACAAATTAATTTTACTTATACAGAATACTAATTGCTCCCGGCCATAAGCCCTTTGCTCTAATTTGGCGTAAACAACATTAAAGATATATCAGGTTATATCAGGTCAGAAAATATATTATTTTAACAACTTTTGAAAAATTGAGAAAAAGTGGTAAAATTTCCCATAGTGGACTGGGTGGGCGATACTGCGGTATGCCCATGTTGCAGAATAAACGAAATCTTTTTTCTTCTACCATAGAGAATGGTTTATCATGGTTCACAATCCAATAGAGCAGTTGGCTGAGTGTTAGCTGTCGAATCAGATAAAGCCATATATGTTTCTTCCAATGCTTTTCCTTTGTAATTATTTTTTATACCCGTACTCAAAAAAGAGTTAAGGGGTATATTAGATTTGTGGTAAAAGTGGATGTGTGTAACGTAGAGAAGGAAAATTTTCCGACCCCATAAAGTATATATATTCTTGATCAGCATCAATAGCCAAGTCGATAAAGCCATGTCTGTCTGTCCGTCCGTCCGTCCGTCTTGTTGAGCGCCTGGATCTCAGAGACTATAAGAGTTAGGGTAACCAAATTTGGTTTCAGGACTCATGTGATATCACACTGCTACAAGTCTATTTCAAAATTTCGCCCCCTTCCGCCCCCGCAAAGAACGAAAATCTGTGGCAGGCACAATTTCAAAGATACGATAAAACTAAAAACGCAGTATCGTAGAGAATGCCCATATCTACCAGATGGCCGAATCTGAATCAGATCGGATCATAATTATAGCCAGAATGACGAAATTTATTTTCAGTTGCTTCCCCCGCCCCCTTCTGAAGAGAATCGCTATTCTATCTCTTTCTCGATCGCACACTCTGCCGCGTTCAGTGCGCGAGCAACCCCTAGCGGAGGAGATGCAGAATATAAATGGTACATCTATAATCTACATGTTAGATGTAAAATATACATTGTAGATGTAGATGTAGATAACAGATGTAGCATAAAAATGGAATATGTAAAATTTTTTTTTTTTAATTCTAAAATTCTAAAAAATCATGCTCCAAAATATATATATATATATATATACTCAAAAATGTATATACTGACTGAGAATGGGTATAAGTAGAGTCGCGTCCTCAGAAGCGACTCACACGTTCCTTCTCGTTTTTCAGATATATATATCGATATATCGTAGAAATATCGATGATTTCGGCTAATAATGCTTTGAATATCATATCGTTTTGAAATTAAATATCGCATTGAAGTACCGATATAATATCGATATTGCCATATCGATACCCATCCCTAACACCAACCGATTAGCATAGACGACTCCAACAAATATCATTAAAATCATTTAGGTATAAAAATCGTAATTTTCTCAACTTTCTTTTGGATATAAATATTTAATTTTTTGGGTTAACGATTGAACTTTTTTTTTTCAGATAATCGTACTTGTTCGTACAACGCTAAAAGATTTACTACTTGCTGTTGAAGGAACTATAATAATGAGTGAAACCTTGCGCGACGCTCTGGATAACATTTTTAATGCTCGTGTTCCAACCGTTTTCAAGCGCGGTAGTTGGCTGTCATCTAGTTTGGGATTTTGGTTTACTGAACTGGTTGAACGTCATACTCAATTTAATAACTGGTGTTTCGGTTCTCGTCCCGTAGTTTTTTGGATGTCAGGATTTTTTAATCCGCAAGGGTTTTTGACGGCAATGCGACAAGAGGTAGCTCGAGCTCACCAAGGCTGGGCACTAGATCAAGTCACAATGCACAATGACGTACTTAAAGTTGGCACAGAAGAGTGCAAGAAACCACCCAAAGAAGGCGTATTTATATATGGACTATACGTTGATGGCGCTGGTTGGGATAGACGCACATCTCGATTGGTAGAAGCAACAAATAAGGTGTTGTTTACTCTAATGCCAGTGGTTCACATCTATGCCATATTTTCTACAGCTTCAAAAAATCCCAAACTATACACTTGCCCTGTTTACAAAAAAATTAATCGTACCGACTTAAATTACATTTGTCCCTTATGGCTGCAATCTAATAAGCAACCAGATCATTGGATTCTGCGTGGTGTTGCACTTTTGTGTGATGTAAAATAATTAAAAATAAATAAATAATTTCATTTTCTAAACACGTACTTCCAGGACTTAACCGTTCCGAGGACATCAAATATAATATAACTAAAATAGACTCTTCGAACATGTTAATCTTGTTTGTCGCCTCGTTCTCAAAGAATATAAAAGCTAGAGGAAAAACCGTTTTGTAACAACATTTTGCATCCCCAAAAGACGACAATAAGTGGCATTTTACACAATTTTAAAGATACGGGGAAACGAACACGCAGTACAGTATGACCTTATCTACCAGATTGACGATTCAAGTTTAGATCGGATAACTACTATAGCCAGAAGAAAGAAATTAATTTTCAGTTGCTTCCCCCGCCTCCTCCAGCAAGAGACTTGATACTCATTTTCTTTCTCGCTCGCAGACTCTGACGCGTTCAGTGCGCGAGCAACCCCTAGCGGAGGAGATGTAGAATCTAAATCTAATCTACATGTTAGATGTAAAATATACATAGAAGTAGATAACAAATGTAGAAAAAAATTTAATATGTAAAATTTGTTTTTTAAATCTAAAATTCTAAAAAGTATAAGCTCGCGTCCCCAGAAGCAACTCACAGTTCCTTCTCGTTGTAATTTAATTATTGTTTATATCACGTCGGGGTCAAAAAATGTTGAGCTACTGAGTTTCTTCAGTACGTTGTAATTGCGATATTATTAAAAAGCCGATGATTGTTCAAGATATAAGTTAAGAATAATAAATTGCAGCATATTCTGAAGTGGGCGTTTCACGGCTCCATAGGCTCACTCGGGCTGATAACGATCTGCACAGCTGCTGACGTCGTGTGCCGAGGCCGAACACGCATTGTCGTACGACCTGAACACTTTGTCCATTCGCACTTCTATAAAAGAGCCGAGCTTAGCGCTACGTCTTTAGTCTTAAGCTACCTTCTTCAAAGTTTTCAATGAAAACAGGCAGCTTAATTTACAAATGTGAATTTATAAATAAAAGTAAAATAAAGTACTGTTAAACAAAATAAAAGTGTTAACTGGCGCCCGAGCAGGGACCTGACGACGCGCGAAAGAACAAAAAGTTTTCTAAGCGCGCGATTACACAACATAGCAAAACGCCTATACGTAGTGATCTTTCGTCGGTCCAAAAATCTTCGAGCCATTTGGTGCCGACTCCCGCTAACTGTTGCGGTCAGCCTAATACTGAAGCACTAAATTGTTCGACCTGAACTTGTTCAAGAAGAGCTGTCCACATCCTGCAAGGCTCGTCCGCAGGAGATCTTGGCAAAAAGTACGAATCGCAGGATCCCTAGTAAGAATCATCTGAGGATAAACGGGAGAGCATCCGGATCGTCAACAAGAGTGGTCATCTCAACAAGCTTTACCGTAATATTGAAGCATCAAGCTGGTCGACCTGAATAGGTTGCTCGACCTGAACTAATTGTTCAATCCAGAACTTAATTGTTCAAGAGGAGCTGTCCACATCCTGCAAGGCTCGTCCGCAGGAGATCTTGGCAAAACGTACGAATCGCAGGATCCCTAGTAAGAATCATCTGAGGATAAACGGGAGACCATCCGCATCATCAACAAGAGTGGTCATCTCAACAAGCTTTACCGTAATATTGAAGCATCAAGCTGGTCGACCTGAACTAATTGTTCAAACCAGAACTTAATTGGGAGCTCTCCACATCCTGCAAGGCTCGTCCACATGAGATCTTGGCAAAACGACACGCGGCGAAGAAACATTGTTAAAACAGAGAGAAAAACAAGTATTCATGTCGTTATAACGACGTATCATACCTCTTCAACGACCAGAACCAATGGACGTAGATTCCAGCGTTAGGACAAAACAAGTAAATTACATGAACCGACCGAATTTTGATTTCGGCAAACGCCAACCAAGTCACTCAGCACCAGGTGAAAAAAAACAAAGCAACTTCAATATAGAGAGCAATGAAATAGAAATCAAAACTCATGACGTCACACTCGCGGAATACAAACAACCCTTGGATAGCTACGAAGCTAATAATGACCTCAATGAAACCTTGGGTGAATATCTGGAACACTATGACGGTATAAATCAGATATAGTATACGGATGTTCATTTTTTAGAGTAAAGCGCTCATCTTATATCGAAGCTAAAGTAAGAGGCGGAAAAGGTCTAAAAATACTTATCGATACTGGGTCAAATCGTAATTATATAAAACGATGTTTAGTTTCCAATCCGATACCAAACGACACACCTTTTGAAGCTGCTTCAGTTGGTGGTATCAGTTCAGTTGGTTCAGTTCAGTCAGCTTCAGTTGGTGGTATCAATATTGAGATTACACATCATAAGATAGCAAATCTATTTAACATATCTGATATTCCGGTAACATTTTTTTTACTCCCATCACTTTTAAGTAATGACAGCCTAAGAGAACTAGAAGCAGTAATTTTTACCGATAAGAATTGTATGACGATTAACAACCAAATCGCCATTCCAATAAAAGAGAAAGGTATAGAAGCAGTAAACAATATAAGTCCCATATTCGTATTCGTTTCCGCACGTCAGTTGATTGGTTGTTTGTTGTTGGTTTATGTTGCAAGCACCATCTGTATGGTTTGATTTGATTTGAAATTGAAATTGTTGGCTTGGGTATATTTCTACCTGTTTTTGGCTTGGGCAATGATTCCTTTTGCAAACTGGGGGGGAAAACAAATTGAGGCAAGCACCATGTACACACACACCCACACACACACTACACATATGAAACTGTGTGTTCTTGTTGTTGTATTGGGGGAGCGAAAAATGGCGACGCGACTCGGAAAACTGAAACTGGACACGACCCTCCAGCAAAAACGAACCGAAAGCGAACGCTGCCAAATCAACTATGACATGGCCCACATTTAGCGATCGATCTACTCAGTCCAGCCCGAATCCCAATCTAGCTGCAGTAGCTGCAGCAGCAGAACTGCTCGTGAGCCGAGTGCAAAAGAGCAGCCGAACAGAACGAATAGAATTGAAGTGGCTGCAACCAGAAGCATTTAAATTTAAAATTTTTTTTTTCTAGTATGAATTTTATGCAAGTGTGAGACTACAGCCCTACTTGTTAAGAAATATCCATTCGATTATTCTACCAATTAAGGATGTGAAAGCAAACTCGACCAATGCCTGTGACAGCAGGGGAATAAATTTCGCAAACAATATATATGTATGGATAGTAATGGCTTTTAAAAACGCTGAGCTCTAATGCAAATTCAAAGGAAAAATTTTGGGATGAACAACAAAAATTAGACTCTAAACTAGATATGAATTGGCTTTTAAACTGTCTGAAAGAGAGAGAGAGGGAAAAATAAAAACTGTCTGTAAAAAGATTGTCTGTCCATATGTCAGTCTGTCAGTAGATCACTGTGTGTGTGGGATTTGGCGGGTATAAATTCCCTTTATTGGCCTACTGTCATGAGTGCGGACTGTGTTTTTAATTCACAAGTGAAATCAAAAAGAAACACAAAAATATACAAGTATTTGCAGGGCGCTCCAAGCGATAGTCAGTTCAAAAAAAAAAGATTAAAGATTTTATCGAGGGGCAAATTTTTGGCTGTCGAAAGTTCCATGGGGAGATGGGTCAAGAAGGTGGGGACTTTAAAATATTTACAATTGGACCATGGAAGCATTTAAACAGCACAACAAAACTAAAATCAAATACAAATTTAAAAAAGTACAATATGAAAAAAAAAAAAAAATAAATAAACTACAAGGACAAAAGGAGGATAGCAAGGAGAAGGAAAAACGTAAGAGATAAATAAGGGGAGGGATGTGCATGCCTACAATTGCATTTGTAATGGCAATTGGGAATAAATTCCAATTGGACGACTGGCAAGAGGAAGAGTAGTGGCACAATTGCAATTGGCGAATGTAAACAGTCTGTCCCAATGCAATATGTAGGCATGGCAAGCATCCAGTAATGGCTTGTGGAAAACAAATTAAAAGATTACAAAAAGAAACACAGATACATGCAATTAACAGAGAAAACAAATTACGTTTACCTACGATCAGACGAAACGGCAAGGTACGTACAATCATAAAATACATAAACACAACAGTTTTCCTTATAATTAATCTGATTTAATCTTGTCTATTTGTTAAACTAACAGGAGGACGAGCAACAACAAAGCACCATCAGGCATGAGCAGAGGCAATGCAAAAGTTTCATTGTCCCGTCATATCGGCCAGCTCCGTCATACTCCTGTAACCATACCATGCTGCTGCTGGTAATTTATGGGCGTCTCAATTGTAGTGGCATGTTGGATGGGAAACGCCGTCGTCGTCAATGTTAAGTAGTGGCCTCCAGCAATTGAAGAGTGCAGCATGGTTGTGGTCCATCAAGCGGCAATCTGGTCCGGTCGCCCGGAAGTTGGCATGTGTGTCTGAGTGTGTGTGTGTGTGTGCACTGCATCGAGTATACGGGAATGGCTTCAAATTCACCCAAGCTGACTGGCTGGCCAGCATGAGTGAAGGCAGGCTAAAACCAGCACACAAACACACAGACACAGATGCAGTTGCAGCAACGAGCGACGAACTGGTCCGGCCGCCCGTGCGTTGTCATAGTTGTATGATGGCTTGGAGTGTTATTGCTGTTCGAGGCAATCATTCTGAGCGACAAACGGGTCCGGCCGCCCGAGAATTGCATTGAATCGTGGAAGTAATGTCCTCAGTCAATAGATTGGCATCTGTTCCGGCCACCCAATAACTGACTGTGTGGTCGCTGCGTCGGTGCGTGAATTGGCTCATATTTGTATGAAGTGGTGACTGCAGGCTAAAGGCAACCCACAACAAGCTGCAGGCAGCGAGACGACGAACAGGTCCGGTCGCCCTCGACGCCCAAATCTATATTGGAGTGGCTGGCGATGCTTGTAGTTGTTGGCTGGTCAAAAAGCATATCAATTTTGAACGACAAAACGGGTCCGGCCGCCCAAAAATTGTGTGCCAAAATGCATAAAAGTCAAGTAGTGGCAATCTGCCGCTGCAACGACTCGTATATTGGCCCAATGGGCCACAAATCCCATCTCTCAGACGAAAACTGAAGCGACAAAGACTGGTCCATTCGCCCGAGCAATGTCTGCAATTGTAGTGGAGAGAATTAGTGTTCGCTGTTGGTGGTGGCAAATTTTGTGTGTTTTTGCTAATTTATGTTGATTGTTTTTAGTGGCTGCTTCATATTTTAATTGCTTTTTCTTTCTTCTTTCTTTCTGTAGTGGCATCTCTAGTAGTGGACGCCCTCGTCCATTTGGCTTTGGTTGGACAGCGATCTGGCTATTTGGCCGCTCCAAATTCGGCTCAGATCGGCTATAGGATCCTCATCCGTCCATCCATCTTCGTCATCGTCATCATACTCGGCGTCGCCCTCGATAGCATTCAACTCAGGATCATCCACCTCGAGGACAGGCGCTGGCTTTTTGAGTGGCTGTGGCAGCGTCCTGGGTGCCGATGACATTGCCAAAGGTGCATTCGACGACGATGACGTCGCCTCCAATGGCCTTGGAGCCGAAGTAGGAGTGGCTGCAGCTGAGGTCCCGTTAATGGTGGCCCCATTCCTCGATGGCCTCTTCCGCCTGCGTCCAGTGGCGGCCACATTATTGGCAGTAGTGGCTGGATTGGCCACAATTGGCGGCGGCATCTGCGTGGCAATCTCTGGGCGCAGCAGACTGGTCAGTAGATGCATCATTTCCGCCAGTTTGGTTTCCATAATAGCAATCCGCCAGTTTGGTTTCCATAATAGCAATCTTCCTTGCAGTCTCCCGCCCAACACAGCCGTCCTCGCCACTGCCACAGGAACGGATCGCAGCGCCAACAGCGACAATGCCTCCATCACCAATCCGCCCAGCAAGCCGCTGCTGATGTTGTTCTTGTTGCTGTTGTTGTTGTTGCTTCTGCTGCGGCTGACGACGATGACGACGCTTCTGCTGTTGTTGTTGTTGCTGCCGTGATTGTTGATGCTGGCGCTGGAATGGCTGGGGACTGGCCGCGTCATTGGAATTGGCATTTGCAGCCTGCAGTCGATCCACGGGGAGTCGCTGTTGATGTTGTTGTCGCAGCTGCTGCTGCTGCTGCTGATGTTGATGTTGGCCACGGTGATGGCTCTGCCGACGTTGATGTTGTCGTAGCTGCAGCTGCTGCTCCCCGGATGACTGCTGGGTCCTCCTCCTCTCCCGCATCGCCATCATGTGCGACCTGAGGCGACTCCTGGCCCCGTTGTATGCCGGACATCCTTTATAGGCGCTGATGTGGGCACCCTGGCAATTGGCACACTTGGACGGCAGATGCCTTGGCTTTGTGCATGTGGTGGTGGAGTGCAGGCCGGCACACTTCATGCAGACAAAAGCCCTCCTGCAGTAGTTACGAGTGTGGCCTAGGGATTGGCAGCGGTGGCACTGCACGGGATGGCGTGGAGTGGCCTGGCGCTCTACTCTCACCGGCCGGCCACCAAGTTCAAGGAGCACGAGAGCCGAGTAATGGCCACGCTCTGGTTTTGGCGAGATGACGGCCTCAAAAATGCCACTGCTGCTGCCACTACTACTGCCACTGGCACCATCCACGGGCCGAGCCCTAATAAAAGCGACATTATAATCCAACTCTTGCAGCTTTTCCTTGATCCAGTGGGTAGGAGTGGCATTGGGGAGATGGTGGGTCAGGAGCCTGAGGCCACGCTCCTGTCTGGGCTGGTGCGTAAAGTGGCCATCGGGTGGTGGGGGGCCACTGCCGCTGCTGCTGCTGTTATTGGCGTTGGAGTTGTTGTTGATGTTGATGCTGTTGGTGGTGGCAATATTGGGATTGGCAGTGGCAATGCTGAGAGCGTGAATGGGCATGGGATTGGCGACGATGGCAATACGAGTTGGCTGCAATATATCTAGATTGGTGGGGGAGAGGGGGCGTTTTGGAGGGGGCCTTTCGGTGGCTGTTTCAGCAGCTGTTGTTGTTGTTGCTGCTGCTGCTGTTGTAATTGCTGATATTTCTGGCGCCGTAATTGGCGGCGTCGACGCACCACTTTTGGTGCTGGCCCAAGGTCCTCGTCGTCCTCGTCCTCATCCCCATTCCTGGCCCCGTCGCCGTCGTCGTCATCGTCATCATCCCCACTGGCCATGCCCACAACCAAGTTCGAGCCCAGCATCGAACTCGAGCCATGTTCGATGTTGGACATGCTCACAGTATTGACTGTATATGTGTGTGAGTGTGAGTGGCGATGGGGTGTTGGTGTGGGCAAAGGGTATGTGTGTAGCAGCATTGGCTTGGGCGAGAGCGATTACAGCATCGCTATGCTCTGCAATTTGGCGAGTAGTTGGGAGAGCAGAGCAGGCCAGAGCCGAAGCCGGAGGGCACTGACCGCGTCCAGAGTTCAGCGTACCTGCGCATGCGCTCTCCTCTCCAAGTCCTTCTCCCACCGACGATCGCCGCTGCTGCTGCTGCTGCGGCGGCACCTGCTCAGGCAGAGCCCTCGTCATCAGATTCGCCGCCTTTGGTTGTGGTAGTGAGGGCGGAATAAGCGCCAAAGACGCTGCCGCCGCAGCCGATGCTGCCATGGCCTCCATCTGGGTCATCACCAGCGACGACGGCGATGCTGCCGTTGTTGTTGTTGTTGTTGTTGCTGCTGCTGCTGCTGCAGGCGGCGGCGTATGTGTGGATGCCGCCGGCTTGTGGAGGTACAAGGAGGAGTAGGAGTGGCAACAACCGTGCGGTCAAACTCACCATCGCTCGCTATGGAGGAGTCTGAATCAGACGTGGTCATGGAGACGGTGGTCGACAGATCGATTAGCTGGGCATCCTCTTTTTTGGATGAGTGTGTCGTCGGCGCGATCACAATAAGACTGTTAGGCCACCATAAGGGAGTTAAGGGGTATATTAGATTTGTGGTAAAAGTGGATGTAAGTAACGCAGAGAAGGAAAATTTTCCGACCCCATAAAGTATATATATTCTTGATCAGCATCAATAGCCGTCTGTCCGTCGGTCCGTCCGTCTGTCTGTCCGTCCGTCCGTCCGTCTTGTTGAGCGCCTGGACCTCAGAAACTATAAGAGTTAGGGTAACCAAATTTGGTTTCCAGACTCATGTGATATCACACTGCTACAAGTGTATTTCAAAATTTCGCCCCGCCCCCTTCCGCCCCCACAAAGAACGAAAATCTGTGGCAGGCACAATTTTAAAGATAAGATAAAACTAAAAACGCAGTATCGTAGAGAATGCCCATATCTACCAGATTGCAGAATATGAATCAGAACGGATCATAATTATAGCCAGAATGAAGAAATTAATTTTCTGTTGGTTCCCCCGCCTCCACCAGCCAGAGACTCGATACTCATTCTCTCTCTCGCTCGCACACTCTGCCGCGTTCACTGCGCGAATAACCCCTAGCGGAGGAGATGCAGAATATAAATGGTACATCTATAATCTACATTTTAGATGTAAAATATACATTGTAGATGTAGATAACAGATGTAGCAAAAAAATGTAATATGTAAAATTTTTTTTTTTAATTCTAAAATTCTAAAAAATCATGCTCCAAAATGTAAACACTGACTGAGTACGGGTATAAGTAGAGTCGCGTCCCCTGAAGCGACTCACACGTTCCTTCTCGTTTAATTTCAGCTTGAACCTCGCTGATGGTGAACGGTCTGACCTGCTCTTGCTCTGTTGGACTGGGTAAAAGGAGACCTTCTTCAAATTCCCTTCTGTCTTCTGGTTCTGCTGTAATTCTTGGAGTGAAGCGTAGTTCCAAGTGCTGGGCGAAGGCTTCTGCTTTTTCTTCCGTGCTTTTGCACCAAGGGTCATCAAGAGCTGGACATCCGACTGGAACATGCTTGCGCACAGGCAGATTTGGGGCAGGTTGCCTTTTGATGTTGTTTGTGATGGCCCACAGCTTCTGCATTCTGTACCTGTCCGCCGGATCGATGCTTTGTAGTAGCCTGTCAAGCTTTTGTGCTTTAAGCAGCTTGACCTGTTTGCTGATGCGATTAGTAAGGCTGTTTAAGGTAAGTTTAATGACCGGATTCCGAGTTTTCTGGTACGTTTTATTAACGATCTTTTTTGCTTCCAGTAGTTTGCGGGACCTAGCATTACCCCACCATTGGCTTTTGGCGTTCCAATCACCAGCAATAATAAAAACTCTACCCAAAGAATCAAACAGCTCTTTGAACTGGACCTCAGTCCACTCGTATGTGGGTGGGCAATATATGGCAGCAACTGTCAGTGGGCCACCCTTTGGTCTGGGCAGTGAGATGGCAAGAAACTGTAGACGATCTTCCGAGCAAGGGAGCAAGCTGGAGTGCGCAATGCACTTCCTTACGAGAACAGCTGCTCCACCTTGCCGGCGATTTGATGGGTGATTAGCGGTGTAAAGATGGTATCCGTCTATGTTGATATCTGTGTTAGTATTTATATGTGTTTCGCACAACAAAAGTATATCAATACGTTGATTGGATAGAAAGGCTTCGACTTCCATGTGTTTATTGGACAGGCCTGCTGCATTCCAGAACGCTATCCTAATTTCCTGGGTCTTCTTAGGCATTTTGAGGGTCATTGACTCGTAACTCGGCAGGAAGGCGAGCAATGAGAACGCTTAGCATGTTCTCCAGCGATGCCATTCTTGCTTCCAAATTGGATCTAGGTTGCAGAGAGACAGAGGGGGATCTATTTTGCCCTTGATGTTTTGCAAGAAGCAGTGAGATAAGCTGATCCAATTTATGGCTGATGGTGTTTAAATTAGCATGGTTTGCTCTGCTTTGGCTACGATTAGTCGACTGCTGTCTATTGACTGACTGCTGTGTACGGGCAATGCTGTTGCTGCTGTTGGATTGCTGCTACATTTACTTGGCGACTTCCTCTGGCCACATCTGCATAGCTATGCTGGTTGACAGTTGGAGCAGGCCCTGCTTCAGAGCGCTGGCGACTTTTTTGGCGATGGCCACTAGGCTGGCGTTGTCGGCTTCTGTGGCGAGTTGAGGGCAGAGGTAGAACCGGCATGCCTAGTCCAGCCAGCAGCTTATTGGCGCGCTGTACCTCAGTTGGCGCTCTTCTGCTTTCTTTTTCTTTCTAGCTCCAGATAGGAACCTAGTATGGCGTCAGAAAGGTATGACACTTAACTCTGATACACCAGCAGGGCTGGAGTAAAGAGTAAGGGTACCATCACCTGACGTTCTATTTATTTGTACTTTATACAGCACATCTTATAAATTAATTAACGCTACAGCTTACAAAGTTGCTTACTACGGATCAGTGGGACATAGGTAATTATATACAAGAGTGATAATACTAGTATACGATAGTATCGAAAAAAGTTATCGAACATTCTGCGTCTCCATTGCAGTGAGATGTTCTTTTGTTTACATTAATTAATAATAATAATCTTTTGATTTCAGTGGACTAGATGCTTAAATATAGCCTTGCTGCCTAAATACAGCTGTGCGGCAGTGGTGGGCTCCACCCAGCTGCTGCAGTTTGCTTGCATCGCACAACTTTGGACAACATAATTGTCGAAAGAGTGCCGATGCTTGTGCCGCTGTTTGGAGTTGTTGTTGGAGTTGCGTGCTGTTGACATTCCCGTCGCTGGGCTTCAGGTATGTGAGTAATTGTCTTATTCTTTCAGGTCCTAGGATCCAGTTGCTTCGCGGAGGTTATTGTGAGGGCGTCAGGCTGCGTCTCGTATGTGGAAATTGTGACAATAGGACTGTTGGACTGCGCAGTATGAGGACGCTGTCAGATTGGAGATTTTTCATGCTGCCATCTACTGTCGCTCAGCTTCAGATAAGTTTACTTCATTTGTTGTCTGTGGAAGAGAATAAGCTTGTGGAAAATTATCTCCTACAGGTGCCGCTGGGACATTGCTGCTGTTCCCGGTGGTGAAAGGATGACTTCGCCTGGAGTTGTGTAATGCCTGGAGTTCTTGGAGGTTCTTGGAGTTCTTGGAGGTTGGCCTGCTGGAGCTGGTCATCAACGTCGTCTGGATGGCGTGCTGTTGCTGCAGGTCGTTGCATCAGATCGCTCGCTGAGGCAGATTCGCCTGTCTGTTGGGCCGGCTGTAAGCGCATCATCCTGGGCAGATGATTAGCAATCGCCTCGCTGTATCGTGGTCTGGAGAGTCTTTGCAGGATGCAGGGGTTGATGACAAGTCTCCTTGCCAGGTAATTGTCATGTTGGAGCAGCCTTTCATAATAGCTTCTTGAGAGATTATTATATGTTTCTTCCACTGTAGGCAACTGGAGATCTGCATGGATTAAGCTGTTCCTGACATACCAAGGCGCATCGACGATAGCTCGGATAGCTCCATTTTAAATAACCTGGATCTTGTTCATGTGCGTGTTGGATGCAAGAGAGCCCCAGATAGGAAGAGCGTACTGCCATATCGGAGCTACTAGCTGCCTGTACAGCAATGTTTTGGCGCGAGTCGATAATTTGCTCCTTCTTCCAATGAGCCTCTCCAGTTTCTTAATCCGAGCTATTGTTTTTGTAATTACAGCTTGGATATGCTTATTGAAGTTGAGACCTCTGTCTAGTTGGACTCCCAGATACGGATACACATTTTTGTTGGCCAGGTGTTGCTCGGAAAGCCTTGGAGATGGATGCTGCAGCAGTGTAGATGTTGTTGAGAGCGTATGTAAGACATGAGCCGTTTTTGTTGTACTGATCGTAATTCCCCATTTTTTTAGCCCATTTGAAAGCATCAGATAGCAGCTTCTCCATGTTGGTGATGCAGCTATTTATGTTGTAAGCAGACGCTAAGTAGACTGCATCGTCGGCGTATGTAGCAAGCATATTGCAGCTGTATCTGGGTGGCGTTGGCATGTCGCTAGTGTACACATTGTACAGCACAGGTCCGAGAACACTGCCCTGTGGTACTCCAGCTGCAATGTTCATTGTGGAAGAGGTGACGCCGTTGCAAACAACCCTGAAGGATCTGCCGGTTAGGTAGCTAGTGAGTATGCGGTGAAGGCTTTCCGGGATTAATCTCTTTAGTTTGCAGAGGAGACCTTCGTGCCACACTCTGTCAAAAGCTTCCTGAACGTCCATATAAACTGCTGAACAGTGCATTTTCTTCTCATGTGCCTGTAGGATGAACTGGGTGACTCTGCCAATTTGCTGTTCTGCTGAGTGCTGTTCACGAAAACCAAACTGATGGTTTGGAATAGAATTAGCAAAGCTGCTTACCTCAAACAATCGACCCAGTAGGAGGCGCTCGAGAAGCTTAGATAGCCCAGAGAGAAGACTGATTGGCCTGTAGGATGCCAGCTGATCCGGTGGTTTGCCTGGCTTCGGTATCATGGTGACCGTGGCAGTCTTCCATGCTTTTGGATAATGGCCAAATTTGAGAGCAGCATTAAAGATGAGCGTCAAGTAAGTGATGGCAGAGATCGGCAGTGCCTTTATCGCTCGATTGCAAATGCGATCAAGCCCAGGTGACTTTTTTGACTCCAGTTTTTTAATTTCAGCTTGAACCTCGCTGATGGTGAACGGTCTGACCTGCTCTTGCTCTGTTGGACTGGGTAAAAGGAGACCTTCTTCAATTTCCCTTCTGTCTTCTGGTTCTGCTGTAATTCTTGGAGTGAAGCGTAGTTCCAAGTGCTGGGCGAAGGCTTCTGCTTTTTCTTCCGTGCTTCTGCACCAAGGGTCATCAAGAGCTGGACATCCGACTGGAACATGCTTGCGCACAGGCAGATTTGGGGCAGGTTGCCTTTTGATGTTGTTTGTGATGGCCCACAGCTTCTGCATTCTGTACCTGTCCGCCGGATCGATGCTTTGTAGTAGCCTGTCAAGCTTTTGTGCTTTGACCTGCTTGACCTGTTTGCTGATGCGATTAGTAAGGCTGTTTAAGGTAAGTTTAATGACCGGATTCCGAGTTTTCTGGTACGTTTTATTAACGATCTTTTTTGCTTCCAGCAGTTTGAGCGTACGGCGGTCTAGGTGCAAGAGATGAGGACTCTGTTGGCAAGAAACAGGCTGGGCGGCATTTAAGGCAGCATTTTCGATGTTCCTTTGCAGGATATTGACCGCATCGTCGACATTATCTCCCGAGAGCAGCTCTGTTTCCAGGTGGACCTGTTGATCAAGTGAGTTTTGGTACCTTCTGATATTGGCACTTTTGGTAATAAAACTTTTCTTTTTCCAGCTTCAGGTCTTTGGAGGACTCTGATGATTTGAGTGACGTGGTCGGATCCTAGTTCTGGAGCCGCGACGATTTGAAGAAGGTTGGAGCGAATACCTTGGTACACGCCAAAGTCAATTGCAGATGGTGTATACTTGCGATTGTTGGGAAAATGAGTTGGGGATCCAGTGGCCAGGATATTTTGACCGCTACCCTGAACGCTTCTCAGAAGGGCAGTGCCACGCCTGCAGGACCTAGCATTACCCCACCATTGACTTTTGGCGTTCCAATCACCAGCAATAATAAAAACTCTACCCAAAGAATCAAACAGCTCTTTGAACTGGACCTCAGTCCACTCGTATGTGGGTGGGCAATATATGGCAGCAACTGTCAGTGGGCCACCCTTTGGTCTGGGCAGTGAGATGGCAGCAATCTGGAGACGATCTTCCGAGCAAGGGGAGCAAGCTGGAGTGCGCAATGCACTTCCTTACGAGAACAGCTGCTCCACCTTGCCGGCGATTTGATGGGTGATTAGCGGTGTAAAGATGGTATCCGTCTATGTTGATATCTGTGTTAGTATTTATATGTGTTTCGCACAACAAAAGTATATCAATACGTTGATTGGATAGAAAGGCTTCGACTTCCATGTGTTTATTGGACAGGCCTGCTGCATTCCAGAACGCTATCCTAATTTCCCTGGGTCTTGTTAGGCATTTTGAGGGTCATTGACTCGTAACTCGGCAGGAAGGCGAGCAATGAGAACGCTTAGCATGTTCTCCAGCGATGCCATTCTTGCTTCCAAATTGGATCTAGGTTGCAGAGAGACAGAGGGGATCTATTTTGTCCTTGATGTTTTGCAAGAAGCAGTGAGATAAGCTGATCCAATTTATGGCTGATGGTGTTTAAATTAGCATGGTTTGCTCTGCTTTGGCTACGATTAGTCGACTGCTGTCTATTGACTGACTGCTGTCTACGGGCAATGGATACATGTTGTGCTCTGGAGCGGGAGCGACGTTGCTGCTGTTGGATTGCTGCTACATTTACTTGGCGACTTCCTCTGGCCACATCTGCATAGCTATGCTGGTTGACAGTTGGAGCAGGCCCTGCTTCAGAGCGCTGGCGACTTTTTTTGGCGATGGCCACTAGGCTGGCGTTTTCGGCTTCTGTGGCGAGTTGAGGATGGGAAAAAAAAGCGGGGCGTCAGGACACAATCATACATATCACATTTGCTTGCATTTTAGTTTTGCGAAATATTTTTGATTTATTTGAAATTATGAAATTCTGCTACAACAAAATCCTTGACAAAATACACACACACACGCGACACTGTTTAGTACTGAAATACGAGGAACGAACACTAAAAAATACTCGAAGGCATCGGAGCAATAATTTGAATGGAGATTTTCTTTCTAGCTCCAGATCGGAACCTAGTATGGCGTCAGAAAGGTATGACACTTAACTCTGATACACCAGCAAAGCTGGAGTAAAGAGTAAGGGTACCATCACCTGACGTTCTATTTATTTGTACTTTATACAGCACATCTTATAAATTAATTAACGCTACAGCTTACAAAGTTGCTTACTACGGATCAGTGGGACATAGGTAATTATATACAAGAGTGATAATACTAGTATACGATAGTATCGAAAAAGTTATCGAACATTCTGCGTCTCCATTGCAGTGAGATGTTCTTTTGTTTACATTAATTAATAATAATAACATTTTGATTTCAGTGGACTAGATGCTTAAATATAGCCTTGCTGCCTAAATACAGCTGTGCGGCAGTGGTGGGCTCCATCCAGCTGCTGCAGTTTGCTTGCATCGCACAACTTTGGACAACATAATTGTCGAAAGAGTGCCGATGCTTGTGCCGCTGTTTGGAGTTATTGTTGGAGTTGCGTGCTGTTGACATTCCCGTCGCTGGGTTTCAGGTATGTGAGTAATTTTCCTTTTCTTTCAGGTCCTAGGATCCAGTTGCTTCGCGGAGGTTATTGTGAGGGCGTCAGGCTTCGTCTCGTATGTGGAAATTGTGACAATAAGACTGTTGGACTGCGCAGTATGAGGACGCTGTCGGATTGGAGATTTTTCATGCTGCCATCTACTGTCGCTCAGCTTCAGATAAGTTTACTTCATTTGTTGTCTGTGGAAGAGAATAAGCTTGTGGAAAATTATCTCCTACAGGTGCCGCTGGGACATTGCTGCTGTTCCCGGTGGTGAAAGGATGACTTCGCCTGGAGTTGTGTAATGCCTGGAGGACGCTATTCTGGAGTTCTTGGAGGTTGGCCTGCTGGAGCTGGTCATCAACGTCGTCTGGATGGCGTGCTGTTGCTGCAGGTCGTTGCATCAGATCGCTCGCTGAGGCAGATTCGCCTGTCTGTTGGGCCGGCTGTAAGCGCATCATCCTGGGCAGATGATTAGCAATCGCCTCGCTGTATCGTGGTCTGGAGAGTCTTTGCAGGATGCAGGGGTTGAAGACAAGTCTCCTTGCCAGGTAATTGTCATGTTGGAGCAGCCTTTCATAATAGCTTCTTGAGAGATTATTATATGTTTCTTCCACTGTAGGCAACTGGAGATCTGCATGGATTAAGCTGTTCCTGACATACCAAGGCGCATCGACGATAGCTCGGATAGCTCTATTTTGAATAACCTGGATCTTGTTCATGTGCGTGTTGGATGCAAGAGAGCCCCAGATAGGAAGAGCGTACTGCCATATCGGAGCTACTAGCTGCCTGTACAGCAATGTTTTGGCGCGAGTGGATAATTTGCTCCTTCTTCCAATGAGCCATTCCAGTTTCTTAATCCGAGCTATTGTTTTTGTAATTACAGCTTGGATATGCTTATTGAAGTTGAGACCTCTGTCTAGTTGGACTCCCAGATACGGATACACATTTTTGTTGGCCAGGTGTTGCTCGGAAAGCCTTGGAGATGGATGCTGCAGCAGTGTAGATGTTGTTGAGAGCGTATGTAAGACATGAGCCGTTTTTGTTGTACTGATCGTAATTCCCCATTTTTTAGCCCATTTGGCAGCATCAGATAGCAGCTTCTCCATGTTGGTGATGCAGCTATTTATGTTGTAAGCAGACGCTAAGTAGACTGCATCGTCAGCGTATGTAGCAAGCATATTGCAGCTGTATCTGGGTGGCGTTGGCATGTCGCTAGTGTACACATTGTACAGCACAGGTCCGAGAACACTGCCCTGTGGTACTCCAGCTGCAATGTTCATTGTGGAAGAGGTGACGCCGTTGCAAACAACCCTGAAGGATTTGCCGGTTAGGTAGCTAGTGAGTATGCGGTGAAGGCTTTCCGGGATTAATCTCTTTAGTTTGCAGAGGAGACCTTCGTGCCACACTCTGTCAAAAGCTTCCTGAACGTCCATATAAACTGCTGAACAGTGCATTTTCTTCTCATGTGCCTGTAGGATGAACTGGGTGACTCTGCCAATTTGCTGTTCTGCTGAGTGCTGTTCACGAAAACCAAACTGATGGTTTGGAATAGAATTAGCAAAGCTGCTTACCTCAAACAATCGACCCAGTAGGAGGCGCTCGAGAAGCTTAGATAGCCCAGAGAGAAGACTGATTGGCCTGTAGGATGCCAGCTGATCCGGTGGTTTGCCTGGCTTCGGTATCATGGTGACCGTGGCAGTCTTCCATGCTTTTGGATAATGGCCAAATTTGAGAGCAGCATTAAAGATGAGCGTCAAGTAAGTGATGGCAGAGATCGCCAGTGCCTTTATCGCTCGATTGCAAATGCGATCAAGCCCAGGTGACTTTTTTGACTCCAGTTTTTTAATTTCAGCTTGAACCTCGCTGATGGTGAACGGTCTGACCTGCTCTTGCTCTGTTGGACTGGGTAAAAGGAGACCTTCTTCAATTTCCCTTCTGTCTTCTGGTTCTGCTGTAATTCTTGGAGTGAAGCGTAGTTCCAAGTGCTGGGCGAAGGCTTCTGCTTTTTCTTCCGTGCTTCTGCACCAAGGGTCATCAAGAGCTGGACATCCGACTGGAACATGCTTGCGCACAGGCAGATTTGGGGCAGGTTGCCTTTTGATGTTGTTTGTGATGGCCCACAGCTTCTGCATTCTGTACCTGTCCGCCGGATCGATGCTTTGTAGTAGCCTGTCAAGCTTTTGTGCTTTGACCTGCTTGACCTGTTTGCTGATGCGATTAGTAAGGCTGTTTAAGGTAAGTTTAATGACCGGATTCCGAGTTTTCTGGTACGTTTTATTAACGATCTTTTTTGCTTCCAGCAGTTTGAGCGTACGGCGGTCTAGGTGCAAAAGATGAGGACTCTGTTGGCAAGAAACAGGCTGGGCGGCATTTAAGGCAGCATTTTCGATGTTCCTTTGCAGGATATTGACCGCATCGTCGACATTATCTCCCGAGAGCAGCTCTGTTTCCAGGTGGACGTGTTGATCAAGTGAGTTTTGGTACGTTCTGATATTGGCACTTTTTGGTAATAAAACTTTTCTTTTTCCAGCTTCAGGTCTTTGGAGGACTCTGATGATTTGAGTGACGTGGTCGGATCCTAGTTCTGGAGCCGCGACGATTTGAAGAAGGTTGGAGCGAATACCTTGGTACACGCCAAAGTAAACAATTGCAGATGGTGTATACTTGCGATTGTTGGGAAAATGAGTTGGGGATCCAGTGGCCAGGATATTTTGACCGCTACCCTGAACGCTTCTCAGAAGGGCAGTGCCACGCCTGCAGGACCTAGCATTACCCCACCATTGGCTTTTGGCGTTCCAATCACCAGCAATAATAAAAACTCTACCCAAAGAATCAAACAGCTCTTTGAACTGGACCTCAGTCCACTCGTATGTGGGTGGGCAATATATGGCAGCAACTGTCAGTGGGCCACCCTTTGGTCTGGGCAGTGAGATGGCAGCAATCTGGAGACGATCTTCCGAGCAAGGGAGCAAGCTGGAGTGCGCAATGCACTTCCTTACGAGAACAGCTGCTCCACCTTGCCGGCGATTTGATGGGTGATTAGCGGTGTAAAGATGGTATCCGTCTATGTTGATATCTGTGTTAGTATTTATATGTGTTTCGCACAACAAAAGTATATCAATACGTTGATTGGATAGAAAGGCTTCGACTTCCATGTGTTTATTGGACAGGCCTGCTGCATTCCAGAACGCTATCCTAATTTCCTGGGTCTTGTTAGGCATTTTGAGGGTCATTGACTCGTAACTCGGCAGGAAGGCGAGCAATGAGAACGCTTAGCATGTTCTCCAGCGATGCCATTCTTGCTTCCAAATTGGATCTAGGTTGCAGAGAGACAGAGGGGATCTATTTTGTCCTTGATGTTTTGCAAGAAGCAGTGAGATAAGCTGATCCAATTTATGGCTGATGGTGTTTAAATTAGCATGGTTTGCTCTGCTTTGGCTACGATTAGTAGACTGCTGTCTATTGACTGACTGCTGTCTACGGGCAATGGATACATGTTGTGCTCTGGAGCGGGATCCACGTTGCTGCTGTTGGATTGCTGCTACATTTACTTGGCGACTTCCTCTGGCCACATCTGCATAGCTATGCTGGTTGACAGTTGGAGCAGGCCCTGCTTCAGAGCGCTGGCGACTTTTTTTGGCGATGGCCACTAGGCTGGCGTTTTCGGCTTCTGTGGCGAGTTGAGGATGGGAAAAAAGCGGCGGGCGTCAGGACACAATCATACATATCACATTTGCTTGCATTTTAGTTTTGCGAAATATTTTTGATTTATTTGAAATTATGAAATTCTGCTACAACAAAATCCTTGACAAAATACACACACACGCGACACTGTTTAGTACTGAAAAAAGAGGAAAGAAAACCAAAAAATACTCGAAAGGCATCGGAGCAATAATTTGAATGGAGATTTTCTTTCTAGGTCCAGATCGGAACCTAGTATGGCGTCAGAAAGGTATGACACTTAACTCTGATACACCAGCAAAGCTGGAGTAAAGAGTAAGGGTACCATCACCTGACGTTCTATTTATTTGTACTTTATACAGCACATCTTATAAATTAATTAACGCTACAGCTTACAAAGTTGCTTACTACGGATCAGTGGGACATAGGTAATTATATACAAGAGTGATAATACTAGTATACGATAGTATCGAAAAAAGTTATCGAACATTCTGCGTCTCCATTGCAGTGAGATGTTCTTTTGTTTACATTAATTAATAATAATAACATTTTGATTTCAGTGGACTAGATGCTTAAATATAGCCTTGCTGCTTAAATACAGCTGTGCGGCAGTGGTGGGCTCCATCCAGCTGCTGCAGTTTGCTTGCATCGCACAACTTTGGACAACATAATTGTCGAAAGAGTGCCGATGCTTGTGCCGCTGTTTGGAGTTATTGTTGGAGTTGCGTGCTGTTGACATTCCCGTCGCTGGGTTTCAGGTATGTGAGTAATTTTCTTTTTCTTTCAGGTCCTAGGATCCAGTTGCTTCGCGGAGGTTATTGTGAGGGCGTCAGGCTGCGTCTCGTATGTGGAAATTGTGACAATAAGACTGTTGGACTGCGCAGTATGAAGACGCTGTCGGATTGGAGATTTTTCATGCTGCCATCTACTGTCGCTCAGCTTCAGATAAGTTTACTTCATTTGTTGTCTGTGGAAGAGAATAAGCTTGTGGAAAATTATCTCCTACAGGTGCCGCTGGGACATTGCTGCTGTTCCCGGTGGTGAAAGGATGACTTCGCCTGGAGTTGTGTAATGCCTGGAGGACGCTATTCTGGAGTTCTTGGAGGTTGGCCTGCTGGAGCTGGTCATCAACGTCGTCTGGATGGCGTGCTGTTGCTGCAGGTCGTTGCATCAGATCGCTCGCTGAGGCAGATTCGCCTGTCTGTTGGGCCGGCTGTAAGCGCATCATCCTGGGCAGATGATTAGCAATCGCCTCGCTGTATCGTGGTCTGGAGAGTCTTTGCAGGATGCAGGGGTTGAAGACAAGTCTCCTTGCCAGGTAATTGTCATGTTGGAGCAGCCTTTCATAATAGCTTCTTGAGAGATTATTATATGTTTCTTCCACTGTAGGCAACTGGAGATCTGCATGGATTAAGCTGTTCCTGACATACCAAGGCGCATCGACGATAGCTCGGATAGCTCTATTTTGAATAACCTGGATCTTGTTCATGTGCGTGTTGGATGCAAGAGAGCCCCAGATAGGAAGAGCGTACTGCCATATCGGAGCTACTAGCTGCCTGTACAGCAATGTTTTGGCGCGAGTGGATAATTTGCTCCTTCTTCCAATGAGCCATTCCAGTTTCTTAATCCGAGCTATTGTTTTTGTAATTACAGCTTGGATATGCTTATTGAAGTTGAGACCTCTGTCTAGTTGGACTCCCAGATACGGATACACATTTTTGTTGGCCAGGTGTTGCTCGGAAAGCCTTGGAGATGGATGCTGCAGCAGTGTAGATGTTGTTGAGAGCGTATGTAAGACGAGCCGTTTTTGTTGTACTGATCGTAATTCCCCATTTTTTAGCCCATTTGGCAGCATCAGATAGCAGCTTCTCCATGTTGGTGATGCAGCTATTTATGTTGTAAGCAGACGCTAAGTAGACTGCATCGTCAGCGTATGTAGCAAGCATATTGCAGCTGTATCTGGGTGGCGTTGGCATGTCGCTAGTGTACACATTGTACAGCACAGGTCCGAGAACACTGCCCTGTGGTACTCCAGCTGCAATGTTCATTGTGGAAGAGGTGACGCCGTTGCAAACAACCCTGAAGGATTTGCCGGTTAGGTAGCTAGTGAGTATGCGGTGAAGGCTTTCCGGGATTAATCTCTTTAGTTTGCAGAGGAGACCTTCGTGCCACACTCTGTCAAAAGCTTCCTGAACGTCCATATAAACTGCTGAACAGTGCATTTTCTTCTCATGTGCCTGTAGGATGAACTGGGTGACTCTGCCAATTTGCTGTTCTGCTGAGTGCTGTTCACGAAAACCAAACTGATGGTTTGGAATAGAATTAGCAAAGCTGCTTACCTCAAACAATCGACCCAGTAGGAGGCGCTCGAGAAGCTTAGATAGCCCAGAGAGAAGACTGATTGGCCTGTAGGATGCCAGCTGATCCGGTGGTTTGCCTGGCTTCGGTATCATGGTGACCGTGGCAGTCTTCCATGCTTTTGGATAATGGCCAAATTTGAGAGCAGCATTAAAGATGAGCGTCAAGTAAGTGATGGCAGAGATCGCCAGTGCCTTTATCGCTCGATTGCAAATGCGATCAAGCCCAGGTGACTTTTTTGACTCCAGTTTTTTAATTTCAGCTTGAACCTCGCTGATGGTGAACGGTCTGACCTGCTCTTGCTCTGTTGGACTGGGTAAAAGGAGACCTTCTTCAATTTCCCTTCTGTCTTCTGGTTCTGCTGTAATTCTTGGAGTGAAGCGTAGTTCCAAGTGCTGGGCGAAGGCTTCTGCTTTTTCTTCCGTGCTTCTGCACCAAGGGTCATCAAGAGCTGGACATCCGACTGGAACATGCTTGCGCACAGGCAGATTTGGGGCAGGTTGCCTTTTGATGTTGTTTGTGATGGCCCACAGCTTCTGCATTCTGTACCTGTCCGCCGGATCGATGCTTTGTAGTAGCCTGTCAAGCTTTTGTGCTTTGACCTGCTTGACCTGTTTGCTGATGCGATTAGTAAGGCTGTTTAAGGTAAGTTTAATGACCGGATTCCGAGTTTTCTGGTACGTTTTATTAACGATCTTTTTTGCTTCCAGCAGTTTGAGCGTACGGCGGTCTAGGTGCAAAAGATGAGGACTCTGTTGGCAAGAAACAGGCTGGGCGGCATTTAAGGCAGCATTTTCGATGTTCCTTTGCAGGATATTGACCGCATCGTCGACATTATCTCCCGAGAGCAGCTCTGTTTCCAGGTGGACGTGTTGATCAAGTGAGTTTTGGTACGTTCTGATATTGGCACTTTGGTGATAAAACTTTTCTTTTTCCAGCTTCAGGTCTTTGGAGGACTCTGATGATTTGAGTGACGTGGTCGGATCCTAGTTCTGGAGCCGCGACGATTTGAAGAAGGTTGGAGCGAATACCTTGGTACACGCCAAAGTCAATTGCAGATGGTGTATACTTGCGATTGTTGGGAAAATGAGTTGGGGATCCAGTGGCCAGGATATTTTGACCGCTACCCTGAACGCTTCTCAGAAGGGCAGCGCCACGCCTGCAGGACCTAGCATTACCCCACCATTGGCTTTTGGCGTTCCAATCACCAGCAATAATAAAAACTCTACCCAAAGAATCAAACAGCTCTTTGAACTGGACCTCAGTCCACTCGTATGTGGTGTGGGCAATATATGGCAGCAACTGTCAGTGGGCCACCCTTTGGTCTGGGCAGTGAGATGGCAGCAATCTGGAGACGATCTTCCGAGCAAGGGAGCAAGCTGGAGTGCGCAATGCACTTCCTTACGAGAACAGCTGCTCCACCTTGCCGGCGATTTGATGGGTGATTAGCGGTGTAAAAGATGGTATCCGTCTATGTTGATATCTGTGTTAGTATTTATATGTGTTTCGCACAACAAAAGTATATCAATACGTTGATTGGATAGAAAGGCTTCGACTTCCATGTGTTTATTGGACAGGCCTGCTGCATTCCAGAACGCTATCCTAATTTCCTGGGTCTTGTTAGGCATTTTGAGGGTCATTGACTCGTAACTCGGCAGGAAGGCGAGCAATGAGAACGCTTAGCATGTTCTCCAGCGATGCCATTCTTGCTTCCAAATTGGATCTAGGTTGCAGAGAGACAGAGGGGGATCTATTTTGTCCTTGATGTTTTGCAAGAAGCAGTGAGATAAGCTGATCCAATTTATGGCTGATGGTGTTTAAATTAGCATGGTTTGCTCTGCTTTGGCTACGATTAGTAGACTGCTGTCTATTGACTGACTGCTGTCTACGGGCAATGGATACATGTTGTGCTCTGGAGCGGGATCCACGTTGCTGCTGTTGGATTGCTGCTACATTTACTTGGCGACTTCCTCTGGCCACATCTGCATAGCTATGCTGGTTGACAGTTGGAGCAGGCCCTGCTTCAGAGCGCTGGCGACTTTTTTTTTGGCGATGGCCACTAGGCTGGCGTTTTCGGCTTCTGTGGCGAAAACAAAACCATTGAGTCTAGATGGGAAAAAAAGCGGGGCGTCAGGACACAATCATACATATCACATTTGCTTGCATTTTAGTTTTGCGAAATATTTTTGATTTATTTGAAATTATGAAATTCTGCTACAACAAAATCCTTGACAAAATACACACACACACGCGACACTGTTTAGTACTGAAATACGAGGAACGAACACTAAAAAATACTCGAAGGCATCGGAGCAATAATTTGAATGGAGATTTTCTTTCTAGGTCCAGATCGGAACCTAGTATGGCGTCAGAAAGGTATGACACTTAACTCTGATACACCAGCAAAGCTGGAGTAAAGAGTAAGGGTACCATCACCTGACGTTCTATTTATTTGTACTTTATACAGCACATCTTATAAATTAATTAACGCTACAGCTTACAAAGTTGCTTACTACGGATCAGTGGGACATAGGTAATTATATACAAGAGTGATAATACTAGTATACGATAGTATCGAAAAAGTTATCGAACATTCTGCGTCTCCATTGCAGTGAGATGTTCTTTTGTTTACATTAATTAATAATAATAACATTTTGATTTCACGTCGTCGACGTTAGATGCTCAAAATAAAAAACAATGTAGTTGCTGGTCGATGCGGCCTCATCGCGTGTGACCATACAATAGCAGCAAAAAAAAAAAAAAAAAAAATAATAATAATTTGATTTGTGGACTAGATGGTAAAATATAGCCTTGCTGCCTAAATACAGCTGTGCGGCGGGCTCCATCCAGCTGCTGCAGTTTGCTTGCATCGCACAACTTTGGACAACATAATTGTCGAAAGAGTGCCGATGCTTGTGCCGCTGTTTGGAGTTATTGTTGGAGTTGCGTGCTGTTGACATTCCCGTCGCTGGGTTTCAGGTATGTGAGTAATTTTCTTTTTCTTTCAGGTCCTAGGATCCAGTTGCTTCGCGGAGGTTATTGTGAGGGCGTCAGGCTGCGTCTCGTATGTGGAAATTGTGACAATAAGACTGTTGGACTGCGCAGTATGAAGACGCTGTCGGATTGGAGATTTTTTCATGCTGCCATCTACTGTCGCTCAGCTTCAGATAAGTTTACTTCATTTGTTGTCTGTGGAAGAGAATAAGCTTGTGGAAAATTATCTCCTACAGGTGCCGCTGGGACATTGCTGCTGTTCCCGGTGGTGAAAGGATGACTTCGCCTGGAGTTGTGTAATGCCTGGAGGACGCTATTCTGGAGTTCTTGGAGGTTGGCCTGCTGGAGCTGGTCATCAACGTCGTCTGGATGGCGTGCTGTTGCTGCAGGTCGTTGCATCAGATCGCTCGCTGAGGCAGATTCGCCTGTCTGTTGGGCCGGCTGTAAGCGCATCATCCTGGGCAGATGATTAGCAATCGCCTCGCTGTATCGTGGTCTGGAGAGTCTTTGCAGGGTGCAGGGGTTGATGACAAGTCTCCTTGCCAGGTAATTGTCATGTTGGAGCAGCCTTTCATAATAGCTTCTTGAGAGATTATTATATGTTTCTTCCACTGTAGGCAACTGGAGATCTGCATGGATTAAGCTGTTCCTGACATACCAAGGCGCATCGACGATAGCTCGGATAGCTCTATTTTGAATAACCTGGATCTTGTTCATGTGCGTGTTGGATGCAAGAGAGCCCCAGATAGGAAGAGCGTACTGCCATATCGGAGCTACTAGCTGCCTGTACAGCAATGTTTTGGCGCGAGTGGATAATTTGCTCCTTCTTCCAATGAGCCATTCCAGTTTCTTAATCCGAGCTATTGTTTTTGTAATTACAGCTTGGATATGCTTATTGAAGTTGAGACCTCTGTCTAGTTGGACTCCCAGATACGGATACACATTTTTGTTGGCCAGGTGTTGCTCGGAAAGCCTTGGAGATGGATGCTGCAGCAGTGTAGATGTTGTTGAGAGCGTATGTAAGACATGAGCCGTTTTTGTTGTACTGATCGTAATTCCCCATTTTTTAGCCCATTTGGCAGCATCAGATAGCAGCTTCTCCATGTTGGTGATGCAGCTATTTATGTTGTAAGCAGACGCTAAGTAGACTGCATCGTCAGCGTATGTAGCAAGCATATTGCAGCTGTATCTGGGTGGCGTTGGCATGTCGCTAGTGTACACATTGTACAGCACAGGTCCGAGAACACTGCCCTGTGGTACTCCAGCTGCAATGTTCATTGTGGAAGAGGTGACGCCGTTGCAAACAACCCTGAAGGATTTGCCGGTTAGGTAGCTAGTGAGTATGCGGTGAAGGCTTTCCGGGATTAATCTCTTTAGTTTGCAGAGGAGACCTTCGTGCCACACTCTGTCAAAAGCTTCCTGAACGTCCATATAAACTGCTGAACAGTGCATTTTCTTCTCATGTGCCTGTAGGATGAACTGGGTGACTCTGCCAATTTGCTGTTCTGCTGAGTGCTGTTCACGAAAACCAAACTGATGGTTTGGAATAGAACTAGCAAAGCTGCTTACCTCAAACAATCGACCCAGTAGGAGGCGCTCGAGAAGCTTAGATAGCCCAGAGAGAAGACTGATTGGCCTGTAGGATGCCAGCTGATCCGGTGGTTTGCCTGGCTTCGGTATCATGGTGACCGTGGCAGTCTTCCATGCTTTTGGATAATGGCCAAATTTGAGAGCAGCATTAAAGATGAGCGTCAAGTAAGTGATGGCAGAGATCGGCAGTGCCTTTATCGCTCGATTGCAAATGCGATCAAGCCCAGGTGACTTTTTTGACTCCAGTTTTTTAATTTCAGCTTGAACCTCGCTGATGGTGAACGGTCTGACCTGCTCTTGCTCTGTTGGACTGGGTAAAAGGAGACCTTCTTCAATTTCCCTTCTGTCTTCTGGTTCTGCTGTAATTCTTGGAGTGAAGCGTAGTTCCAAGTGCTGGGCGAAGGCTTCTGCTTTTTCTTCCGTGCTTCTGCACCAAGGGTCATCAAGAGCTGGACATCCGACTGGAACATGCTTGCGCACAGGCAGATTTGGGGCAGGTTGCCTTTTGATGTTGTTTGTGATGGCCCACAGCTTCTGCATTCTGTACCTGTCCGCCGGATCGATGCTTTGTAGTAGCCTGTTAAGCTTTAGTGCTTTGACCAGCTTGACCTGTTTGCTGATGCGATTAGTAAGGCTGTTTAAGGTAAGTTTAATGACCGGATTCCGAGTTTTCTGGTACATTTTATTAACGATCTTTTTTGCTTCCAGCAGTTTGAGCGTACGGCGGTCTAGGTGCAAAAGATGAGGACTCTGTTGGCAAGAAACAGGCTGGGCGGCATTTAAGGCAGCATTTTCGATGTTCCTTTGCAGGATATTGACCGCATCGTCGACATTATCTCCCGAGAGCAGCTCTGTTTCCAGGTGGACGTGTTGATCAAGTGAGTTTTGGTACCTTCTGATATTGGCACTTTTTGGTAATAAAACTTTTCTTTTTCCAGCTTCAGGTCTTTGGAGGACTCTGATGATTTGAGTGACGTGGTCGGATCCTAGTTCTGGAGCCGCGACGATTTGAAGAAGGTTGGAGCGAATACCTTGGTACACGCCAAAGTCAATTGCAGATGGTGTATGCCTGCGATTGTTGGGAAAATGAGTTGGGGATCCAGTGGCCAGGATATTTTGACCGCTACCCTGAACGCTTCTCAGAAGGGCAGTGCCACGCCTGCAGGACCTAGCATTACCCCACCATTGGCTTTTGGCGTTCCAATCACCAGCAATAATAAAAACTCTACCCAAAGAATCAAACAGCTCTTTGAACTGGACCTCAGTCCACTCGTATGTGGGTGGGCAATATATGGCAGCAACTGTCAGTGGGCCACCCTTTGGTCTGGGCAGTGAGATGGCAGCAATCTGGAGACGATCTTCCGAGCAAGGGAGCAAGCTGGAGTGCGCAATGCACTTCCTTACGAAAACAGCTGCTCCACCTTGCCGGCGATTTGATGGGTGATTAGCGGTGTAAAGATGGTATCCGTCTATGTTGATATCTGTGTTAGTATTTATATGTGTTTCGCACAACAAAAGTATATCAATACGTTGATTGGATAGAAAGGCTTCGACTTCCATGTGTTTATTGGACAGGCCTGCTGCATTCCAGAACGCTATCCTAATTTCCTGGGTCTTGTTAGGCATTTTGAGGGTCATTGACTCGTAACTCGGCAGGAAGGCGAGCAATGAGAACGCTTAGCATGTTCTCCAGCGATGCCATTCTTGCTTCCAAATTGGATCTAGGTTGCAGAGAGACAGAGGGGGATCTATTTTGTCCTTGATGTTTTGCAAGAAGCAGTGAGATAAGCTGATCCAATTTATGGCTGATGGTGTTTAAATTAGCATGGTTTGCTCTGCTTTGGCTACGATTAGTAGACTGCTGTCTATTGACTGACTGCTGTCTACGGGCAATGGATACATGTTGTGCTCTGGAGCGGGATCGACGTTGCTGCTGTTGGATTGCTGCTACATTTACTTGGCGACTTCCTCTGGCCACATCTGCATAGCTATGCTGGTTGACAGTTGGAGCAGGCCCTGCTTCAGAGCGCTGGCGACTTTTTTGGCGATGGCCACTAGGCTGGCGTTTTCGGCTTCTGTGGCGAGTTGAGGGCAGAGGTAGCACCGGCATGCCTAGTCCAGCCAGCAGCTTATTGGCGCGCTGTACCTCAGTTGGCGCTCTTCTGCTTTCTTTTTCTTTCTAGCTCCAGATCGGAACCTAGTATGGCGTCAGAAAGGTATGACACTTAACTCTGATACACCAGCAGGGCTGGAGTAAAGAGTAAGGGTACCATCACCTGACGTTCTATTTATTTGTACTTTATACAGCACATCTTATAAATTAATTAACGCTACAGCTTACAAAGTTGCTTACTACGGATCAGTGGGACATAGGTAATTATATACAAGAGTGATAATACTAGTATACGATAGTATCGAAAAAAGTTATCGAACATTCTGCGTCTCCATTGCAGTGAGATGTTCTTTTGTTTACATTAATTAATAATAATAATCTTTTGATTTCAGTGGACTAGATGCTTATATATAGCCTTGCTGCCTAAATACAGCTGTGCGGCAGTGGTGGGCTCCATCCAGCTGCTGCAGTTTGCTTGCATCGCACAACTTTGGACAACATAATTGTCGAAAGAGTGCCGATGCTTGTGCCGCTGTTTGGAGAAAGAGTAAGCCTTGGAGATGGATGCTGCAGCAGTGTAGATGTTGTTGAGAGCGTATGTAAGACATGAGCCGTTTTTGTTGTACTGATCGTAATTCCCCATTTTTTAGCCCATTTGGCAGCATCAGATAGCAGCTTCTCCATGTTGGTGATGCAGCTATTTATGTTGTAAGCAGACGCTAAGTAGACTGCATCGTCAGCGTATGTAGCAAGCATATTGCAGCTGTATCTGGGTGGCGTTGGCATGTCGCTAGTGTACACATTGTACAGCACAGGTCCGAGAACACTGCCCTGTGGTACTCCAGCTGCAATGTTCATTGTGGAAGAGGTGACGCCGTTGCAAACAACCCTGAAGGATCTGCCGGTTAGGTAGCTAGTGAGTATGCGGTGAAGGCTTTCCGGGATTAATCTCTTTAGTTTGCAGAGGAGACCTTCGTGCCACACTCGGTCAAAAGCTTCCTGAACGTCCATATAAACTGCTGAACAGTGCATTTTTTTCTCATGTGCCTGTAGGATGAACTGGGTGACTCTGCCAATTTGCTGTTCTGCTGAGTGCTGTTCACGAAAACCAAACTGATGGTTTGGAATAGAACTAGCAAAGCTGCTTACCTCAAACAATCGACCCAGTAGGAGGCGCTCGAGAAGCTTAGATAGCCCAGAGAGAAGACTGATTGGCCTGTAGGATGCCAGCTGATCCGGTGGTTTGCCTGGCTTCGGTATCATGGTGACCGTGGCAGTCTTCCATGCTTTTGGATAATGGCCAAATTTGAGAGCAGCATTAAAGATGAGCGTCAAGTAAGTGATGGCAGAGATCGGCAGTGCCTTTATCGCTCGATTGCAAATGCGATCAAGCCCAGGTGACTTTTTTGACTCCAGTTTTTTAATTTCAGCTTGAACCTCGCTGATGGTGAACGGTCTGACCTGCTCTTGCTCTGTTGGACTGGGTAAAAGGAGACCTTCTTCAATTTCCCTTCTGTCTTCTGGTTCTGCTGTAATTCTTGGAGTGAAGCGTAGTTCCAAGTGCTGGGCGAAGGCTTCTGCTTTTTCTTCCGTGCTTTTGCACCAAGGGTCATCAAGAGCTGGACATCCGACTGGAACATGCTTGCGCACAGGCAGATTTGGGGCAGGTTGCCTTTTGATGTTGTTTGTGATGGCCCACAGCTTCTGCATTCTGTACCTGTCCGCCGGATCGATGCTTTGTAGTAGCCTGTCAAGCTTTTGTGCTTTGACCTGCTTGACCTGTTTGCTGATGCGATTAGTAAGGCTGTTTAAGGTAAGTTTAATGACCGGATTCCGAGTTTTCTGGTACATTTTATTAACGATCTTTTTTTGCTTCCAGCAGTTTGAGCGTACGGCGGTCTAGGTGCAAGAGATGAGGACTCTGTTGGCAAGAAACAGGCTGGGCGGCATTTAAGGCAGCATTTTCGATGTTCCTTTGCAGGATATTGACCGCATCGTCGACATTATCTCCCGAGAGCAGCTCTGTTTCCAGGTGGACGTGTTGATCAAGTGAGTTTTGGTACGTTCTGATATTGGCACTTTTTGGTAATAAAACTTTTCTTTTTCCAGCTTCAGGTCTTTGGAGGACTCTGATGATTTGAGTGACGTGGTCGGATCCTAGTTCTGGAGCCGCGACGATTTGAAGAAGGTTGGAGCGAATACCTTGGTACACGCCAAAGTCAATTGCAGATGGTGTATACTTGCGATTGTTGGGAAAATGAGTTGGGGATCCAGTGGCCAGGATATTTTGACCGCTACCCTGAACGCTTCTCAGAAGGGCAGTGCCACGCCTGCAGGACCTAGCATTACCCCACCATTGGCTTTTGGCGTTCCAATCACCAGCAATAATAAAAACTCTACCCAAAGAATCAAACAGCTCTTTGAACTGGACCTCAGTCCACTCGTATGTGGGTGGGCAGTATATGGCAGCAACTGTTAGTGGGCCACCCTTTGGTCTGGGTAGTGAGATGGCAGCAATCTGGAGACGATCTTCCGAGCAAGGGAGCAAGCTGGAGTGCGCAATGCACTTCCTTACGAGAACAGCTGCTCCACCTTGCCGGCGATTTGATGGGTGATTAGCGGTGTAAAGATGGTATCCGTCTATATTGATATCTGTGTTAGTATTTATATGTGTTTCGCAACAGAAAAGTATATCAATACGTTGATTGGATAGAAAGGCTTCGACTTCCATGTGTTTATTGGACAGGCCTGCTGCATTCCAGAACGCTATCCTAATTTCCTGGGTCTTGTTAGGCATTTTGAGGGTCATTGACTCGTAACTCGGCAGGAAGGCGAGCAATGAGAACGCTTAGCATGTTCTCCAGCGATGCCATTCTTGCTTCCAAATTGGATCTAGGTTGCAGAGAGACAGAGGGGGATCTATTTTGCCCTTGATGTTTTGCAAGAAGCAGTGAGATAAGCTGATCCAATTTATGGCTGATGGTGTTTAAATTAGCATGGTTTGCTCTGCTTTGGCTACGCTGTACCTCAGTTGGCGCTCTTCTGCTTTCTTTTTCTTTCTAGCTCCAGATCGGAACCTAGTATGGCGTCAGAAAGGTATGACACTTAACTCTGATACACCAGCAGGGCTGGAGTAAAGAGTAAGGGTACCATCACCTGACGTTCTATTTATTTGTACTTTATACAGCACATCTTATAAATTAATTAACGCTACAGCTTACAAAGTTGCTTACTACGGATCAGTGGGACATAGGTAATTATATACAAGAGTGATAATACTAGTATACGATAGTATCGAAAAAAGTTATCGAACATTCTGCGTCTCCATTGCAGTGAGATGTTCTTTTGTTTACATTAATTAATAATAAAAATCTTTTGATTTCAGTGGACTAGATGCTTAAATATAGCCTTGCTGCCTAAATACAGCTATGGGGCAGTGGTGGGCTCCATCCAGCTGCTGCAGTTTGCTTGCATCGCACAACTTTGGACAACATAATTGTCGAAAGAGTGCCGATGCTTGTGCCGCTTTTTGGAGTTGTTGTTGGAGTTGCGTGCTGTTGACATTCCCGTCGCTGGGCTTCAGGTATGTGAGTAATTTTCTTTTTCTTTCAGGTCCTAGGATCCAGTTGCGTCAGGCTGCGACTCGTATGTGGAAATTGTGACAATAAGACTGTTGGACTGCGCAGTATGAGGACGCTGTCGGATTGGAGATTTTTCATGCTGCCATCTACTGTCGCTCAGCTTCAGATAAGTTTACTTCATTTGTTGTCTGTGGAAGAGAATAAGCTTGTGGAAAATTATCTCCTACAGGTGCCGCTGGGACATTGCTGCTGTTCCCGGTGGTGAAAGGATGACTTCGCCTGGAGTTGTGTAATGCCTGGAGGACGCTATTCTGGAGTTCTTGGAGGTTGGCCTGCTGGAGCTGGTCATCAACGTCGTCTGGATGGCGTGCTGTTGCTGCAGATCGTTGCATCAGATCGCTCGCTGAGGCAGATTCGCCTGTCTGTTGGGCCGGCTGTAAGCGCATCATCCTGGGCAGATGATTAGCAATCGCCTCGCTGTATCGTGGTCTGGAGAGTCTTTGCAGGATGCAGGGGTTGATGACAAGTCTCCTTGCCAGGTAATTGTCATGTTGGAGCAGCCTTTCATAATAGCTTTGTTTAGGGCAGCAGCGCGGTTAACAGCGCTCTGTTAGCTCGAACTGTGGGAACGACCAACATCCACCCTCCTACAAAACATTGGTCCTTCGAGCCGGATCTTCGCCTTCCCTATAAGGAGGAGTCCAACCTGCAAGCATCGGTGGATTACATCGCTACGTTCCGAAGATAAGTACGATTTCGTCTTCCCAAATCGCTTCCTAGTGCGTTTTTTGATTTATTCCCCACCACGTCCGAGTTCCGCGATATATGTATATATGTTCTTATATACATATCTGTGCATACAGTGCTATCCTTCTCTGTGCTTCCTTCTCTTTCGCAAACGCCATATTATCGGCGATTCCGGCCGTTCTCCGTTCCGTCGCCTCCAACTACCAGTGCTACGGTAGTTCTTCCATTTCGTTTTGTCTGGGCATGATTTGTGAATAATTAAATATATTCGACAAAATCCAACTGCACCCCAGTTCACATCGCATCTCCAAAATAACATACAAATATATACATATATACATCCATAAATACATACACATACATACATCCAAGTGCTAACAGAATAAAAACCCACTCAACAATTATTAAGTGTTTTTATTCCGACATCTATATACACATATTATTTCCATAGTTGGCTGCAATAGATCGATCTATATCTATATCGATGGAGCCATACATATGTATATAAAAATAACATAACGCACATACAAAATACCACACTCCGTATTTAAATACCGCGTCCCACACATACATTCCGCTCATATCCACATACATTTAACAATAAAAATCTGCGATTCCGAGCAGTTTACGCGTTCCAGCAATAACTTTGGTCGCCACAATACGTGATATTATCTCCAATTCCGTAACAAATTATCCTCCACCCAGGCACAGCGCATTTCCGCCGCGATTTCGCATTTTTTTGGTGCCAATTGTTGAATTGTATGTCCGTGGGAAATTAGAGGTGACAAAATTTAAGAAAAACTATCGGTATCACAAACACCAAATTGAAGACAAGAAATAAATTCAAGCTGCCGAATTACCCAAAATACATAGTCCCACGTTTGTTCCGCTTCCACTAACAGACGACTGTATAAGGAATTATTACTTTTTTTTTTGCATATTCCTTCCGATAGTCTCCGCCACACCAGTAGCAGTTAATTTCTTGGCTTCGATCCTCATGCTCGTGTATCCTATCGGCCCTACCACCTCCACGGTATAACAAGGTGAGCAAGAAATCGACCACTTCCGTCCACAATCCATCCGCACTAGATAAGGAAGATTAGTTGCCCACTGCAAGGGTCCGTCAAAAGGGTAAACGGAGGAAAGCCGCACTAACAATATTTTTTTTTCAAATATTGCCACAGCCAGTGTGACCGTTCCTCTCCTCGGCGTGTATCAATTTGATCCACTCATTGTTTGGGAACCTCGATCCAGAGCGGCCACAAATAATTCGAGTTGGTATTAAAAATTGTTGTCCAACATCGCGCGAGGCCCTTTCCTTTCCATTCCTCCAGCAGTGGGTTCTTTTTTGTGTGTTGAAGGGATTTAGTGCCTTCTCGTGTGGTGCCCAGCCCAGCCTTAGTTTTTTTTCTGTTCTTTCGCCAATCCGCGGATTCCGCATCCGACTTCGCATCCAACCTCTGCGTGTGCGAGTAGTATGCCAACGGGGGACAAGGACAGCAAAGGGTTCTTGGCTGCGACATCTCCACGTCGGCTACGCACCTCTTCCGCCTCAGGAACTACCCCCACTCAAAAGATCAAGTCGCCAGTCACTCCCAGAGCAGCCAGTAGCAGCCCAGCTGCGAGGACCAAGTCGGTTCTCTTCCCGTCTCCCGTCACTCTCAAGGTGCCAGCTCGGATCCAAGGCGATCCAACCAGCTCCTTCGGTAATAGTCCCGTCAGCTCGAGACCTTCCATCACAATGGCTCAACCCGCCACCACTACTGCACGAGCAAAATTAGCCGCCGCCATTGGCCGGCTGGCTCATTTGGAAGCGCGCATCACTTCCGCTCCATCCGCATCTCTTTCCGAGGTTCGCCGAGGACAAATTCTGAGTATGTGGGCGGATGTCGAGGCGGAATATAAAGCTTGCTCCGCAGTGATGGTTGACGAGGACCCAAGGGTCCAAGAAGACATCCGAGAGAAGTACGGCGAGTGCTATGGGGTATTTGAGCAGTGCCTCGCCGACCTCAATGCTTAGCTGGCCCAAACAGCAGTCCATCCGTCTGCACCGCAAACCTACCAGGGCGGCTGCCGACTGCCTCCCTGCGACATCGAGGTCTTCGCAGGAGATTACGTCCGTTGGCCTACTTTTCGAGATTTATTTACTGCAATTTACATAAATAATTCTAGGCTGTCTCCGGTAGAGAAGTTGTACCATCTCACCGCGAAGACAAGTGGCGATCCGAAGGCCATAGTCGAGAAGTCCCCGCTCACAAACGATGGTTTCGAGTCGGCATGGTCGGCCCTCCGAAACCGTTATGAAAATAATCGGCTCCTGGTGACCAACCAGATAAATATTTTGCTCTTTTTGCCTCGCGTCGAGTCCGAGACCAGTCGAGCTTTAAAAGAGCTTCAAAGCACGATGCAAGGGGTCCTCACCGCCCTTGCTCACTCCAAGGTCTGCACCGACAACTGGGATAGCCTCCTCGTTACTATTTGTGCCTCCAAGTTGCCGAAGTTGACCCGGTCTTTGTGGGAAGCGTCCGTCACAGACAAGAAGGAGGTGCCTCCATGGACGGAAATCGATGCCTTCCTCACTCAGCGCTATTTGACGCTAGAGGCCATGGAGAGCGACCCGTCCACTTCCAAAGGCAATCCGACCCCACCATCGTCCAAAGGTTCCTTGAATCCGCAATCCTCCGGAAGCAACTCCAATCCGTTCCGGTCTCATGGTAGTCCCGTGCCAAGGAAGTTTCACTCCTTCCAGACACAAGTGAGTCCGAAGAGAAGAACGTGTGATCTCTGTTCCAAAGAGAACCATCCGATCCGACTGTGTCCGCACTTCCTACAAATGACTGTGGAGGCACGAGCCAGCTGCATTAAAAAAAGGCAGCTGTGCTTGAACTGTTTCGCTAGAGGTCATCAGCTCCGTGAATGCCAAAGCGCCCACAGTTGCTTCACTTGTGGAGCCCGCCACCACACGCTCCTGCATCGGGGGACTCCAGCTCCCAGCGAGCTGACTTCCACAACAGCGGAGGATCCCGCTTCTTCCGTCGCTCCGCCCAACGTTCAGAACTATTTTGCTTCGGGAACAAGAGCGGTGCTTCTCGGTACGGCAATAATCAACATCTGCCACCGGGGGACAAATTTCCGTGCCCGCGCTCTGATCGACTCGGGCTCCGAGGCGACGTTCATTACGGAACGTCTCTTTAATATCCTCCAGTTGCCATTCCGCCTTATTCAGGCCCAGGTTTCAGGCCTAAATCAGACTGTAGCAGCTCAATCCAAGAAGCTCTGTGATTTGTCCATTCGCTCCCTGATGACGCCGAGCGTACAGTTAAACGCCACGGCCTACGTCCTGCCCGACATAGCCGGCAATCTCCCTTCATATCCGATCCCGCAGAGCGCGTTGCGAGACTTGCCAAACCTGCCTTTAGCAGACCCTAAATTTTATGAGAGCTCACACATAGACGTTCTGATCGGAGCCGACATCCTTCCGTCCATACTGTTAAGCGGCTCACAGACCGACATCTGTGGTTCCCTCCTCGGACAGCAAACCATCTTTGGATGGGTGCTTACCGGTCCAGTGCCAAGTGCTGTTCCAGACCAGATTGCATCTTTCTCCACCCAAATTTCCCACGTCCGCGATGCTCCATTGGACAAACTTCTCACAAAGTTTTGGGAGGTGGAGGATCTACCTATCAAGGTAGCAGGAGAGTCGGACTCCTATTGCGAAAGAAATTTTCTGCGAACCACGTCAAGAACGTCAAGTGGAAAGTACGTGGTAACACTGCCGTTTCGTGACCCCGATCATTGTGGATCAGGCCTGGGGCATTCAAGGTCCATTGCCCTAGCTCAGTTTCTCCGAAATGAGAATCGGCTAAAGAGAAACGTTCCATTTCAAGAACAGTATAACTCTGTGATCCAGGAATACTTAGATCTCGATCATATGACAGAGGTTCCGTCCACTAACGAGTCCGCCAATTATTATCTTCCGCACCATGCGGTAATCAAGCCGGAGAGCACTACCACGAAAGTCCGCGTGGTATTCAACGCGTCCAGCCCTTCTGCGAACGGCACGAGCTTAAATGATCTTCTTCATGCTGGTCCGGTCCTCCAATCCGATTTAACCCTCCAAATCCTGAAGTGGCGCTACTTCCGATACGTCTTCAACGCCGACATTACAAAGATGTACCGCCAAATTTGGGTACATCCAACGTGCACACCCTTCCAGCGAATATTATTTCGAAACCAGGAGGGTGAGATTCGGGATTATGAGCTGAAAACCGTGACCTTTGGTGTCAATTGCGCTCCGTTTCTAGCCATCCGGGTACTGCAACAGCTTGCCGACGACATCCAGTCGCGATTTCCAAAGGCAAGCCACATTGTACGGCATTTCATGTACGTCGACGACGTCCTAGCCGGGGCAGACTCCATCAAGGAGGCTCAGCTGGCTATCCACGAATTGCAGGCCGCCCTCAGCTCTGCAGGTTTTCCACTGCGAAAATGGACGTCCAACCAAAAGGAGATTTTGGACGAGCTTCCGAGTGACCACCTCCTGCACACCGATTTTCTGGAAATCGATGCCGAGAGCACGGCAAAGACCCTCGGAGTTCGCTGGAAGGCGGCGTCAGACGAGTTCTTCTTTGTTTCTCCCGTGTTCACGCTTGAGTTATCCTACACCAAGCGAGAAGTTCTTTCCCAAATTGCGAAGCTGTTTGACCCCGCGGGGTGGCTAGCCCCATTCATCGTCCGGTCCAAGATTTTTATGCAGGAGATCTGGTTGCAAGATTTGGGATGGGACGAACCTCTTCCAAGTTCGTTGTACCAACGCTGGCTGGACTTTCTGCAAAGTTACGCATCACTACCCGAGATCAAGATTCCAAGATGGGTATGTTACCAGCCATCGGTAAAGATCGAACATCACGGTTTCTGCGATGCCTCCGAAAAGGCGTACGGTGCAGCGCTCTACGTGCGCGTCGAGTGTGACCAGCATATCACGGTGCATCTACTGTCGGCGAAAACACGAGTCGCTCCCGTGAAAACCGTTTCGCTTCCTCGACTAGAGCTGTGCGGTGCAGTGCTCCTTTCCGAAATGGCGACGGCTATCCTGCCAAGCATGCCGACGGGAAGTCATCAATGCTACTACTGGACCGATTCCACTATTGTACTGGCCTGGTTGAGCAAGCCCGCTTGCCATTGGACTACCTTTGTGGCCAATCGAGTGACGAAAATAGCTCAGACTACCGAAACCAGTCATTGGGCTCATGTTCGTTCCGAACATAACCCCGCCAGTCGAGGCGTAGCTTTACCAGAACTGGTGGGTAGCCAACTCTGGTGGCATGGACCAGCGTGGTTGCAATCTCCACGTGATCAATGGCCAGCCCAAGCCGCCGAAACTCCAGTTCAAACCCTAGCAGCGGGCCGTGAAGGTCCATCTCGTTTCCAGCCCACCCGAAGATTTCCTGGAGCGATTCTCCCAGCTTGAGAAGGCTCTTCGAGTGCGGGCATATGTTCTACGTTTTATTCAGTGTTGCCGGAAAGTAGCACTCGCATGTAGGGACCACCTCACTAGTGGGGAAATTAACGAAGCGGAGCGAACTCTTATCCTAGAGGCTCAGCGCCGGGACTTCCCCCAAGAATCTCACTGCCTGAGTGGTAAACGTCCCGTGCCAAGTTCAAGCTCTATTTTGAATCTGAACCTCTTTCTAGACCGACAGGGGATCATGAGAGCCTGTGGCCGGATCACAGCTTCACAAGATCTGAAGTATGATGAGCGCCATCCAATCATCCTGTCCTATAGTTGCCGCCTGTCTCGCCTGCTCGCTCACTTCACGCACAGGATCACTCTCCATGGCGGCAATCAACTGATGACGCGCCTCATTCGCTGCAAATATTGGATCCCGAGAATCCGGAACCTGATGAAGGGCGTGGTGAACTCCTGCAAGGTCTGCATCATCCACAAGAAGAAGCTACAGACCCAACTGATGGGTGATCTCCCGACAGACCGAACTTCTTTCTCCAGACCGTTTACCCATACCGGTATTGACTATGCAGGTCCTTTCGACATAAGGAACTATACCGGGAGAGCGTGCCTGATCACCAAGGGTTATGTGTGCGTATTTGTATGTTTTTCCACGAAGGCCATTCACTTGGAGGCTACTTCCGACCTGACCACCGAGAAGTTTCTAGCAGCTTTCGCTCGCTTCGTCGCTAGACGAGGTTGTCCGCAGCGTATCCATTCCGACAATGGAAAAACTTTCGTGGGAGCAGCAACTGTACTTTCTCGGGACTTTCTAGAGGCGTTCCAGGATTCGGTGACTGAGGCATACAGCCATCAACGGGTTGCATGGCGTTTCATCCCTCCAGGAGCTCCACATATGGGGGCCTTTGGGAAGCCGGCGTAAAGAGTTTTAAAACGCTCTTCTACAAAGCCACGTCCACCCGGAAATATACCTTTGAGGAGCTCTCGACGCTGCTCGCTAAGATTGAAGCATGCCTAAATTCCAGGCCACTCTCACCTATGTCCGAAAGTCCGACAGAGTTGCTGGCCCTCACTCCAGGGCACTTCCTTATCGGAGGACCGTTAATGGCGACCGCAGAGCCCGAAATTAAAGAGAACCTCCAGTCGATCATTAATCGGTGGCAGCATTTGAAGGCCCTCAACCAGCAGTTCTGCCAGAGGTGGAAGGATGAGTACCTCAAGGAACTCCACAAGCGCAACAAGTGGCAGACGGATATGCCCAATCTTCAGATCGGCGATATGGTTATCGTGAAAGAAGATAACCTGCCTTCTAACGACTGGCGACTCGGAAGAGTACAGTCCGTGTATCCCGGCGCCGATAACAGGGTTCGGGTGGTAGACATTCTCACTGCCCGCGGTGTGCTCAAACGCCCGGTCGCAAAAGTCGTTCTCCTTCCGGGGGAACTCCCTCGTCCCGTACAACAATAACGGAAGGCGTCCTGTGCCTAGCCCGTTTAGTAATGCCTCTCCGTGTCTACTATTCCATCCAAGTTTCTTTTCGCCTCCAAAAAAACCCTCGTTTGTTCTTCCAACAGTACTTAGAGAAGTGCCTGTCACCTAGCACGTTACTAATGCTTCTCCGATTCTTCCTTTCCGAAACAGTTCATTTTGCATCCAGATCCTGATGGCTCCACAACCCCGTGTCAATCACACCTCAGGGAGCAGACGCTCCCGAGTACAAGCTACCTACCGCTGCCGAGTCTGCTCCGGAAGCCATCCACTACGAGACTGCCGTAGCTTCCTCAAGCTGAGCGTGGCGAAGAGGCTCCGAGCCGTGCTGGTAAACAAATACTGCCGGAACTGCCTGGCTCATCAGCACTCTGGCAAGGATTGCCGCAGTGGTGGCCGGTGCAAGGTGTGCCACAAGGACCATCACACGCTGCTCCACATGCGACCGTCCCAGCGCCCAGCCCGCTCGGAGTCGCCAGCTCCGTCTCCAGCTCCGTCTCCAGCTCCGGTGTCCCGAGCCGATCGCCGGCCCCGTTCTCCGAAAAGACGCCCCAAGCCGGGGCCCTCCCGGCGGCCAGCCCGCTCAAAGTCGTCGGCCGCGACTCCAGGTCCGTCTCCAGCTCCGGTGTCCCGAGCCGATCGCCGCCAACGGGTTCCCGCAAGACGCCCAAAGACGTGGTCCTCTCAGCGCCCAGCCCGCTCGGAGTCGTCAGCCGTGACTCCAGGTTCGTCTCCAGCTCCAGTGTCCCGAGCCGATCGCCGACCCATCGTGGGTCATCCGGCTCCATCGGTCGATACGCTGCTCCAGCACCGAAGCACCAACTGCCTCCCGACAGCCCGAGTGGTCTTGGACACGGGAACGAAAACCCACGAGACAACGGCGCTCATCGACCCATGCACGCCTGTGAGCTGCATTGACGCTTCCTTGGCCGCCGACTTAAAGTTGCCCAGCACGCGCATCGGAGCGGAGAAGGTGGCCACGGCTATTATCCGCGCCAGGACCGGCGATGTCCAATTGGACGTGGTCCTCAAACTGGCGCCCCGCTTACGCGTCCGCACGCCGCTGCGACCCTTGAGCGAGGCGACTCGGGTCAGGTTCAACGACATCAGCCTTGCCAATGAGCATTTCCATCGCCCGGCCACCGTCTCTCTAGTATTGGGAGCGGATGTCTACCAGAAGGTGATCCAACCCGGTTTCCTTGCTCGAGGAGACGGCCTTCCAGTGGCCCAAAGCACCGTTTTCGGATGGATTGTGTCCGGGGCCTGTACGCAGCCATAGGAGGTGATGTTGCAGTCCTGCAAGGGGGGGGGAGGATGTTTAGGGCAGCAGCGCGGTTAACAGCGCTCTGTTAGCTCGCGCGCTCTCCCATGCCCTTCGCTCTCGCGCGGCGTGGACGCGATCCACTCGGCGCTCCATCACGGGCGCTAGCCGTAGGCCGAGCGGGAGAGAACAGTCTCTCGACACCTTCGCGCCTATCTACAACCAGCCCTCAGCTTTGTGCACGCCAAATACACCCGAATTATAGTTGACGCCCCCGCCTTTTTATTTATTTGGGAATCCGAACTGTGGGAACGACCAACATCCACCCTCCTACAAAACAAGCTTCTTGAGAGATTATTATATGTTTCTTCCACTGTAGGCAACTGGAGATCTGCATGGATTAAGCTGTTCCTGACATACCAAGGCGCATCGACGATAGCTCGGATAGCTCTATTTTGAATAACCTGGATCTTGTTCATGTGCGTGTTGGATGCAAGAGAGCCCCAGATAGGAAGAGCGTACTGCCATATCGGAGCTACTAGCTGCCTGTACAGCAATGTTTTGGCGCGAGTGGATAATTTGCTACTTCTTCCAATGAGCCATTCCAGTTTCTTAATCCGAGCTATTGTTTTTGTAATTACAGCTTGGATATGCTTATTGAAGTTGAGACCTCTGTCTAGTTGGACTCCCAGATACGGATACACATTTTTGTTGGCCAGGTGTTGCTCGGAAAGCCTTGGAGATGGATGCTGCAGCAGTGTACCATATATTCGTATTCGTTTCCGCACATCAGTTGATTGGTTGTTTGTTGTTGTTGTTGGTCTATGTTGTTGCAAGCACCATCTGTATGGTTTGATTTGATTTGGAATTGTTGGCTTGGGTATATTTCAACCTGTTTTTTTTGGCTTGGGCAATGATTCCTTTTGCAAAACTGGGGGGAAAACAAATTGAGGCAAGCACCATGTACACACACACACACACACGCATGCCCACGATATATATATATATCACATATGAAAACTGTGTGTTCTTGTTGTTGTAGTATTGGGGGAGCGAAAAATGGCGACGCGATTCGGAAAAAAAACTGGAACCGGACACGGCCCTCCAGAGAAAAAACTGTAGGCGAACCGAAAGCGAACGCTGCCAAATCAACTATGACATGTCCCACATTTAGCGATCGATCTACTCAGTCCAACCCGAATCCCAATCTAGCTGCAGTAGCTGCAGCAGCAGAACTGCTCGTGAGCCGAGGGCAAAAGAGCAGCCGAACAAAAAAGGGGGGTCCTGCGAGAGAAGGAGAGAGAGAGGATGAAAGTTGGTCACCCACACAGTTGGTCGGTAGGTCAGTCGGCGCTTAAAAATATGCTACAATAAATGGATGTAGCATGTACAATTGTCTGCACCTATCCCCAAGCCTGATGCACTGTTTGGATCAACAAGAGCCACCCCACTTAACCTCCAAATTGGACAGTGGACATTCGTCGTCTCCGTCTTCATCTATAGCGTTTCTGTTCTATTGTATTGTCCCTGCCTCTGGTTTTGTCTAATGTGAAATGGCAGCAAATCGTATTGCGATACAATACGAAGAGAATTGAAGTGGCTGCAACCAGAAGCATTTAAATTTAAATTTTCTAGTATGAATTTTATGCAAGAGAGAGACTACAGCCCTACTTGTTAAGAAATATCCATTCGATTATTCTACCAATTAAGGATGTGAAAACAAACTCGACCAATGCCTGTGACAGCACGGGAATAAATTTCGCAAACAATATATATGTATGGATAGTAATGGCTTTTAAAAAAAGCTGAGCTCTAATGCAAATTCAAAGAAAAAATTTTGGGATGAACAACAAAAACTAGACTCTAAACTAGATATGAATTGGCTTTTAAACTGTCTGGAAGAGAGAGAGAGAGGGAAAAATAAAAACTGTCTGTAAAAGATTGTCTGTCCATATGTCAGTCTGTCAGTAGATCACTGTGTGTGGGATTTGGCGGGTATAAATTCCCTTTTTATACCCGTACTCAAAAAAGAGTTAAGGGGTATATTAGATTTGTGGTAAAAGTGGATGTGTGTAACGTAGAGAAGGAAAATTTTCCGACCCCATAAAGTATATATATTATTGATAAGCATCAATAGCCGAGTCAATAGAGCCATGTCTGTCTGTCCGTCCGTCCGTCCGTCCTGTCCGTCTGTCCGTCTTGTTTGACGCCTGGATCTCAGAGACTATAAAAAGCTAGGGCAACCAAATTTGGTTTCCAGACTCATGTGATATCACACTGCTACAAGTGTATTTCAAAATTTCGCCCCGGCCCTTCCGCCCCCACAAAGGACGAAAATCTGGGCAGGCACAATTTAAAGATACGATAAAACTAAAAACGCAGTATCGTAGAGAATGCCCATATCTACAGATTGCCGAATATGAATCAGATCGGATCATAATTATAGCCAGAATGAAGAAATTATTTTTCTGTTGGTTCCCCGCCTCCCCAGCAAGACAAACACTACTCATTCTCTCTCTCGCTCGCACACTCTGCCGCGTTCAGTGCGGAGCAACCCCCTAGAGGAGGAGATGTAGAATATAAATGGTACATCTATAATCTACATGTTAGATGTAAAATATACATTGTAGATGTAGATAACAGATGTAGCAAAAAAATTTAATATGTAAAATTTTTTTTTAATTCTAAAAAATCATGCTCCAAAATGTAAACACTGACTGAGTACGGGTATAAGTAGAGTCGCGTCCCCAGAAGCGACTCACACGTTCCTTCTCGTTTGTTTTTTTTTTGGCCTACTGTCATGAGTGCTGACTGTGTTTTTAATTCACAAGTGACATCAAAAACGCGACTCTACTAATACCCGTACTCAGTCAGTATATACATTTTTGAGATATGATTTTTTAGAATTATAGAAAAAAAATTTTACATTTTACATTTTGCTACATCTGTTATCTACATCTACATCTACAATGTATATTTTTACATCTAAAGTGTAGATTATAGATGTACCATTCAGATTCTACATTTCCTCTGCTAGGGTTGCTCGCGCACTGAACCGGCAGAGTGCGAGCGAGAGTGAATGAGTAGTGTGTCTCTGGCTGGCGGAGGCGGGGGAACCAACAGAAAAGTAATTTCTTCATTCTGGCTATATTATGATCCGATCTCATTCATATTCGGCAGTCTGGTGGATACGGGCATTCTCTACGATACTGCGTTTTTAGTATTATGGTATATTTAAAATTGTGCCTGCCACAGATCTTCGTCCTTTGTGGTGGCGGAAGGGTCGGTGCGAATTTTTGAAATACACTTGTACAGTGTGATATCACATGAGTCTTGAAACCAAATTGGGTTGCCCTAACTCTTATAGTCTCTGAGATCCAGGCGTCAAACAAGACGGACAGACGGACAGACAGACATGGCTCTATCGACTCGGCTATTGATGCTGATCAAGAATATATATACTTTATGGGGTCGGAAACGTTTGCTTCTCTGCGTTGTACACATCCACTTTTACCACAAATCTAATACACCCCTTAACTCTTTTTTGAGTACGGGTATAAAAATATACAAGTATTTGCAGGGCGCTCCAAGCGATAGTCAGTTCAAAAGAAAATGATCAAATTAATCGAAATGGTAAAAACTATTCGAACTATCGGGGGACTTAAAGATTTTATCGAGGGCTGGGCAAATTTTTGGCTGTCCATGGTTCCATGGGGAGATGGGTCAAGAAGGTGGGGACTTAAAAATATTTACAATTGGACCATGGAAGCATTTAAACAGCACAACAAAACTAAAATCAAATACAAATTTAAACGAGAAGGAACGTGTGAGTCGCTTCTGGGGACGCGACTCTACTTATACCCGTACTCAGTCAGTAAATACATTTTTGAGATATAATTTTTAGAATTTTAGAAAAAAAAAAAAATTTTACATTTTACATTTTTGCTACATCTGTTATCTACATCTACATCTACAATGTATATTTTACATCTAAAGTGTAGATTATAGATGTACCATTCAGATTCTACATTTCCTCTGCTAGGGGTTGCTCGCGCACTGAACGCGGCAGAGTGTGCGAGCGAGAGAAATGAGTTGTGTTTGTCTTGCAGGAGGGGGCGGGGAAGCAGCTGAAAATTAATTTCTTCATTCTGGCTATATTTATGATCCGATCTGATTCATATTCGGCAATCTGGTAGATATGGGCATTCTCTACGATACTGCGTTTTTAGTTTTATCGTATCTTTAAAATTGTGCCTGCCACAGATTTTCGTCCTTTGTGGGGGCGGAAGGGGGCGGGGGCGAAATTTTGAAATACACTTGTAGCAGTGTGATATCACATGAGTCTTGAAACCAAATTTGGTTGCCCTAACTCTTATAGTCTCTGAGAACCAGGCGTCAAACAAGACGGACAGACGGACAGACGGACAGACAGACATGGCTCTATCGACTCGGCTATTGATGCTGATCAAGAATATATATACTTTATGGGGTCGGAAAATTTTCCTTCTCTGTGTTACACACATCCACTTTTACCACAAATCTAATATACCCCTTAACTCTTTTTTGAGTACGGGTATAAAAAGTACAATATGAAAAAAAAAAAAAAAATAAACTACAAGGACAAAATGAGGATAGCAAGGAGAAGGAAAAAGGTAAGAGATAAATAAGGGGAGGGATGTGCATGCCTACAATTGCATTTGTAATGGCAATTGGGAATAAATTCCAATTGGACGACTGGCAAGAGGAAGAGTAGTGGCACAATTGCAATTGGCGAATGTAAACAGTCTGTCCCAATGCAATATGTAGGCATGGCAAGCATCCAGTAATGGCTTGTGGAAAACAAGTTAAAAGATTACAAAAAGAAACACAGATACATGCAATTAACAGAGAAAACAAATTACGTTTACCTACGATCAGACGAAACGGCAAGGTACGTACAATCATAAAATACATAAACACAACAGTTTTCCTTATAATTAATCTGATTTAATCTTGTCTATTTATTAAACTAACAGGAGGACGAGCAACAACAAAGCACCAGCAGGCATGAGCAGAGGCAATGCAAAAGTTTCATTGTCCCGTCATATCGGCCAGCTCCGTCATACTCCTGTAACCATACCATGCTGCTGGGTAATTTATGGGCGTCTCAATTGTAGTGGCATGTTGGATGGGAAACGCCGTCGTCGTCAATGTTAAGTAGTGGCCTCCAGCAATTGAAGAGTGCAGCATGGTTGTGGTCCATCAAGCGGCAATCTGGTCCGGCCGCCCGGAAGTTGGCATGTGTGTCTGAGTGTGTGTGTGTGTGTGCACTGCATCGAGTATACGGGAATGGCTTCAAATTCACCCAAGCTGACTGGCTGGCCAGCATGAGTGAAGGCAGGCTAAAACCAGCAGACAAACACACAGACACAGATGCAGTTGCAGCAACGAGCGACGAACTGGTCCGGCCGCCCGTGCGTTGTCATAGTTGTATGATGGCTTGGAGTGTTATTGCTGGTCGAGGCAATCATTCTGAGCGACAAACGGGTCCGGCCGCCCGAGAATTGCATTGAATCGTGGAAGTAATGTCCTCAGTCAATAGATTGGCATCTGTTCCGGCCACCCAATAACTGACTGTGTGGTCGCTGCGTCGGTGCGTGAATTGGCTCATATTTGTATGAAGTGGTGACTGCAGGCTAAAGGCAACCCACAACAAGCTGCAGGCAGCGAGACGACGAACGGGTCCGGTCGCCCTCGACGCCCAAATCTATATTGGAGTGGCTGGCGATGCTTGTAGTTGTTGGCTGGTCAAAAAGCATATCAATTTTGAACGACAAAACGGGTCCGGCCGCCCAAAAATTGTGTGCCAAAATGCATAAAAAGTCAAGTAGTGGCAATCTGCCGCTGCAACGACTCGTATATTGGCCCAATGGGCCACAAATCCCATCTCTCAGACGAAAACTGAAGCGACAAAGACTGGTCCATTCGCCCGAGCAATGTCTGCAATTGTAGTGGAGAGAATTAGTGTTCGCTGTTGGTGGTGGCAAATTTTGTGTGTTTTTGCTAATTTATGTTGATTGTTTTTAGTGGCTGCTTCATATTTTAATTGCTTTTTCTTTCTTCTTTCTTTCTGTAGTGGCATCTCTAGTAGTGGACGCCCTCGTCCATTTGGCTTTGGTTGGACAGCGATCTGGCTATTTGGCCGCTCCAAATTCGGCTCAGATCGGCTATAGGATCCTCATCCGTCCATCCATCTTCGTCATCGTCATCATACTCGGCGTCGCCCTCGATAGCATTCAACTCAGGATCATCCACCTCGAGGACAGGCGCTGGCTTTTTGAGTGGCTGTGGCAGCGTCCTGGGTGCCGATGACATTGCCAAAGGTGCATTCGACGACGATGACGTCGCCTCCAATGGCCTTGGAGCCGAAGTAGGAGTGGCTGCAGCTGAGGTCCCGTTAATGGTGGCCCCATTCCTCGATGGCCTCTTCCGCCTGCGTCCAGTGGCGGCCACATTATTGGCAGTAGTGGCTGGATTGGCCACAATTGGCGGCGGCATCTGCGTGGCAATCTCTGGGCGCAGCAGACTGGTCAGTAGATGCATCATTTCCGCCAGTTTGGTTTCCATAATAGCAATCTTCCTTGCAGTCTCCCGCCCAACACAGCCGTCCTCGCCACTGCCACAGGAACGGATCGCAGCGCCAACAGCGACAATGCCTCCATCACCAATCCGCCCAGCAAGCCGCTGCTGATGTTGTTCTTGTTGCTGTTGTTGTTGTTGCTTCTGCTGCGGCTGACGACGATGACGACGCTTCGGCTGTTGTTGTTGTTGCTGCCGTGATTGTTGATGCTGGCGCTGGAATGGCTGGGGACTGGCCGCGTCATTGGAATTGGCATTTGCAGCCTGCAGTCGATCCACGGGGAGTCGCTGTTGATGTTGTTGTCGCGTGCTGCTGCTGCTGCTGATGTTGATGTTGGCCACGGTGATGGCTCTGCCGACGTTGATGTTGTCGTAGCTGCAGCTGCTGCTCCCCGGATGACTGCTGGGTCCTCCTCCTCTCCCGCATCGCCATCATGTGCGACCTGAGGCGACTCCTGGCCCCGTTGTATGCCGGACATCCCTTATAGGCGCTGATGTGGGCACCCTGGCAATTGGCACACTTGGACGGCAGATGCCTTGGCTTTGTGCATGTGGTGGTGGAATGCAGGCCGGCACACTTCATGCAGACAAAAGCCCTCCTGCAGTAGTTACGAGTGTGGCCTAGGGATTGGCAGCGGTGGCACTGCACGGGATGGCGTGGAGTGGCCTGGCGCTCTACCCTCACCGGCCGGCCACCAAGTTCAAGGAGCGCGAGAGCCGAGTAATGGCCACGCTCTGGTTTTGGCGAGATGACGGCCTCAAAGATGCCACTGCTGCTGCCACTACTACTGCCACTGGCACCATCCACGGGCCGAGCCCTAATAAAAGCGACATTATAATCCAACTCTTGCAGCTTTTCCTTGATCCAGTGGGTAGGAGTGGCATTGGGGAGATGGTGGATCAGGAGCCTGAGGCCACGCTCCTGTCTGGGCTGGTGCGTAAAGTGGCCATCGGGTGGTGGGGGGCCAATGCCGCTGCTGCTGCTGTTATTGGCGTTGGAGTTGTTGTTGATGTTGATGCTGTTGGTGGTGGCAATATTGGGATTGTCAGTGGCAATGCTGAGAGCGTGAATGGGCATGGGATTGGCGGCGATGGCAATACGAGTTGGCTGCAATATATCTAGATTGGTGGGGGAGAGGGGGCGTTTTGGAGGGGCCTGTCGGTGGCTGGTTCAGCAGCTGTTGTTGTTGTTGCTGCTGCTGCTGCTGTTGTAATTGCTGATATTTCTGGCGCCGTAATTGGCGGCGTCGACGCACCACTTTTGGTGCTGGCCCAAGGTCCTCGTCGTCCTCGTCCTCATCCCCATTCCTGGCCCCATCGCCGTCGTCGTCATCGTCATCATCAATGCCAGCATTGGCAGGCAGACTTCGCTTTCTCTTCCTCTCCCCACTGGCCATGCCCACAACCAAGTTCGAGCCCAGCATCGAACTCGAGCCATGTTCGATGTTGGACTTGCTCACAGTATTGACTGTATATGTGTGTGAGTGTGAGTGTCGATGGGGTGTTGGTGTGGGCAAAGGGTATGTGTGTAGCAGCATTGGCTTGGGCGAGAGCGATTACAGCATCGCTATGCACTGCAATTTGGCGAGTAGTTGGGAGAGCAGAGCAGGCCAGAGCCGAAGCCGGAGGGCACTGACCGCGTCCAGAGTTCAGCGTACCTGCGCATGCGCTCTCCTCTCCAAGTCCTTCTCCCACCGACGATCGCCGCTGCTGCTGCTGCTGCTGCTGCGGCGGCACCTGCTCAGGCAGAGCCCTCGTCATCAGATTCGCCGCCTTTGGTTGTGGTAGTGAGGGCGGAATAAGCGCCAAAGACGCTGCCGCCGCAGCCGATGCTGCCATGGCCTTCATCTGGGTCATCACCAGCGACGACGGCGATGCTGCCGTTGTTGTTGCCGCCGGCTTGTGGAGGTACAAGGAGGAGTAGGAGTGGCAACAACCGTGCGGTCAAACTCACCATCGCTCGCTATGGAGGAGTCTGAAACGAAGATCGATTAGCTGGGCATCCTCTTTTTTGGATGAGTGTGTCGTCGGCGCGATCACAATAAGACTGTTAGGCCACCATAGGTGGTCGTCAGCTATATTTATTTGTTTTCGCAAACAATCGGTCGCATGTACAAATATTCTTAGATGTAAGCCGTGAGTGATATTTTACAGGCAGGAACATAATTTCTAGTCTAGACTGTGATATTTTAGTGTTTTTTACATAAACTTATCAATAACGAGAAGGAACGTGTGAGTCGCTTCTGGGGACGCGACTCTACTTATACCCGTACTCAGTCAGTAAATACATTTTGGAGCATGATTTTTTAGAATTAAAAAACATTTTACATTTTACATTTTTATGCTACATCTGTTATCTACATCTACATCTACAATTTATATTTTACATCTAACATGTAGATTATAGATGTACCATTTATATTCTACATCTCCTCCTCTAGGGGTTGCTCGCGCACTGAACGCAGCAGAGTGTGCGAGCGAGAGAGAGAATCAGTAGTGTGTCTCTGGCTGGTAGAGGCGGGGGAACCAACAGAAAATTAATTTCTTCATTCTGGCTATAATTATGATCCGATCTCATTCATATTCGGCAGTCTGGTAGATACGGGCATTCTCTACGATACTGCGTTTTTAGTTTTATCGTATCTTTAAAATTGTGCATGCCACAGATTTTCGTCCTTTGTGGGGGCGGAAGGGGGCGGGGCGAAATTTTGAAATACACTTGTAGCAGTGTGATATCACATGAGTCTGGAAAACAAATTTGGTTGCCCTAGCTTTTATAGTCTCTGAGATCCAGGCTGAGATCCTCCGCAGCCGTCCCGGCTGGCCAATAGAAGGCCAGTGACCAGCAGGCCCTCAGCCTGCCACTGTAGGCGTTGTAGTGGCCCTCTCGTGCCATTGGACAATGGCTCTGGTCCAGTCCGTGTAGAGGCGGCTGTATGTAGTCGTTCCATGCCCAAAGCCAATGGATTTCCTTGGATTTGGCTAGCTGCTGAGTGAACTTGAGTGGGTCGACCTCGTTCTCTACGCTCCAGGATGGCACCAGAAGCTGTGGAATAAAGGAAAACAGAGTTTTTGCCACCCTGATCAGCATTATTAATTTTTCTTCGTCTCTTTTTAGCAAATTTGCAGATCCTGGCATCCGACTGCACAATCGCAAAACTTCCAGCTGGAGCCTCTTCTTGTTGGTCAGTGCGGGCTCGGTTTTCTTCAGCAGTATAAGCGGCGTCCATCACATCATCCAATTCCCTTTCCAGTCGCTGCTGCAGGTTGTTCATTCCCTCCTCTAGCAGCTGCTCAGGAGTAGGCGGAGGGAGCTCATGTGGCTCAAGCGGAGTCATTATGAGCCTCTGTATGTATTCAGGTTCAAAGCGGATTCTTTCTGCCATTTCTAACCGAGTACTTTCTCCATTTCTCAGCATCCGAGCAACGTGGTTGACCCAGCATATGGTAGGTCTCTTCTCTGGTATTCCGAGAGCTATGCGACGCTCTTGTTCAAGGCGTTTTCGCAAAACATTTGCCTCCTTGGCTCGGGCTTCATTTAGTAGACGCTGCTGCTCAAATCCAATCTGCTCGCAGTGAATTAAAGTTGGCAGCGGTTGCTGCTGCTGGGCTGCTGCAACCTGCAACAGCTGCTGTTGTAGCGGACGAACGTAAGTTAGCAGCTGCTTTTTGTATCTCGGCCGGTCTAGTCTCTGAGTGATGAATGGATACATAATGAGTTTCCTTGCTTCCAGATTTGGGTGAGTAAAAAGTGATATTGCCATCCTGCCGCTAGACGTGTTAAAGATGTCCTCTGCTGAGTCAATGTTGTATGCCTCTCGGATGTCCTGGCTTCTGATGTATCTGCTGGCCATTGCAATCTTTCTCACGAGTCGGTTTTGCGTGCCTTCTATCCTGCGGAATTGAGAGTCACATACCAAAGCTCCCCAAACAGGTAAGGCATATTGCTAAATCGGGGCGATTATTTGCTTATACACAAACATTTTGCATTCTTTTGACAGCCGGCTCTGGCAGCCTATGATCCAATTTAACTTTATGGCTGCTGTCCTCACTCTAGTCACCAGGCAGGATACATGTGCATGCAGGACCAGCTTCCTGTCCATTATCAGGCCTAAGTAGCGGTGACTGTGCTTATTAAGAATATGAGTATCATACATTTTTGGTGACAGTTCCCCAATTCCACTTCCCATTGATTTCCTTGTGTATAATACATGTATCGTTTTATCTTTGTTTAGGTTGATGCCCCATTTAGATGCCCAGCAGGTGAAGCTTTTCAGATACATCTCGTTCGTACGGACTGCAGTAATGGCCAACCTTCTGGCACACAGGATGATGGTATCGTCAGCGTATGTTGATAACAGCGTGTCCTTAAAGAAATCTGACTCTATTCCTTCATTTTGTCCTGCTAGCTGCGGCAATGGCATGTCTGACGTAAAGACAGTGTATAACACGGGGCCAAGGACACTCCCCTGTGGGACTCCAGCGCAGATTCTTCCGGATCTAGACCGTACTCCGTTTTGGCCATTTACAACAAATGATCTATCGTTGAGATAACTTTCCAAAACCTGATAATACGCAAAAGGTAGCAGCTTGGCCAGCTTGAGCAGGAGGCCACTGTGCCAGACTCTGTCGAAGGCTTCACTTACGTCTATGAAAACAGCAGAACAGAATAATCCCTTTTCATAGGAGTCTAGAATGTATTGCGTGACGCGTGCCAGCTGCTGCTCAGTGCTATGATGTCTCCTAAACCCAAACTGGTGTGATGGAAAGGCGTTTTCAAATTCCCTGCATTCAAACATCCGTTTCATGAGTAGCGTTTCAAATAGCTTAGAGAAGCCGGCCAAGAGGCTAATAGGTCGGTATGAGCCAACATCATTTGCGCTTTTGCCCAGTTTCTTTATCATTGTGATTGCAGCACACTTCCATTGTTTGGGATAATGGCCGTGTCTGTTTTTTTTTTCTAGCTCCAGATCGGAACCTAGTATGGCGTCAGAAAGGTATGACACTTAACTCTGATACACCAGCAGGGCTGGAGTAAAGAGTAAGGGTACCATCACCTGACGTTCTATTTATTTGTACTTTATACAGCACATCTTATAAATTAATTAACGCTACAGCTTACAAAGTTGCTTACTACGGATCAGTGGGACATAGGTAATTATATACAAGAGTGATAATACTAGTATACGATAGTATCGAAAAAAGTTATCAAACATTCTGCGTCTCCATTGCAGTGAGATGTTCTTTTGTTTACATTAATTAATAATAATAATCTTTTGATTTCAGTGGACTAGATGCTTAAATATAGCCTTGCTGCCTAAATACAGCTGTGCGGCAGTGGTGGGCTCCATCCAGCTGCTGCAGTTTGCTTGCATCGCACAACTTTGGACAACATAATTGTCGAAAGAGTGCCGATGCTTGTGCCGCTGTTTGGAGTTGTTGTTGGAGTTGCGTGCTGTTGACATTCCCGTCGCTGGGCTTCAGATATACTCAAGAAATTCAACAATTGACAAAGGCTCTAGAAAGCGCCTATATTGCAGACGGAATTTCTCTTTCCCTTGCCACTAAATATTCAACCCAACAAGCTGTAAAAGCTATGACAAAGAATTGCTCCATCGAAAAAGTTAAACTTATCATGGAAGCGGGACAGTTCGATAACATGAACGAAGCTGTCTCCAAGTTCGTAAACAGTTGCACAGATGCAACCGGTAAAACTGATACCGTACTGTACTATAATCGGCAGAGTAATAACTCATATAGAGGAAACTCATACCGAGGCGGAAGCCGAGGTGGATACCAAGGTAATTACCGAGGTAGTTACCAAAGTAGCCAAAGCCGAGGACGCGGAAATTTCAGAGTAAATTTTCGACGTTACAACAATAGCAACAATACAAACTATAGAGGAAACAACCGTCAGAACGGTGGATTCTATAGTGGTAATAATGCCAACTCTAACAGGCAAAATAATAATGTCCGACAGGTGCAAACCACACCGGAAAACCAATAAGCCCCCTTAAGAAAACAAAAACAGTAACGGTTCACACTATCAATCTTAATTTCAACCTTTTTGTTTCATTACAAAATGAAAAAACACATATATACATTATTGGTAGATACAGCTGCGGACATATCTTTAATAAAAGAAAATACAGACACATTTCGTAACATAGATTACAAAAATATCACACAAATATCAGGTATTGGTGAAGGTTCAACCAGTTCCAAAGGATTAGCATTCATAGAACTTCTCTCAGGAACTCCACTTCTCTCTCCACAAATTTTTCATATAGTAGATACAAACTTTCCCATTCCTTGCGATGGAATAATTGGTATAGATTTCATGAAAAAATTCAATTGTCAAATAGACTTAAAACCAGAAAATGATTGGCTCATCCTGAGACCAAATAATTTCAATTATCCCATCAATATTCCAATATATCATACACTAGAAAACAATTTAACAATTTTACCAGCACGATCCGAAGTTGTCCGAAAGATTGCTATAAATACAGCAACTGAATATATATTCATACTGTAACGAACCATGGTTCCTCATGGTTCGTCACAACACAGGAAAACCTGTCGTTAATATCTTTAAATGTCTTTAATGTCTTTAAAATATCTCTACATTCCTTTCCCACGGTACCGGTGCACACCGATCACCTTACCTGGGACATTGGACACGTGTTGGGAGGCGATCGCTTAGGTAACCCTCGATTACCGGGCAAAACCCCCACATGCGCGAGCCAGTTAGCAGTCTCCGACTTTTCTTAACGGGAATATTGGACACTGGCTGCAGGGCTAATGATTAGGTAACTTTCTGTTACCGATCAGCCCGTCTGCACGCGCAGACTATAATTTGGCCATAGGGATTTATGTAAGAACCCTTCCCACGGTCTGGAGTAGAAATAAGATATCTATAAGACATTCATGGAAGGCCGGCCGATCTATAAAAAGGCAGTCACCAGCCATCGGGGCAATCAATCGGCAGTCAATCGGCAGTCGAGAGAGTCAAAGAGAGTCCACCAGCAATGGGGGCAGTCGATCGAGAGTCAAAGAGAGTCCACCAGCCATCGTAAGGCAATCAAGAAGTAACATACACGCCGCGTTCAAGTAATAAAACTAAAGAATTAGCATAATAACCCGAAATAATAAACAAAACGATTAATACTTTAAAGAACCAAAAAGTGTTGTGATTTAGCTAACCGTTCTCTTTCAGTTCCTGGCAAAGTTATAAATAACTTGTAATTCAGGACCCTGGACAGACTGATGCATATCCCAGCCTGAAATTGGACATTACAAGTGGCGCCCGAACAGGGACTTTAAAGGATTTTTGAAGGAAAACATCAAGAAAAACCGAAATCAGGGACTTCGTGGATTAAAGACCCACTGCCAGCAAAAGGAAAATTGAATAGAAACGCGACAATAATTCATTAACGTTATCCGGACGCGAAAAAAATCGCGAAAGTAAACGCAGTGCCGACCCGAACAGTGCCGTTTAACCGTGAATCAAGTGCCAAAACCAACAGAAAACCACCATGGAACACCACGACGAGGAACAACCAGAGGAGGCATACCCAGCGGGACACCTTTCTAATCCAGGGGTCAGCACCGGCTGGATCCACAAACTTCGTCGGGACGAGCTAGAAGTCCTCGCCGAGGAATTCGGATTCGGCAGCGAAGGAACGGTCGATGAGCGCCGAAAGAAATTTGCCGCGCTAGTCTCCGGGCCACTCGCGCAAGATGCCTGGGTTCGCTTAGGAGAGTTTGAAAGGCACTATGCCAAACCATCCTCACGCTCTCGCTCCAAGTCACCACTGCCTACTACTCCTGGACCATCCGACACTCGCCAAATGGATCCTAAGACCGGATTACGAGTACCTGCAGCCACCGAATATCGCACTCCTGCAGCCCCGTTTCAAAGGCCCCTAGCTACAGAGACTCACCCAGCGCTCGTACCGAGGGCCTTTCCAGCGATCGACCGACCCATGGAAGGACACTACTACAATCACGCCGCACAAATGGCGGAAAACATCCGAAGATGGGGATCCAGTTCGACGGCCAAAGTGACCCTCTATCATTCATTGAACTACTCGAAGAACGTGCGCTCTCGTATGGGGTGGACACAAACCAGCTGCCGCGAGCCATGACCGAACTTCTCACAGACCGTGCCAGGTGTTGGTTCCGCATCAACCGCCTACAAAGTTCCTCATGGGAAAACTTTCAACCTTTTTGTTTCATTACAAAATGAAAAAACAGACAACATATATACATTATTGGTAGATACAGGTGCGGACATATCTTTAATAAAAGAAAATACAGACACATTTCGTAACATAGATTACAAAAATATCACACAAATATCAGGTATTGGTGAAGGTTCAACCAATTCCAAAGGATTAGCATTCATAGAACTTCTCTCAGGAACTCCACTTCTCTCTCCACAAATTTTTCATTTAGTAGATACAAACTTTCCCATTACTTGCGATGGAATAATTGGTATAGATTTCATGAAAAAATTCAATTGTCAAATAGACTTAAAACCAGAAAATGATTGGCTCATCCTGAGACCAAATAATTTCAATTATCCCATCAATATTCCAATATATCATACACTAGAAAACAATTTAACAATTTTACCAGCACGATCCGAAGTTGTCCGAAAGATTGCTATAAATACAGCAACTGAATATATATTCATACTGTAACGAACCATGGTTCCTCATGGTTCGTCACAACACAGGAAAACCTGTCGTTAATATCTTTAAATGTCTTTAATGTCTTTAAAATATCTCTACATTCCTTTCCCACGGTACCGGTGCACACCGATCACCTTACCTGGGACATTGGACACGTGTTGGGAGGCGATCGCTTAGGTAACCCTCGATTACCGGGCAAAACCCCCACATGCGCGAGCCAGTCAGCAGTCTCCGACTTTTCCTACCAGAAATATTGGACACTGGCTGCAGGGCTAATGATTAGGTAACTTTCTGTTACCGATCAGCCCGTCTGCACGCGCAGACTATAATTTGGCCATAGGGATTTATGTAAGAACCCTTCCCACGGTGTGGAGTAGAAATAAGATATCTATAAGACATTCATGGAAGGCCGGCCGATCTATAAAAAGACAGTCACCAGCCATCGGGGCAATCAATCGGCAGTCAATCGACAGTCGAGAGAGTCAAAGAGAGTCCACCAGCAATGGGGGCAGTCGATCGAGAGTCAAAGAGAGTCCACCAGCCATCGTAAGGCAATCAAGAAGTAACATACACGCCGCGTTCAAGTAATACAACTAAAGAATTAGCATAATAACCCGAAATAATAAACAAAACGATTAATACTTTAAAGAACCAAAAAGTGTTGTGATTTAGCTAACCGTTCTCTTTCAGTTCCTGGCAAAGTTCCTGGTTTTCCCGATAAAGTCCTCGTGAATTATAAATAACTTGTAATTCAGGACCCTGGACAGACTGATGCATATCCCAGCCTGAAATAGGACATTACAAGTGGCGCCCGAACAGGGACTTTAAAGGATTTTTTGAAGGAAAACATCAAGAAAAACCGAAATCAGGGACTTCGTGGATTAAAGACCCACTGCCAGCAAAAGGAAAATTGAATAGAAACGCGACAATAATTCATTAACGTTATCCGGACGCGAAAAAATCGCGAAAGTAAACGCAGTGCCGACCCGAACAGTGCCGTTTAACCGTGAATCAAGTGCCAAAACCAACAGAAAACCACCATGGAACACCACGACGAGGAACAACCAGAGGAGGCATACCCTGCGGGACACCTTTCTAATCCAGGGGTCAGCACCGGCTGAATCCACAAACTTCGTCGGGACGAGCTAGAAGTCCTCGCCGAGGAATTCGGATTCGGCAGCGAAGGAACGGTCGATGAGCGCCGAAAGAAATTTGCCGCGCTAGTCTCCGGGCCACTCGCGCAAGATGCCTGGGTTCGCTTAGGAGAGTTTGAAAGGCACTATGCCAAACCATCCTCACGCTCTCGCTCCAAGTCACCACTGCCTACTACTCCTGGACCATCCGACACTCGCCAAATGGATCCTAAGACCGGATTACGAGTACCTGCAGCCACCGAATATCGCACTCCTGCAGCCCCGTTTCAAAGGCCCCTAGCTACAGAGACTCACCCAGCGCTCGTACCGAGGGCCTTTCCAGCGATCGACCGACCCATGGAAGGACACTACTACAATCACGCCGCACAAATGGCGGAAAACATCCGAAGATGGGGGATCCAGTTCGACGGCCAAAGTGACCCTCTATCATTCATTGAACTACTCGAAGAACGTGCGCTCTCGTATGGGGTGGACACAAACCAGCTGCCGCGAGCCATGACCGAACTTCTCACAGACCGAGCCAGGTGTTGGTTCCGCATCAACCGCCTACAAAGTTCCTCATGGGAAAACTTTCAACCTTTTTGTTTCATTACAAAATGAAAAAACAGACAACATATATACATTATTGGTAGATACAGGTGCGGACATATCTTTAATAAAAGAAAATACAGACACATTTCGTAACATAGATTATAAAAATATCACACAAATATCAGGTATTGGTGAAGGTTCAACCAATTCCAAAGGATTAGCATTCATAGAACTTCTCTCAGGAACTCCACTTCTCTCTCCACAAATTTTTCATTTAGTAGATACAAACTTTCCCATTACTTGCGATGGAATAATTGGTATAGATTTCATGAAAAATTCAATTGTCAAATAGACTTAAAACCAGAAAATGATTGGCTCATCCTGAGACCAAATAATTTCAATTATCCCATCAATATTCCAATATATCATACACTAGAAAACAATTTAACAATTTTACCAGCACGATCCGAAGTTGTCCGAAAGATTGCTATAAATACAGCAACTGAATATATATTCATACTGTAACGAACCATGGTTCCTCATGGTTCGTCACAACACAGGAAAACCTGTCGTTAATATCTTTAAATGTCTTTAATGTCTTTAAAATATCTCTACATTCCTTTCCCACGGTACCGGTGCACACCGATCACCTTACCTGGGACATTGGACACGTGTTGGGAGGCGATCGCTTAGGTAACCCTCGATTACCGGGCAAAACCCCCACATGCGCGAGCCAGTCAGCAGTCTCCGACTTTTCTTACCAGAAATATTGGACACTGGCTGCAGGGCTAATGATTAGGTAACTTTCTGTTACCGATCAGCCCGTCTGCACGCGCAGACTATAATTTGGCCATAGGGATTTATGTAAGAACCCTTCCCACGGTGTGGAGTAGAAATAAGATATCTATAAGACATTCATGGAAGGCCAGCCGATCTATAAAAAGGCAGTCACCAGCCATCGGGGCAATCAATCGGCAGTCAATCGGCAGTCGAGAGAGTCAAAGAGAGTCCACCAGCCATGGGGGCAGTCGATCGAGAGTCAAAGAGAGTCCACCAGCCATCGTAAGGCAATCAAGAAGTAACATACACGCCGCGTTCAAGTAATAAAACTAAAGAATTAGCATAATAACCCGAAATAATAAACAAAACGATTAATACTTTAAAGAACCAAAAAGTGTTGTGATTTAGCTAACCGTTCTCTTTCAGTTCCTGGCAAAGTGAGTGAGTGGGCTGGAAAAGGTCACCGTCCGTGGTCGAGACACAGCTGGGGCCAGTGGTGTCGTATCTGGTTGGTCACGTCTTACCCTCAGCTGTAGATAGGCACGTCCGAGACCCAAGATGACGTCATCAAGTACCATGGGCAAGATGAGCAAAGCCACTCGCTCTTCCAGTTGGTCAAGTCGTACCGTTGCCAGCACTGCTTGAGTTATCTCCTTCTTGGATCCATCCGCCAGGGTAATCCTCGTTCTCACCTCGCGTAGATTCGTCTCGGTCCCTAATTCCTGGACCATTCGTTGGCTGATGAAAGATCGAGTCGCTCCAGTGTCGAGAGTGGCCGACAGGGCCTTCCCTTCGATGGTGACGAGAGCGGCGATCCTTCCTCCATCCAGAGTTAGTGGGTGAGTTATCCCAGTCGGGCGGAGACTCGAGTCGCTTCCCGACACTGGCTTCCGGCCACATTCCCAGCAGAACAGTTTCTGCCGGTTGGAAAATGTGCTGCTGAAATGACCGTCTTCCGCACAGTTTCTGCACGATCTCCGTACATCCACTCGTCTGTATTCTTCCTGGGCCACCACCCGGTTGGCCATGTCTGTTCTCCGAGATGCCTCCTGAGTGGAGCTCCGTGGTGTTAGTGCTTCGTTTTCCGAGTGGCTCCCGTAGTACGAGTGACCTCGCGGTCCCTGGCTGTCTCGTATGCCATGCATAGCTGTGTTAGTTCCGTCAAAGTGTGAAAGTCTTGTCTTCGGGTGTACAGCTGGTACTCTGGACGGAGATTTTCGTAGACACGATCCAATTCTCGCTCCTGTGTGTACCGAGCTCGTTGCATCATTAACCTCAGCTCAATCAGGTAGTCCCTGAAGGATTCCCTCGGCTTTTGGTTCCGGCCTCTCATGGTGTCCTCCAGGCGTTGAAAGTATCGAGGTGGCAGGAAGTTCTTCCAGGCTCTCGATGAAGGCGAGAGGGTCCGTGTGACCGTTGAAGGTCAATCCCCACTTCCTTAGCTTGTCGGCCAGCAGGGAATATGAGATTTCTCCTCCTGAGCGGTAGGCCCGTTGTCCCTGGGACAGACCAGTTTGGTAGCGGGTTCCGATGATTGGCTGTTCGATCGCGATGCGGTGTCCGAGACCTCAATTACTCATCCTGGGGGTGTCCTGAGGGTCATGGGGCGACCTGGAGATTTTGGCCCCGCTGGTCGGATTGTACTGGCTGGCTCAGGGATCAACAGCAGGAGCTGCTTCTTATCCCTGCTTCCTTCCTCCTTTGCCCGCGTTTCTGTTCCCGGAGACGTGGCGGGGCTCCGTGGGTCCCTGGGACTAGGAATGGCTCGTGCTGGGCAACTCGGGGATTACCAGTGGTGGCGCATCCAGAACCGGGCCCTGCTGGAGGTTTCCGTCGATGGCCAGGGGCTCCGAGACCTCAATTACTCGTCCTCGGCTGGCTCAGGGATCAACAGCAGGAGCTGCTTCTTATCCCTGCTTCCTTCCTCCTTTGCCCGCGTTTCTGTTCCCGGAGACGTGGCGGGGCTCCGTGGGTCCCTGGGACTAGGAATGGCTCGTGCTGGGCAACTCGGGGATTACCAGTGGTGGCGCATCCAGAACCGGGCCCTGCTGGAGGTTTCCGTCGATGGCCAGGGGCTCCGAGACCTCAATTACTCGTCCTCGGGGTGTCCCGAGGGTCATGGGGCGACCTGGAGATTTTGGCCCCGCTGGTCGGATTGTACTGGCTGGCTCAGGGATCAACAGCATTGATATGGATATGTATGTACATAAGTAAATGTAAACATAATTTGTTCAACTTATTGCCTAGGTGGGCGGTGGGTAGTCATTTTCTTGTTGCTAACATGTGATATTGCTAAGCACGCACTCTCGCTTTCTCACTTTAGTCCGGATGTTGGTATAAGGGACAGGTTAATTTGTTAATGTGGGAGCAGGATTGTTCTAAGGCATTAACAAGCAGACTGCGCACCGTTTGTTTGGAAAGAGACTGAAAATTTGAATTCGCTGGTCCCCTCCCCACCGATCACACACTACGTTGATGTAAACAACTGCATATGTACATATGTGTAGATGTATGTATGTACATACATACATACAATTTATAAATTATGAATACATATATTATGTACGATGGGTTTAATACATACATATTTGCTTTTGGCCTAACGGGAAAGCAGGTCGCAAACTGCATGCGGTAGCGTGTGTAAGTGAGAGAGAGAATGTGGGTAGGTTAGCTATCTCAAATTAATTTCTTCATTCTGGCTATAATTATGATCCGATCTAGTTCAGATTCGGCAATCTGGTCGATATGGGCATTCTCTACGATACTGCGTTTTTAGTTTTATCGTATCTTTAAAAATGTGCCTGCCACAGATTTTCGTACTTTGTGGGGGCGGAAGGGGGCGGGGCGAAATTTTGAAATACACTTGTAGCAGTGTGATATCACATGAGTCTGGAAACCAAATTTGATTGCCCTAGCTTTTATAGTCTCTGAGATCCAGGCGTCAAACAAGACGGACAGACGGACGGACAGACGGACATGGCTATATCGACTCGGCTATTTATGCTGATCAAGAATATATATACTTTATGGGGTCGGAAAATTTTCCTTCTCTGCGTTACACACATCCACTTTTACCACAAATCTAATATACCCCTTAACTCTTTTTTGAGTACGGGAATAATTTGTTAGATTGTATTACTATTATTATCGTTAACCTACAATTGTATTTACATTAATAGGCTGTTTACATTGGGGCTGCGTCATGCTTCTCTGCGTCTTGCCGGAGACGCAGTTTTTTATACCCGTACTCAAAAAAGAGTTAAGGGGTATATTAGATTTGTGGTAAAAGTGGATGTGTGCAACGCAGAGAAGGAAACGTTTCCGACCCCATAAAGTATATATATTCTTGATCAGCATCAATAGCCGAGTCAATATAGCCATGTCCGTCTGTCCGTCCGTCTGTCCGTCTGTCCGTCTTGTTGAGCGCCTGGATCTCAGAGACTATAAGAGTTAGGGCAACCAAATTTGGTTTCAAGACTCATGTGATATCACACTGCTACAAGTGTATTTCAAAATTTCGCCCCGCCCCCTTCCGCCCCCCACAAAGGACGAAAATCTGTGGCAGGCACAATTTTAAAGATACGATAAAACTAAAAACGCAGTATCGTACAGAATGACCATATCTACCAGATTGCTGAATATGAATCAGATCGGATCATAATTATAGCCAGAATGAAGAAATTAATTTTCTGTTGGTTCCCCCGCCTCCTCCAGCCAAAGACACACTACTCTATCTCTTTCTCGCTCGCACACTCTGCCGCGTTCAGTGCGCGAGCAACCCCTAGCGGTGGAGATGCAGAATATAAATGGTACATGCATAATCTACATGTTAGATGTAAAATATACATTGTAGATGTAGATGTAGATAACAGATGTAGCAAAAAAATGTAAAATGTAAAATTTTTTTTTTTTTTATTTTAAAATTCTAAAAAATCATGTCTCAAAAATGTATATACTGACTGATTACGGGTATAAGTAGAGTCGCGTCCCCAGAAGCGACTCACACGTTCCTTCTCGTTTTACATAGGTTAAGCATAGGGCCCTAGTGGTGGCAAAAAGTTGCGTCAGTTTTGGATTACACCATAATAATAATAAATAATAATAATAAGTCAATGAAGTTATGTATGAAATTTAATGTAGTTCGTAAGGTTACGGCATGAAGTCCCGCCACTGTAAATCTAAGCAACATGTAACTACACGCCCGCAGCATAGCCGACAAGCGATGCGTGGGAATAAAGCACTCGTAAATTGAACTTCGTTTCGCACGGTTTATATTTTGATCGCCCTTTATCGCCGCCCACAGCTCTGGTCTGTAATACTAATCCCCGCGTCTCAAGCCTAAGTAAAGGCATTAAACAAAATAGTTTCGAATTTCTACATGGCGCCCGAACAGGGACCTTGGGATTAGTTTCGTTTTAAATTAATCGTTGTTCGACCAGAACGCTGTTCGCGAGTTAAAGCCGCGAAAAAACCGCCGAGCCAAATCGACAATCCAGAAGGAAGATCACGGAATCCACGGAAGACCACATTGGAGACCGCCATCCACACCTACAACCGAAGCAGAACATGGACATTGAGTTGCCAACGCCCAGGGAAGTGGATTCATCCGACGACCAGGTAACAATGCCAAAGCAATAGCGGCTAAAATAATAGCGTTTAATACCTATTGGCTTGGCATTGAACAGTATTGTACATATGTACATTCACCTACCGTTTAACTATTCGTGATAGCTGGGTAGTTCGGGAAGAGTATTAGAAGGTGCCAGCGACATAGTTTACCGCTCATTTCGCATTTGGTAGCATTATTTCGCATTTCGTTTCGTTCGCTGAGAAAACATTGACCCTTGCAGCGGTAAACTAATTTTCGCGCTCTTTAATGTACAGCATACGGTTCTCTTAAGTTTACGTTCGTGCAGTACCCTCGTCGTAACTTTGCTCCCGCAGCTTCGTGGTTATCCAACTCTCTAACTGGTGTCGCCCAGCTTGTCGTTTGTGACGAGAGCTGATCATCCGCTCTTATATTGTGCCAATCAATTGAAACATCGTTCGCCACTTCGTTTTGGGTCGAACGCTGTTCTAATTTAGGTATTTGTGTGCGCTTTGACATCTAATTTTCTAGCTGGTGTCGCCGAGCTTGTCGTATGCGCCAGAGAGCTGATCATCCGCTCTTATATTGCGCCACTCAATTAAACATCGTTCGCCAACTAGTTTTCGGGTCGAACGCTGTTCTAATTTGGGAGTCGAGTGCGTTGCGCGCATTAGAATTGCGTTTGCTTATTGGTTCGAACTTGGTTCGAGCTCAGTGTGTCGAGCCAAACTTGGTGTTGGTTGCGTACGCTTAGCTTAGCGTTGCGCGCATTGGAACTCCAGACGTCCGTTTCGTAGGGGATCGAACGTGGGTCGAGTTTGGTTCGCCGTGACAGAGCTCGGTTGCGTTTGTTGCGTTTTTGTCTGTTCTAACTGTTGCAGTCGTTGTCGCATCGAACCTAATACGTTTATACGTGGGTACTTGAATACTTTTGCCGTACTGTCAAACATTGTTCTTATTGAACGCAGTGCATTTCCTCAGGTTATCGTCGCCTTCGCTTAGCAAGTTTGAAGTTTAGAAGTTAGGAACAGCCAACGTTGGTAATTTAATCAACATGTCTAAAGATCATGATGAAGAGAAGGCAACTGGGAGCGGAATGTGTGGAAGCACGAAGCTCACAAAATTGTATGTGAGGTTGGAGAAAATAAGCGAAGATATAAATCGAATGAGGATAGCATTTGAGGAGGGTTCAATTTCGCTGGATCCATTACAAATCCAATGTCGTTTGGAAATATTGAACTCCTATATTGAAAAAGCAATGGCCCTGCAGTCCGAGATCGATGTACTAGACCCAGATAATTCAGATAGGGCGGCGTTGGAAGAAACGTGTGTGATCACAAAGGCTCTGTACATGTCGGCAGCGACCAACAGATCCCCTCAACCATACATGAATTCAGCACCCACACACCACCACTCCAATTTGCCAAAATTGAAGTTGCCGAAGTTCAGCGGCAAGCATGCAGATTACAAACAGTTTATTAGTCTGTTTGAAAGTTTGGTAGATTCCGACCCGTCGTTGTCCAATATAGAGAAGTTCAACCATCTCATATCGTGCTTGTCCGATGAAGCCTTGGGAACCGTTAAGGCGTTCCAAATGTCAGATGCCAACTATCCAAAGGCGTTAGAAAGTTTGAAGAGGGTGTACGACAACAAGTGCTTAATATTCTTTGAGACACTTGCCCAGTTGTTTGACATTCCTGCCGTAACCAAGCCGTCAGCGTCTGCATTGCGATCAACTATAGATACAGTGTCAGCCATTCTGGAGTCGCTTTTATCGTTAGGAGACGAGCGAGAGGTTGCTAACGCCATGATAATACATCTGGTGTTATCCAAGGTGGACCCATACACAAAAACAAAGTATGAGGAGCAGCTGAACTACGATGAGCTCCCTTGCTGGTCGGATTGTGCAAAAATGTTGAACCGCCGGTACCAACACCTTTCAGCAGAGGAGTCATCCAAAGCGAGAGGCAAACCAAAGTTTGACATGCCATCGACCAGCAAGAAAACCAGCAGATCGTCATTTTCTTGCGCGAGGGCCGAAAAGTCGATCGACCCCAAGTGTGTATATTGCGGCGCCAACCACTCGATCGGAAACTGCCAGGGATTTGGGGCAATACCCGTCTTGGAGCGTTTCGAGTTCGCAAAAGGCAAGCAATTATGCATTAATTGCCTCCAATCTGGACATAGGGTATCTCAGTGCACATCCTCTAAGTGCAGAGTTTGTTCACAGAGGCATCACACCCTCTTGCATAGATACGCAGCTCAGAGCGCAGATTCAGAAAGTCAGGCAATAAGAGTACAAGCATCGTCCCATCCTGCGCAGGTGAAGCAGGCATCCAGTGAGCCCGAGCATGTCATCCTTGCCACAGCAGTGGTAAGAGTTCGGGACAGATTTGGCCAAGTTCACTTAGCAAGAGTGTTGTTGGATTCGGGTTCACAGGTCAATTTCATGACAGAAAGTCTAGCGCAATCGCTAAGGTTGGCAAGGGTCAACCGTTGCCTGACAGTGACATCTGTAGGCAAGTCAAGCTCGGTGTCGAGGAGTGAAGTCTCGACGACAATATACTCCAGGTTAAATAACCATAGTTTCGTAGCAGATTTCTGGGTTCTTAGCAGCATTACCAATCAGCAGCCTGACAGAAGTCTGCCCATTAAGCAGTGGAAAATTCCTGCGAATGTGGAGTTGGCAGATCCAGCATTCCATCGACCTCAAAGGGTAGATATGCTGATTGGAGCAGACTCGTTCTTCGATCTGTTGTGCACAGGCCAAATAAAACTGGGTGAAGGGGCACCATTGTTGCAAAAGACCCTTTTAGGTTGGGTAGCTTCAGGTCGGTGTAGCAAGCTTCTGACTGGAGAAGCCGCTTGCTGCGTCGCAACCTACTCACCGGAAGAAGACTCTCTGTCTCAAATGGTCGAAAGACTGTGGGAGATAGATGCAACGCCAGAAGAAAAACATGCTCAAACAAATTCGGCAGAGCAGCTGGCATGCGAAGAGTTTTTCAAAGCCAATGTCTGCAATTTACCGACCGGAAGGTTTCAAATACCGTTGCCTTTTAAGACAGACCCAGTATCGTTGGGGTCGTCCTTCGAGGTCGCAAAACGTCGTTTCTTATCGTTAGAGCGACGAACGTTAAGAGAGAGTGAGCTGAGAGACATGTATCTCAGTTTCATGAAAGAATATATCGAGCTCGGCCATATGTCTCCGACAGACAACGCGATTCCGCCAGGACCACATTATTTTATACCACACCAGTGCGTCCTGAGGCCTGATAGCAGTTCCACCAAGCTTCGAGTCGTTTTTGACGCGTCGAGCAAGACCACAACTGGGTGGTCATTAAACGATTTACTTATGGTGGGACCTACTATTCAGAGGGAATTATTTTTATCACTCGTTCGATTTCGGGTGAATCGGTATGCTTTAACGGCAGACGTTTCGAAAATGTATAGGCAAGTGGATGTGGCCGTAAAAGACCGGAATTTCCAACTCATCGTGTGGCGAGAACATCCCACCGATCAATTGCAAATTTTTCGGTTGAACACAGTTACCTATGGTACTTCCGCAGCACCTTTCCTTGCCATTCGTTGTTTGCACGAGCTCGGTGTACGCCACAGAGACACCCACAAGAAGGGTTCTGAGGTGATCTGCAGTGATTTTTATGTAGACGACATGCTGACAGGAGCCGATGACGTAGACACGCTGAAGTCGATTTGCGATCAGGTGTCTGAGATTCTTGGCTCCGGAGGGTTTCAGCTTTCGAAATGGTTTTCGAACCATCCAGAACTAATGGATGGAAACAATGAGGAGAAATCCCTATCATTCAATGATGCCGATTCGACCAAAACATTGGGGATGAGGTGGAGTCCAAGAACAGATACGTTCCGGTATCACTTGGAAGATAGCTTCACAAACTTGAATCCGACTAAGCGCACCATTCTGTCAATTAGTGCTCGACTGTTTGATCCGCTTGGGCTACTTAGTCCAATCAGCATAACAGCGAAAATTTTCCTCCAGAAGCTGTGGCAGCTTCAGCTGGATTGGGATGAAGCCATCCCAATGTCACTGCATACAAGCTGGGAGAGGCTAAAGCTAAACTTGTGTGGTCTTGACAAAATAGCCGTGCCTCGGTACGTTATGGCTAGTGGGTGCTCGTCGATTCAAGTGCATGGCTTCGCGGACGCGTCTAGTCAAGCGTATGGGTGCTGCATTTATGTGCGAGCGCTTTTCGAAGGTCAAACGTACGTTCGATTGATCGCTGGGAAAGCAAGAGTAGCTCCCCTAAAAACAAAGACCATCCCGAGGCTCGAATTGTGCGCCGCAGCGTTATTGGCGCAATTTTGGGCCTACGTAAAGCAAGTTTTGGAAAAGTGTCGAATCGAGAGCGTATTCTTCTGGACGGATTCAGAAATAACGCTACATTGGATTAAAACCCAACCGTCGTCACTTGCAGTATTTGTCTCAAATAGAGTAGCCATGATTCAGGAGCTATGTCAGGGCATTACGTGGCGTCATGTCCCATCGCTGTCGAATCCAGCGGACTTGGCGTCTCGCGGATGCGAAGTGCCTGAGCTCCTGGAGTCCATATGGCTAGAAGGTCCGAAATTTTTATGTGAGCCTGAGCATTGTTGGCCAGAGAACCCGCATTTTAACATCCCAGATGATGTGAAGAACTCCGAGGCGAAACGGTCCGCCCAGGTTCTAATTGGCGTTGCGAACTCGTTTTCAAATGAAATATTTTCTCGTTTTTCGTCGTACCCCAAATTAGTTCGAGTTTTTGCGTATGTATACCGATTTGCTAATATCGGCAAGAACAAGGAACGTTACAGGGAGCTAACTGCAAAGGAGTTGCAGCAATCGTCTCTAAAATTGATGGAGCTGGTTCAGCGAAGCGTCTTCTCTGAAGAGTTTAAGAAGCTGAAGAAAGGGCATACGCTGCAACCGAGCCTGCAGATGATGGCCCCTTTTATCCAAAAAAGATCAGAGGAGGGGCGATCGTTTACACTTATCAGGGTCGGAGGAAGGCTGTTGCATGCTCCAGTGCCAATAGAGGCTAAGTTTCCGGTTCTACTTCCCGCCAAGAGTCAATTCGTCGAACTCTATTTAAGGAACCTGCATTTTAAAAATTGTCACGCCAATGCAAAGACATTAGTAAGTTTGCTGAGACAAGAGATTTGGCTAGTAAATGCACGTCGAGAATGCACTCGCATAGTGAGGAGATGCATCCACTGTTTTCGATACAAACCTAAATTGATGGGTCAGATTATGGGGAATCTTCCAGCAGACAGGTTTAGGGAAGGTCGTCCGTTCCTGATTTGCGGGGTAGACTTTTGTGGTCCCATCAACGTCTCGCTTCGGATTCGAGGTCGTCAGCCGCTCAAAATGTACATCGCGGTATTTGTGTGTTTCGCTTCGAAGGCCGTCCATTTAGAGCTTGTCCCAGACCTGTCGACTAATTGTTTTCTTTTATCTCTAAAAAGCTTCATCGCAAGACGTGGCGTTCCGCTGAGGATGTATTCCGACAACGGGACAAATTTCGTCGGAGCCCGGAACGAGCTGCAGAGGCTTCAGGAAGCGTTCGAGGAGCAGCAGTCCAGCCTGATGACGTTCGCGGCGGAGCAAGGGATGGAGTGGAAGTTCATCCCCCCGCGAGCACCGCACTTCGGCGGTTTATGGGAGGCGGCCGTCAAGTCGGCAAAGCTCCTGATCGTGCGGCAGGTCGCGGACGCCGCGCTCACCGAGAGCGAGGTGAGGACCGTGTTGGCCGAGGCCGAGGCCATCATGAACTCCAGGCCGCTCACTCCAGCCAGCACGGATCCAAACGACGGAGAGGTGCTTACGCCAGGCCACTTTTTGATCGGCCAGCCCCTTCGTTCGCTGCCGCAAGGGTGCGAGCCAGACGGACGGAGCAGCGGTACCACCTTTACCAAGAGGTGGCAACTACTCTCCGAGCTCAAACGACGGTTCTGGCAGGCTTGGTCGAAGGACTACGTCCACAACCTGCAGGGACGCAGCAAATGGCAAACCCCAGAGGCCAACATCGAGGTCGGCGCCATGGTGGTGGTCCACAACGACCATACGCCGCCGCAGCAGTGGATCACCGGCAGGGTCACCAGCGTCGTCGTGGGAGCAGACGGCAAGGTCAGGGTAGCCGAGGTGCGAACAGGAGGGGGCGTGATTAGACGCCCAATCCATAAGCTGGCACTTTTGCCGATAAGTTGAAGCCCGACGTGCGGTCGTTCAAGGCGGCAGGAATGTCGTTACACCATAATAATAAATAATAATAATAAGTCAATGAAGTTATGCATGAAATTTAATGTAGTTCGTAAGGTTACGGCATGAAGTCCCGCCACTGTAAATCTAAGCAACATGTAACTACACGCCCGCAGCATAGCCGACAAGCGATGCGTGGGAATAAAGCACTCGTAAATTGAACTTCGTTTCGCACGGTTTATATTTTGATCGCCCTTTATCGCCGCCCACAGCTCTGGTCTGTAATACTAATCACCAAAAAAAAAAAAACCAGGGAGAAAAGTTAAAACGCAAACCACCAAAAAAACTAAAAAAAAAGCATAAAAAAAAAAATTGTTTAAAATTTTTTCTAGGCTCTAAAGGGGATAAACGAGGATTATTTTTTTTTAAATTTATTTTTTTTTTGCCCGAAAACTTTTTGTGTGGTGAAAGCCGCGAAAAACCCCCCGGCCCAAACAAACAACCAAAAAGAAGGACCAGGGAACCCCCGGAGGCCCCATTGAGACCAAAAAAAAAAAACGCCATCCACACCTACAACCGAAGCAGAACATGGACATTGAGTTGCCAACGCCCAGGGAAGTGGATTCATCCGACGACCAGGTAACAATGCCAAAGCAATAGCGGCTAAAATAATACCGTTTAATACCTATTGGCTTGGCATTGAACAGTATTGTACATATGTACATTCACCTACCGTTTAACTATTCGTGATAGCTGGGTAGTTCGGGAAGAGTATTAGAAGGTGCCAGCGACATAGTTTACCGCTCATTTCGCATTTGGTAGCATTATTTCGCATTTCGTTTCGTTCGCTGAGAAAACATTGACCCTTGCAGCGGTAAACTAATTTTCGCGCTCTTTAATGTACAGCATACGGTTCTCTTAAGTTTACGTTCGTGCAGTACCCTCGTCGTAACTTTGCTCCCGCAGCTTCGTGGTTATCCAACTCTCTAACTGGTGTCGCCCAGCTTGTCGTTTGTGACGAGAGCTGATCATCCGCTCTTATATTGTGCCAATCAATTGAAACATCGTTCGCCACTTCGTTTTGGGTCGAACGCTGTTCTAATTTAGGTATTTGTGTGCGCTTTGACATCTAATTTTCTAGCTGGTGTCGCCGATCTTGTCGTATGCGCCAGAGAGCTGATCATCCGCTCTTATATTGCGCCACTCAATTAAACATCGTTCGCCACTTAGTTTTCGGGTCGAACGCTGTTCTAATTTGGGAGTCGAGTGCGTTGTGCGCATTAGAATTGCGTTTGCTTATTGGTTCGAACTTGGTTCGAGCTCAGTGTGTCGAGCCAAACTTGGTGTTGGTTGCGTTTGCTTAGCTTAGCGTTGCGCGCATTGGAACTCCAGACGTCCGTTTCGTAGGGGATCGAACGTGGGTCGAGTTTGGTTCGCCGTGACAGAGCTCGGTTGCGTTTGTTGCGTTTTTGTCTGTTCTAACTGTTGCAGTCGTTGTCGCATCGAACCTAATACGTTTATACGTGGGTACTTGAATACTTTTGCCGTACTGTCAAACATTGTTCTTATTGAACGCAGTGCATTTCCTCAGGTTATCGTCGCCTTCGCTTAGCAAGTTTGAAGTTTAGAAGTTAGGAACAGTCAACATGTCTAAAGATCATGATGAAGAGAAGGCAACTGGGAGCGGAATGTGTGGAAGCACGAAGCTCACAAAATTGTAAGTGAGGTTGGAGAAAATAAGCGAAGATATAAATCGAATGAGGATAGCATTTGAGGAGGGTTCAATTTCGCTGGATCCATTACAAATCCAATGTCGTTTGGAAATATTGAACTCCTATATTGAAAAAGCAATGGCCCTGCAGTCCGAGATCGATGTACTAGACCCAGATAATTCAGATAGGGCGGCGTTGGAAGAAACGTGTGTGATCACAAAGGCTCTGTACATGTCGGCAGCGACCAACAGATCCCCTCAACCATTCATGAATTCAGCACCCACACACCACCACTCCAATTTGCCAAAATTGAAGTTGCCGAAGTTCAGCGGCAAGCATGCAGATTACAAACAGTTTATTAGTCTGTTTGAAAGTTTGGTAGATTCCGACCCGTCGTTGTCCAATATAGAGAAGTTCAACCATCTCATATCGTGCTTGTCCGATGAAGCCTTGGGAACCGTTAAGGCGTTCCAAATGTCAGATGCCAACTATCCAAAGGCGTTAGAAAGTTTGAAGAGGGTGTACGACAACAAGTGCTTAATATTCTTTGAGACACTTGCCCAGTTGTTTGACATTCCTGCCGTAACCAAGCCGTCAGCGTCTGCATTGCGATCAACTATAGATACAGTGTCAGCCATTCTGGAGTCGCTTTTATCGTTAGGAGACGAGCGAGAGGTTGCTAACGCCATGATAATACATCTGGTGTTATCCAAGGTGGACCCATACACAAAAACAAAGTATGAGGAGCAGCTGAACTACGATGAGCTCCCTTGCTGGTCGGATTGTGCAAAAATGTTGAACCGCCGGTACCAACACCTTTCAGCAGAGGAGTCATCCAAAGCGAGAGGCAAACCAAAGTTTGACATGCCATCGACCAGCAAGAAAACCAGCAGATCGTCATTTTCTTGCGCGAGGGCCGAAAAGTCGATCGACCCCAAGTGTGTATATTGCGGCGCCAACCACTCGATCGGAAACTGCCAGGGATTTGGGGCAATACCCGTCTTGGAGCGTTTCGAGTTCGCAAAAGGCAAGCAATTATGCATTAATTGCCTCCAATCTGGACATAGGGTATCTCAGTGCACATCCTCTAAGTGCAGAGTTTGTTCACAGAGGCATCACACCCTCTTGCATAGATACGCAGCTCAGAGCGCAGATTCAGAAAGTCAGGCAATAAGAGTACAAGCATCGTCCCATCCTGCGCATGTGAAGCAGGCATCCAGTGAGCCCGAGCATGTCATCCTTGCCACAGCAGTGGTAAGAGTTCGGGACAGATTTGGCCAAGTTCACTTAGCAAGAGTGTTGTTGGATTCGGGTTCACAGGTCAATTTCATGACAGAAAGTCTAGCGCAATCGCTAAGGTTGGCAAGGGTCAACCGTTGCCTGACAGTGACATCTGTAGGCAAGTCAAGCTCGGTGTCGAGGAGTGAAGTCTCGACGACAATATACTCCAGGTTAAATAACCATAGTTTCGTAGCAGATTTCTGGGTTCTTAGCAGCATTACCAATCAGCAGCCTGACAGAAGTCTGCCCATTAGGCAGTGGAAAATTCCTGCGAATGTGGAGTTGGCAGATCCAGCATTCCATCGACCTCAAAGGGTAGATATGCTGATTGGAGCAGACTCGTTCTTCGATCTGTTGTGCACAGGCCAAATAAAACTGGGTGAAGGGGCACCATTGTTGCAAAAGACCCTTTTAGGTTGGGTAGCTTCAGGTCGGTGTAGCAAGCTTCTGACTAGAGAAGCCGCTTGCTGCGTCGCAACCTACTCACCGGAAGAAGACTCTCTGTCTCAAATGGTCGAAAGACTGTGGGAGATAGATGCAACGCCAGAAGAAAAACATGCTCAAACAAATTCGGCAGAGCAGCTGGCATGCGAAGAGTTTTTCAAAGCCAATGTCTGCAATTTACCGACCGGAAGGTTTCAAATACCGTTGCCTTTTAAGACAGACCCAGTATCGTTGGGGTCGTCCTTCGAGGTCGCAAAACGTCGTTTCTTATCGTTAGAGCGACGAACGTTAAGAGAGAGTGAGCTGAGAGACATGTATCTCAGTTTCATGAAAGAATATATCGAGCTCGGCCATATGTCTCCGACAGACAACGCGATTCCGCCAGGACCACATTATTTTATACCACACCAGTGCGTCCTGAGGCCTGATAGCAGTTCCACCAAGCTTCGAGTCGTTTTTGACGCGTCGAGCAAGACCACAACTGGGTGGTCATTAAACGATTTACTTATGGTGGGACCTACTATTCAGAGGGAATTATTTTTATCACTCGTTCGATTTCGGGTGAATCGGTATGCTTTAACGGCAGACGTTTCGAAAATGTATAGGCAAGTGGATGTGGCTGTAAAAGACCGGAATTTCCAACTCATCGTGTGGCGAGAACATCCCACCGATCAATTGCAAATTTTTCGGTTGAACACAGTTACCTATGGTACTTCCGCAGCACCTTTCCTTGCCATTCGTTGTTTGCACGAGCTCGGTGTACGCCACAGAGACACCCACAAGAAGGGTTCTGAGGTGATCTGCAGTGATTTTTATGTAGACGACATGCTGACAGGAGCCGATGACGTAGACACGCTGAAGTCGATTTGCGATCAGGTGTCTGAGATTCTTGGCTCCGGAGGGTTGGATGGTTTTCGAACCATCCAGAACTAATGGATGGAAACAATGAGGAGAAATCCCTATCATTCAATGATGCCGATTCGACCAAAACATTGGGGATGGGGTGGAGTCCAAGAACAGATACGTTCCGGTATCACTTGGAAGATAGCTTCACAAACTTGAATCCGACTAAGCGCACCATTCTGTCAATTAGTGCTCGACTGTTTGATCCGCTTGGGCTACTTAGTCCAATCAGCATAACAGCGAAAATTTTCCTCCAGAAGCTGTGGCAGCTTCAGCTGGATTGGGATGAAGCCATCCCAATGTCACTGCATACAAGCTGGGAGAGGCTAAAGCTAAACTTGTGTGGTCTTGACAAAATAGCCGTGCCTCGGTACGTTATGGCTAGTGGGTGCTCGTCGATTCAAGTGCATGGCTTCGCGGACGCGTCTAGTCAAGCGTATGGGTGCTGCATTTATGTGCGAGCGCTTTTCGAAGGTCAAACGTACGTTCGATTGATCGCTGGGAAAGCAAGAGTAGCTCCCCTAAAAACAAAGACCATCCCGAGGCTCGAATTGTGCGCCGCAGCGTTATTGGCGCAATTTTGGGCCTACGTAAAGCAAGTTTTGGAAAAGTGTCGAATCGAGAGCGTATTCTTCTGGACGGATTCAGAAATAACGCTACATTGGATCATTGTCTCAAATAGAGTAGCCATGATTCAGGAGCTATGTCAGGGCATTACGTGGCGTCATGTCCCATCGCTGTCGAATCCAGCGGACTTGGCGTCTCGCGGATGCGAAGTGCCTGAGCTCCTGGAGTCCATATGGCTAGAAGGTCCGAAATTTTTATGTGAGCCTGAGCATTGTTGGCCAGAGAACCCGCATTTTAACATCCCAGATGATGTGAAGAACTCGTTTTCAAATGAAATATTTTCTCGTTTTTCGTCGTACCCCAAATTAGTTCGAGTTTTTGCGTATGTATACCGATTTGCTAATATCGGCAAGAACAAGGAACGTTACAGGGAGCTAACTGCAAAGGAGTTGCAGCAATCGTCTCTAAAATTGATGGAGCTGGTTCAGCGAAGCGTCTTCTCTGAAGAGTTTAAGAAGCTGAAGAAAGGGCATACGCTGCAACCGAGCCTGCAGATGATGGCCCCTTTTATCCAAAAAAGATGAGAGGAGGGGCGATCGTTTACACTTATCAGGGTCGGAGGAAGGCTGTTGCATGCTCCAGTGCCAATAGAGGCTAAGTTTCCGGTTCTACTTCCCGCCAAGAGTCAATTCGTCGAACTCTATTTAAGGAACCTGCATTTTAAAAATTGTCACGCCAATGCTAAGACATTAGTAAGTTTGCTGAGACAAGAGATTTGGCTAGTAAATGCACGTCGAGAATGCACTCGCATAGTGAGGAGATGCATCCACTGTTTTCGATACAAACCTAAATTGATGGGTCAGATTATGGGGAATCTTCCAGCAGACAGGTTTAGGGAAGGTCGTCCGTTCCTGATTTGCGGGGTAGACTTTTGTGGTCCCATCTACGTCTCGCTTCGGATTCGAGGTCGTCAGCCGCTCAAAATGTACATCGCGGTATTTGTGTGTTTCGCTTCGAAGGCCGTCCATTTAGAGCTTGTCCCAGACCTGTCGACTAATTGTTTTCTTTTATCTCTAAAAAGCTTCATCGCAAGACGTGGCGTTCCGCTGAGGATGTATTCCGACAACGGGACAAATTTCGTCGGAGCCCGGAACGAGCTGCAGAGGCTTCAGGAAGCGTTCGAGGAGCAGCAGTCCAGCCTGATGACGTTCGCGGCGGAGCAAGGGATGGAGTGGAAGTTCATCCCCCCGCGAGCACCGCACTTCGGCGGTTTATGGGAGGCGGCCGTCAAGTCGGCAAAGCTCCTGATCGTGCGGCAGGTCGCGGACGCCGCGCTCACCGAGAGCGAGGTGAGGACCGTGTTGGCCGAGGCCGAGGCCATCATGAACTCCAGGCCGCTCACTCCAGCCAGCACGGATCCAAACGACGGAGAGGTGCTTACGCCAGGCCACTTTTTGATCGGCCAGCCCCTTCGTTCGCTGCCGCAAGGGTGCGAGCCAGACGGACGGAGCAGCGGTACCACCTTTACCAAGAGGTGGCAACTACTCTCCGAGCTCAAACGACGGTTCTGGCAGGCTTGGTCGAAGGACTACGTCCACAACCTGCAGGGACGCAGCAAATGGCAAACCCCAGAGGCCAACATCGAAGTCGGCGCCATGGTGGTGGTCCACAACGACCATACGCCGCCGCAGCAGTGGATTACCGGCAGGGTCACCAGCGTCGTCGTGGGAGCAGACGGCAAGGTCAGGGTAGCCGAGGTGCGAACAGGAGGGGGCGTGATTAGACGCCCAATCCATAAGCTGGCACTTTTGCCGATAAGTTGAAGCCCGACGTGCGGTCGTTCAAGGCGGCAGGAATGTCGTTACACCATAATAATAAATAATAATAATAAGTCAATGAAGTTATGCATGAAATTTAATGTAGTTCGTAAGGTTACGGCATGAAGTCCCGCCACTGTAAATCTAAGCAACATGTAACTACACGCCCGCAGCATAGCCGACAAGCGATGCGTGGGAATAAAGCACTCGTAAATTGAACTTCGTTTCGCACGGTTTATATTTTGATCGCCCTTTATCGCCGCCCACAGCTCTGGTCTGTAATACTAATCCCCGCGTCTCAAGCCTAAGTAAAGGCATTAAACAAAATAGTTTCGAATTTCTACAATGACACTGCTGGAGACGAACTTCGGTGGTTTTCATAATTTTAAGAAGAACACCCACAAACTCTTCAAAGAAATGTCTGAGAATAATATATAAATATGAGAATCAATTCTCTTTCGTCCATTTACCTGCCGTCTTGCATAATTCTGTTAATTTTCAAAAATTTGTGTTTCTTTCCTTGTCATCAAGCACCCAAATCCGAATTCAAGACGCACGTCTGCCAATGTAAACGCGCCCAGTGTAAATAGGCTATTACTCTTGCACCTTGTATAAAATATCGTAATAAGTTTCGATAGTTCTAGTTCTGCGAACTAGAACTATGTGGAATTAGGTCAGAGAGGGAATATCACTAGTATTGTCAACCCACATAATATCGACTCTTGCACCTTGCGTAAAATATCGTCTTGGCATAAGTATCGATTGACACGGAACGAGAGATCGGAGCGAGGGAGACAGGGGCACTTCCTGGCTGAACAAAATTGAGAAGAGTACTAACATTTGACCAGCGGAATAAATCAAATAATTAAATAAACATCCGTGGATATTCTACGACAATAACTTCAGAAGTGGGATCGAGACACTTTAAAGTACAATCCTACATAAGTATAGGATCAGTGGCATCCACGACAATAAGTATTTTCATCATTTCATAAATGACTGATAAAATGATGGACAAAGAAAAAATTACAGAGTGGCTGCTAGAGAATGAGATAATTTTTCCAGCCAGCGCAACACTAAGACAGATACGCAAACTTGCCATAAGTGGTGGAATGGAGGAGGTATCTGAAAGTATGGAGAAATTGGAAATTGAAAACCACCATAACGTTAACATAAAGGGAAAAGTGTCTGAAAGCGATCAGATGGACGATTTAAAAGAAGAAGAAGACTTGCTCGACGCAGCAATAAGGGTGGCTGAGAAGAAGAAGAAACTAGCTGATCTAATGACAATGGATAATAATGCGACGGACGATATCCGAATGGTTAAGCAGCTTGTTGTCCCATTTTCCGCCAGTGAAAATGATGAAGGCTCTAAATGGATCTTGGATTTTGAACGGATGTGCAGAGGCGTGAACGAAAGCAACCATTTTCGACTTCGCTGTGTGCGAATGTTGATGAAAGCGGGAACCGAGGCGGACTTGTTCATGCGTGTCGACAAATCGAAGACTTACGATGAGTTTAAAGAAAACTTTTGGTCGCAGTAATTCAACTGCTGATGTGGTACTGCTCTTGAAGGAAACCACTTTCAATCCAGGGAAGAACTCCGTAATGGGATACATTCTTCTGATGGAAGAAATTGCTATGCGTGCCGACATCGAGGAAAAATTAACGGTTCAGTTTATCATTGATGGTTTTCGCGATCGTTCTTTCAGTATCGCCTTATTGTATTCAGCGACGACCATTGGAAAACTTAAGGAGCTGGCCCGTTAATACGAGGCTTTAAGGAAGTGTACCCAGACGAATTTCAAGAGCTCTGAGATGAGGTGCGCTGCTATAATTGTTCAGCGCATGGACATTACGCTTCATCGAGTCCCGCACCTCTGCGGGAGAATGGATCGTGCTTCCAGTGTGGGTCCATGCAGCACAAGGTGAAGGATTGCCAACAGAAGCCTGTGCCAACACAACGATCCGTGAATACAGCCAGCAACCAGCCGATGATGGACGACGGAGAGCAGCACAATATCTTTGTTCCTATTATGAATCAGGTAGGGGTATATTTTTACACTGATATAAAACGCAGGTATCATATTAATTTTCTATTCGCTATTAATTTGATGCAGCGTGCGGCGATACCTTATGTAAATTTTGATGATGTACTAAAACCAACTCAGTATTGTGGAGTAAATGGTTCAAGAAATTTTCATAACATAGAGAAAGAACTCATATTTTACGTTGTACCCAATAATTATGTATCTAGTAATGTCCTTCTGGGGCGTAGTTTCCTTGAACATTATGGAATAAAATTGATTTTTGAAAATAGAATTGAAAATTTAAAACGAGTAATGCAAGTCAGTATGGAAAATAGAATATTAGTGAACAGTGACAGTGACTTAATAGGAAATAGAATATTAGTGAACAGTGACAGAGACTTAATAGAAAACAGAACTGTAGAAATTAGTGACAGTGACTTAATTGAAAAAAGAGTATTAGTAAACATTGACAGTGAAATTGAAAAAAAATATTGGTAAACATTGACGGCGACCCAATTGAAAACATAGTATTGACAAATATAAATAATGAGTTGAGATTATCAGATAGAAATAACAATGATTTATTGAAGGATGGAAATGATGATAATAAGATTAGTGATCAGTTAAATTTAAAAAGTAGTGACTATTTTTTAAAAGATAATGAGCATATGGCAAGGGAAACATTAGGAATATCTGACATAGATATACCATATATATATAGTATTGATATAACAAATGAGGATGACTGCTTCAATATAGACCCGAGGCGGAGTGATGAAGAACGTAGTAAATTCATTGAAGTGATGAAATTTAACTATTCAGATTTAAGTAATATCCCAGCAATTCAGCATAATTATGAAATGAATCTAAAACTGAAAACAGAAGAACCTGTACGCTCCGTTCCAAGAAGACTTTCATACCAAGAGAAAAAAGAAGTAGATGCCCAAATAGATGAATTATTGAAAAGAGGCTTTATAAGAGAAAGTAACTCGCCCTAGACTTCTGCAATAGTATAAGTTAAGAAAAAATCAGGAGAAAAAAGAATGTGTGTAGATTACAGGCAGCTTAATAAGATATGCATTCGTGATGGATATCCGTTGCCTCTAATAGATGACTGTTTAGAGAGATTGGAAGGGAATAAAATTTTTACAATTTTAGATTTGAAACACGGATATCACCTGGTAAAAGTATCAGAGAGTTCGGTGCAGTATACAAGTTTTGTCATACCTAGTGGTCAGTATGAATATACAAGAATGCCCTTCGGACTTATGAATTCACCAGCAGTATTTATGAGATTTTTTAATTTTATCTTGAAACCATTAATTCGCGAAGGTAATGTAGTAGTTTATATGGACGATATTGCTATAGGTTCCAAAACGTTAAATGATCTCCTCATAACAGTAGGTAGAGTATTAAGAATTCTCGCTGAATACACTACTCGACAAAATCGAACTTTTTTTTTCCTCAAGGATCCAAACCGACTTTTTCTGATAGATATGGGGATTTAAAATTTTTTAAAGAATTATGGTTTTTTTTCTATGGCAGAACTTTTTTTGAAGAATTTTTGAAGTCTGGTATTTTTTTTTTTCTCTTTTTCAGAGGTAGCGATAGTTTTTTTCACATAACTTTAGTATCTTACGTCTGGTTGTAAAGAACTTTGCTATTTTGAAAAGATAATTAAAACAGCTAGAAGTTAAGCCCAAACACTTTGTGATTACAGCTTACCGTCTGGGAAATATAAAGCATTGAAATGCAAAAATGATGATTTTTGTGCGGTATTTTTTACGAAATTTTGACTTTAAAAACTCAGGAAAAGTCGAAAAAATATATCTTGTGTCCTCTATTTTTTTGTGTATAGGTGCGTTAATTTGGCGTCGTTTAAGGTATCGCTCATTAAAATCTATGGAGAGACTTTGGAGCTAAAATTCGTTAACCAAACCTAAAATATGGAAAAAATGCACAAAAAATACCTTTTTGAAGGCGGCGGGCCCAACTGCCAATTGGGAACAAAGCAAACGAAAAAGGGTTGTACATTTGGTACCTGTTCGCGTTCCTTTGGTATTAAATGTTGTTGACAGTTACTTTTTCGTGACCTGAGGTAGAATGACCTATTCAGGTCAAATGTTTCCTTTATATTCTCACAAGTGCAGGTCCACAAAAATTGGATCTTTCTTTCGTTGTGCCCAATCTGAGGTATGGGTACCTGTTCAGGTCAAATGTTGACCTTTATTTTTACACAAATTAGACGTTTGTCGCTTCTACCTATTCATATTTCAATGAAACCAAAGTAGAAATACCTGAGATATAGAATTTCATTCCCCAACCCATACAACAATCAGTAATTTTTAGACTTTTTAGTCAATTCTAAGGATATACAAACTTTTTATTTTTTACTGCTTGTTACTGTTCATAAAATAATTTAAGTTTTCTGGCTGTCTTCCTTTGTCACTCCAATCAGATTCCCTTATGAGAGTCCACACATAGTCGCCCATCATGTTTTCATTCCAAACACCTTGATAACGTTGTTCCATAGCCTTTAATTGTTGGTGAAATCTCTCTCCGTGTTCATCACTAACGTCCCCTAGGTTTGTCGGAAAAAAGTCCAAGTGGGAGTGTAGGAAATGGATTTTTAGTGACATGTTGGCTCCAATTTTTCATAATTCTCAATTAGGTCTTGAACGATATTAACGTAATCATCACTCTTGCTGTTGCCAAGAAAATTTGCTACTACCATTCGGAATGAGTTCCAAGCTGCTTTTTCATTCGTAGATAAAATATTTTCAAATCCATCATCTTTTAGTAGTTTTCGAATTTGGGGGCCATCAAATACTCCTTCTTTCACTTTTGCCAGCGACAGACGTGGAAAAACAGTTTTTAGGTAACTCGTCGATTCACCTTCCTTATCCAGTGCTTTAACAAAATTTTTCATTAGTCCCAGCTTAATGTGTAATGGTGGTAAAATAACGTCTTCAAACTTCACGATCCCACCATCTCTCTAATATTGGGAGCAGATGTCTACCAGCAGGTGATCCAACCCGGGTTCCTTGCTCGAGGAGACGGCCTTCCAGTGGCCCAAAGCACTGTTTTCGGATGGATTGTGTCCGGGGCCTGTACGCAGCCATAGATGTAGAATCTAAATGGTACATCTATAATCTACATGTTAGATGTAGAATATACATGGTAGATGAAGATGTAGATAACAGATGTAGCAAAAAAATGTAAAATGTAAAATTTTTTTTTTTTTCTAAAATCTAAAAAATCATATCTTAAAAATGTATATACTGACTAAGTACGGGTATAAGTAGAGTCGCGTCCCCAGAAGCGACTCACACGTTCCTTCTCGTTTTGTTTGTGTTCCGTGTTTTACCGCTTATTTCACAGGCAAAAACAAAACCATTGATTCTGGATGGGAAAAAAACGGGGCGTCAGGACACAATCATACATATTTGCTTGCATTTTAGTTTTGCGAAATTTTTTTGATTTATTTGAAATTATGAAATTCTGCTACAACAAAATCCTTGACAAAATACACACACACACGCGACAGTGTTTTGTACTGAAATACGACGAACGAACACTAAAAAATACTCGAAGGCATCGGAGCTACGGAAATACGCGAAAATGTTCAAAAAGCGTTCGAAATAATTGAAAGCATGCGCAACACAGACCACAAGCCGTTGTATCCACCAAAGTTGTGGCACCAACGGAAGCCCGACATCAAGGAGGGAGACCTCGTTCTCGTGGCCGAGGACAACATGCCTCCACAGGAGTGGCTCCTCGGGAGAGTCATCGCCACGCACGCCGGGGAGGACGGCATGGTCAGGGTCGTGGACGCTAGGAAAAGCGATGGAGGCGTTTTTTGGCGGGCCATCCTCAAGTTGGCGCCGCTACCATGTTGTTGAACCCGCGCAGGCCTTCAACGGGCCGGTGTTTCGTCATGTCGTCGTCTTAGTCAATGTTTTATGTTAAGATTATTTTTGAATCCTTGAAGTCTAGTGTAAGTAGGTTAGGGCAAGGCGGGAGCGCAATAATACCTCACTCTTTCGTTCAAGGCGAATTCGCCCCGCTTTGCCACCGTACGTTAGTTAGGCATAGAACGAATTGTAATGAATTTTAGAATATAATCGTTGAAATTGAATTCGATCGAGCGCACCAAGAAGGGGAAAAGTATCCTTGGCTGGACACACTCAGTCATCTCGTCAGCAGAATTAGCTCAAGGACAGGCTGGTCCTGGGACTATCTGGGCTGTTGCTTCCGAAACTTGGAACTTGCTTTACCACTTGGAGCTGGATATGGCGAGCAGAGGTGTTAAATTCAGGCAAACATCCATTAATCATTAACCGCAGTTTAAATAAAACTTTACGCCACCCAAGTATTTCGGTATTTCGCATTTAGAAAAACTATTCTAAATTTTCAGATGTCCTTTATTAATAGCTCCATAAAGCTTGGAGCCAAAACATTTTTTATTATGCTCGTGCACTTTGATCTATGAACCTTCATAGCACTGCCGTCTTGAAATTTGGTTCCACACAACAATCCCAAATGGATGAATGTGTAGCAACATCAAGAAAAAAAAACGAAAATCGACCAGGGCCTTCCTCTCTTTTTTCACGGCAGTTCCTTCTTTTTTCATTTGAAATAAAAACATAAATTTAATGTTTGTTTGATTAACTTGTATGTTTATCAGTGGGTATTATATTTTGTATCCATTATTTTGAGTTTTGTTTTTTCAACAAATTTTTCTGTTAGCCCTAGGGGGGGCTCTAGGCAACTGCTAATCTGGCCCTGGACCGCTTCCCGTCGTCAGACTTCATATTTTGTTGTTTTGTATTGTATAGTATTTTGTAACAGACAATGTATGTTATGATAAATAATTGATTTAAGTTAAAAAATCTATATATTTATATACATATACCAATTCTTTGCATATATGTATCAATATATATAAAAAAAAGAAATATATATATAGAAAAGTTATCGAAAAAAAGGATTTTATTGACAAAGTTGCAAAGTCAGATTATTTTATTTTATTTTATTTCTTTGTGTATAGTATTAGTCAGTTTTATGCTTTTTGTGGGGTTTCTTTGTACCCCTTTATTTTCCGTGTGGTTCTGTTGTTTGTTTTTGTTTTTATACCCGTACTCAAAAAAGAGTTAAGGGGTATATTAGATTTGTGGTAAAAGTGGATGTGTGCAACGCAGAGAAGGAAACGTTTCCGACCCCATAAAGTATATATATTCTTGATCAGCATCAATAGCCGAGTCGATATAGCCATGTCCGTCTGTCCGTCTTGTTGAGCGCCTGGATTTCAGATACTATAAGAGCTAGGGCAACCAAATTTGGTTTCAAGACTCATGTGATATCACACTGCTACAAGTGTATTTCGCCCCGCCCCCTTCCGCCACCACAAATAACGAAAATCTGTGGCAGGCACAATTTTAAAGATACGATAAAACTAAAAACGCAGTATCGTATCGCAGTATCGTAGAGAATGACCATATCTACCAGATTGCTGAATATGAATCAGATCGGAACATAATTTTAGCCAGAATGAAGAAATTAATATTCTGTTGGTTCCCCCGCCTCCTCCTGCAAGAGACACACTACTCTATCTCTTTCTAGCTCGCACACTCTGCCACGTTCAGTGCGCGAGCAACCCTAAGCAGAGGAGATGTAGAATCTAAATGGTACATCTATAATCTACATGTTAGATGTATAATATACATTGTACATGTAGATGTAGATAACAAATGTAGCAAAAAAATGTAAAATGTAAAATTTTTTTTTTTTTTAAAATTCTTAAAAATCATATCTCAAAAATGTATATACTGACTGAGTACGGGTATAAGTAGAGTCGCGTCTCCAGAAGCGACTCACACGTTCCTTCTCGTTTTGTTTGTGTTCCGTGTTTTACCGCTTATTTCACAGGCAAAAACAAAACCATTGATTCTAGATGGGAAAAAAACGGGGCGTCAGGACACAATCATACATATCACATTTGCTTGCATTTTAGTTTTGCGAAATATTTTTGATTTATTTGAAATTATGAAATTCTGCTACAACAAAATCCTTGACAAAATACACACACACACGCGACACTGTTTAGTACTGAAATACGACGAACGAACACTAAAAAATACTCGAAGTTAGGCATAGAACGAATTGTAATGAATTTTAGAATATAATCGTTGAAATTGAATTCGATCGAGCGCACCAAGAAGGGGAAAAGTATCCTTGGCTGGACACACTCAGTCATCTCGTCAGCAGAATTAGCTCAAGGACAGGCTGGTCCTGGGACTATCTGGGCTGTTGCTTCCGATACTTGGAACTTGCTTTACCACTTGGAGCTGGAGATGGCGAGCAGAGGTGTTAAATTCAGGCAAACATCCATTAATCACGAACCCGCATTTAAATAAAACTTTACGCCACCCAAGTATTTCGGTATTTCGCATTTAGAAAAACTATTCTAAATTTTCAGATGTCCTTTATTAATAGCTCCATAAAGCTTGGAGCCAAAACATTTTTATTATGCTCGTGCACTTTGATCTATGAACCTTCATAGCACTGCCGTCTTGAAATTTGGTTCCACACAACAATCCCAAATGGATGAATGTGTAGCAACATATAAACACATTGCCGAAGGGGACCTGGGACAGAAAACTCAGCTGCGCCCCTTTCGTTATATGAACTGGCACATCAACATATATACTGTATGGTTAGTGCTTCGGCTCTGTGTGGCAGAGGGATTCGGGTCGGGAGCCAGGCCATTCGGGTCGGGAGCTGGGCCGTTCGGAATGTCCCAGTGGACACCAAGACGATAGTAAAGCGGAACTATCGCAAAATGTTCGTAAACGGACTTAGAAATGATACAAATCCGTGAGCTATGACTGAAGCCTCGCTTAATGTCCACAAGCGGACTCTAAAAAGATCATTTAGCGGACAAAAACCAGGGGACGTTTAAGTATCGCAAAAATTACGCAAACGGGCTTAAAAATGAGTGAAAAATTGACAAGAAAGTAAAACATAACGGAGAAAATAGCTAGCTACTGGTAAAGTCTAGCTAAATGTTCGCAGACGGACTTAGAAAAGAGCATTTATTGTACCAAAACCAAGCGACGACAAAAGTCGCACAATTCTTAAAACTATACAGTGTTCTTGGGTAGCAGTAGGATAGGTTTATAATTCTCAACTGCTTCTAGCTGTGAGGACATGGAAACCCCGATGCCGATCAGAGGCTAGAGGTTAACCGTGATCACGAAGGCGTGTTCCTCCAGAGTGAGACTTGCTCATTGCACGTCGGCTGAGTTGACTTTTGCGATTATTCCTAATGTGAATAACTCGTCTGTGTAAATTTTGCTAGCCGGGAATAGCGTTTGCGCCGTCCCTACTTAAATAATAAATATCCGAACAAAATAAAATACGAGCCAAAAAATATTATTTTTAATTTACTTTTAATATTACTTTCGGCTTGTTAATGATATTAAAATCGTATCGTAAAAGATAGCATAAAAGGCTCGCAAAAGATATTATAAAAGGTCCGCAAACGATATCTTCTGCGAGCTACCGAAAACGAAACTTTCACTGCCACAAACTGAGCGACTAGTGATTCATTTTCTTATCGTTTTCGGATCTGAATTCATTAGTTTTACCCGCTTGAGTTTCGCGTAACTCACGTTTGCGATATCGTTTACGAAGTTTTGGTCCACTGGGGTATGACTCATGGCGGGAAGCGAAAGCAAGCTAAGCATTGCAAATCTATGTGTGTAAGCAGATACGACAAAATATTTATCAATTCTTATTTTCCGAAACCGTATGTCGATCATCAAGAAAAAAAAACGAAAATCGACCAATTCAGGGCCGGATTAACCCTCTACCGGGCCCTGGGCAACCATTAATATGGGGCCCTCCCTTTTTTCACGGCAGTTCCTTCTTTTTATATCCGTACTCAAAAAAGAGTTAAGGGGTATATTAGATTTTTGGTAAAAGTGGATGTGTGCAACGCAGAGAAGGAAACGTTTCCGACCCCGTAAAGTATATATATTCTTGATCAGCATCAATAGCCGAGTCGATAGAGCCATGTCTGTCTCTCCGTCCGTCTGTCTGTCTGTCTGTCTGTCTGTCTCGATGAGCGCCTAGATCTCTAACCAAATTTGGTTTCCAGACTCATGTGGTATCCCACTGCTACAAGTGTATTTCAAAATTTCGCCCCGCCCCCTTCCGCAACCACAAAGGACGAATATCTGTGGCAGGCACAATTTTAAAGATACTATAAAACTAAAAACGCAGTATCGTAGAATATGCCCATATCTACCAGATCGCCGAATCTGAATCAGATCGGATCATAATTATAGCCAGAATGACGAAATTAATTTTCTGTTGGTTCCCCCGCCTCATCCAGCAAGAGACACACTACTCTATCTCTTTCGCGCTCGCACACTCTGCCGCGTTCCTAGCGGAGCAGATGTAGAATCTAAATGGAACATGTACAATCTATATGTTAGATGTATAATATACATTGTACATGTAGATGTAGATAACAGATGTAGCAAAAAAATGTAAAATGTAAAATTTTTTTTAAATTCTAAAATTCTAAAAAATCATGCTCCAAAATGTATATACTGACTGAGTACGGGTACGTTCCTTCTCACGTTCCTTATCGTTTCATTTGAAATAAAAACTTATAAATTTAATGTTTGTTTGATTAACTTGTATGTTTATCAGTGGCTATTATATTTTGTATCCATTATTTTGAGTTTTGCTTTTTCAACAAATTTTTCTGTTAGCCCTAGGGGGGGCCCTAGGCCACTGCTAATCTGGCCCTGGACCGATTCCCGTCGTCAGACTTCATATTTTGTTGTTTTGTATTGTATAGTCTTTGGTAACAGACAATGTATGTTATGATAAATAATTGATTTAAGTTAAAAAAATCTACATATTTATATACATATATAAAAAAAGAAATATATATAGAAAAGTTATCGGAAAAAAGGAATTTATTGACAAAGTTGCAAAGTCAGATTATTTTATTTTTTATTTTATTTGTTTGTGTATAGTATTAGTCAGTTTTATTCTTTTTGTGGGGTTTCTTTGTACCTCTTTATTTTCCGTGTGGTTCTGTTGTTTGTTTTTATACCCATACTCAAAAAAGAGTTAAGGGGTATATCAGATTTGTGGTAAAAGTGGATGTGTGTAACGCAGAGAAGGAAACGTTTAGTGACAGTGACTTAATTGAAAAAAGAGTATTAGTAAACATTGACAGTGAAATTGAAAAAAAAATATTTGGTAAACATTGACGGCGACCCAATTGAAAACATAGTATTGACAAATATAAATAATGAGTTGAGATTATCAGATAGAAATAACAATGATTTATTGAAGGATGGAAATGATGATAATAAGATTAGTGATCAGTTAAATTTAAAAAGTAGTGACTATTTTTTAAAAGATAATGAGCATATGGCAAGGAAACATTAGGAATATCTGACATAGATATACCATATATATATAGTATTGATATAACAAATGAGGATGACTGCTTCAATATAGACCCGAGGCGGAGTGATGAAGAACGTAGTAAATTCATTGAAGTGATGAAATTTAACTATTCAGATTTAAGTAATATCCCAGCAATTCAGCATAATTATGAAATGAATCTAAAACTGAAAACAGAAGAACCTGTACGCTCCGTTCCAAGAAGACTTTCATACCAAGAGAAAAAAGAAGTAGATGCCCAAATAGATGAATTATTGAAAAGAGGCTTTATAAGAGAAAGTAACTCGCCCTATACTTCTGCAATAGTATAAGTTAAGAAAAAATCAGGAGAAAAAAGAATGTGTGTAGATTACAGGCAGCTTAATAAGATATGCATTCGTGATGGATATCCGTTGCCTCTAATAGATGACTGTTTAGAGAGATTGGAAGGGAATAAAATTTTTACAATTTTAGATTTGAAACACGGATATCACCTGGTAAAAGTATCAGAGAGTTCGGTGCAGTATACAAGTTTTGTCTTACCTAGTGGTCAGTATGAATATACAAGAATGCCCTTCGGACTTATGAATTCACCAGCAGTATTTATGAGATTTTTTAATTTTATCTTGAAACCATTAATTCGCGAAGGTAATGTAGTAGTTTATATGGACGATATTGCTATAGGTTCCAAAACGTTAAATGATCTCCTCATAACAGTAGGTAGAGTATTAAGAATTCTCGCTGAATACACTACTCGACAAAATCGAACTTTTTTTTCCTCAAGGATCCAAACCGACTTTTTCTGATAGATATGGGGATTTAAAATTTTTTAAAGAATTATGGTTTTTTTTCTATGGCAGAACTTTTTTTGAAGAATTTTTGAAGTCTGGTATTTTTTTTTTTAGCTTTTTTTCAGAGGTAGCGATAGTTTTTTTCACATAACTTTAGTATCTTACGTCTGGTTGTAAAGAACTATTTTGCTATTTTGAAAAGATAATTAAAACAGCTAGAAGTTAAGCCCAAACACTTTGTGATTACAGCTTACCGTCTGGGAAATATAAAGCATTGAAATGCAAAAATGATGATTTTTGTGCGGTATTTTTACGAAATTTTGACTTTAAAAACTCAGGAAAAGTCGAAAAAATATATCTTGTGTCCTCTATTTTTTTGGGTATAGGTGCGTTAATTTGGCGTCGTTTAAGGTATCGCTCATTAAAATCTATGGAGAGACTAAAATTCGTTAACCAAACCTAAAATATGGAAAAAATGCACAAAAAATACCTTTTTGAAGGCGGCGGGCCCAACTGCCAATTGGGAACAAAGCAAACGAAAAAGGGTTGTACATTTGGTACCTGTTCGCGTTCCTTTGGTATTAAATGTTGTTGACAGTTACTTTTTCGTGACCTGAGGTAGAATACCTATTCAGGTCAAATGTTTCCTTTATATTCTCACAAGTGCAGGTCCACAAAAATTGGATCTTTCTTTCGTTGTGCCCAATCTGAGGTATGGGTACCTGTTCAGGTCAAATGTTGACCTTTATTTTTACACAAATTAAACGTTTGTCGCTTCTACCTATTCATATTTCAATGAAACCAAAGTAGAAATACCTGAGATATAGAATTTCATTCCCTAACCCATACAACAATCAGTAATTTTTAGACTTTTTAGTCAATTCTAAGGATATACAAACTTTTTATTTTTTACTGCTTGTTACTGTTCATAAAATAATTTAAGTTTTCTGGCTGTCTTCCTTTGTCACTCCAATCAGATTCCCTTATGAGAGTCCACACATAGTCGCCCATCATGTTTTCATTCCAAACACCTTGATAACGTTGTTCCATAGCCTTTAATTGTTGGTGAAATCTCTCTCCGTGTTCATCACTAACGTCCCCTAGGTTTGTCGGAAAAAGTCCAAGTGGGAGTGTAGGAAATGGATTTTTAGTGACATGTTGGCTCCAATTTTTTCATAATTCTCAATTAGGTCTTGAACGATATTAACGTAATCATCACTCTTGCTGTTACCAAGAAAATTTGCTACTACCATTCGGAATGAGTTCCAAGCTGCTTTTTCATTCGTAGATAAAATATTTTCAAAACCAAAATCATTTATGTAGTTTTCGAATTTGGGGGCCATCAAATACTCCTTCTTTCACTTTTGCCAGCGACAGACGTGGAAAAACAGTTTTTAGGTAACTCGTCGATTCACCTTCCTTATCCAGTGCTTTAACAAAATTTTTCATTAGTCCCAGCTTAATGTGTAATGGTGGTAAAATAACGTCTTCAAACTTCACGATCCCACCATCTCTCTAATATTGGGAGCAGATGTCTACCAGCAGGTGATCCAACCCGGGTTCCTTGCTCGAGGAGACGGCCTTCCAGTGGCCCAAAGCACTGTTTTCGGATGGATTGTGTCCGGGGCCTGTACGCAGCCATAGATGTAGAATCTAAATGGTACATCTATAATCTACATGTTAGATGTAGAATATACATGGTAGATGAAGATGTAGATAACAGATGTAGCAAAAAAATGTAAAATGTAAAATGTTTTTTTTTTTCTAAAATCTAAAAAATCATATCTTAAAAATGTATATACTGACTAAGTACGGGTATAAGTAGAGTCGCGTCCCCAGAAGCGACTCACACGTTCATTCTCGTTTTGTTTGTGTTCCGTGTTTTACCGCTTATTTCACAGGCAAAAACAAAACCATTGATTCTGGATGGGAAAAAACGGGGCGTCAGGACACAATCATACATATTTGCTTGCATTTTAGTTTTGCGAAATTTTTTGGTTTATTTGAAATTATGAAATTCTGCTACAACAAAATCCTTGACAAAATACACACACACACGCGACACTGTTTTGGACTGAAAACACAACACAAAAAACTCGAAGGATCGGAGCTACGGAAATACGCGAAAATGTTCAAAAAGCGTTCGAAATAATTGAAAGCATGCGCAACACAGACCACAAGCCGTTGTATCCACCAAAGTTGTGGCACCAACGGAAGCCCGACATCAAGGAGGGAGACCTCGTTCTCGTGGCCGAGGACAACATGCCTCCACAGGAGTGGCTCCTCGGGAGAGTCATCGCCACGCACGCCGGGGAGGACGGCATGGTCAGGGTCGTGGACGCCAGGAAAAGCGATGGAGGCGTTTTTTGGCGGGCCATCCTCAAGTTGGCGCCGCTACCATGTTGTTGAACCCGCGCAGGCCTTCAACGGGCCGGTGTTTCGTCATGTCGTCGTCTTAGTCAATGTTTTATGTTAAGATTATTTTTGAATCCTTGAAGTCTAGTGTAAGTAGGTTAGGGCAAGGCGGGAGCGCAATAATACCTCACTCTTTCGTTCAAGGCGAATTCGCCCCGCTTTGCCACCGTACGTTAGTTAGGCATAGAACGAATTGTAATGAATTTTAGAATATAATCGTTGAAATTGAATTCGATCGAGCGCACCAAGAAGGGGAAAAGTATCCTTGGCTGGACACACTCAGTCATCTCGTCAGCAAAATTAGCTCAAGGACAGGCTGGTCCTGGGACTATCTGGGCTGTTGCTTACGAAACTTGGAACTTGCTTTACCACTTGGAGCTGGATATGGCGAGCAGAGGTGTTAAATTCAGGCAAACATCCATTAATCATTAATTTAAATACAACTTTACGCCACCCAAGTATTTCGGTATTTCGCATTTAGAAAAACTATTCTAAATTTTCAGATGTCCTTTATTAATAGCTCCATAAAGCTTGGAGCCAAAACATTTTTTATTATGCTCGTGCACTTTGATCTATGAACCTTCATAGCACTGCCGTCTTGAAATTTGGTTCCACACAACAATCCCAAATGGATGAATGTGTAGCAACATATAAACACATTGCCGAAGGGGACCTGGGACAGAAAACTCAGCTGCGCCCCTTTCGTTATATAAACTGGCACATCAACATATATACTGTATGGTTAGTGCTTCGGCTCTGTGTGGCAGAGGGATTCGGGTCGGGAGCCAGGCCATTCGGGTCGGGAGCTGGGCCGTTCGGAATGTATGACTCATGGCGGGAAGCGAAAGCAAGCTGAGCATTGCAAATGTATGTGTGTGTAAGCAGACACGACAAAATATTTATCAATTCTTATTTTCCGAAACCGTATGACGAGCATCAAGAAAAAAAAACGAAAATCGACCAGGGCCTTCCTCTCTTTTTTCACGGCAGTTCCTTCTTTTTTCATTTGAAATAAAAACATAAATTTAATGTTTGTTTGATTAACTTGTATGTTTATCAGTGGCTATTATATTTTGTATCCATTATTTTGAGTTTTGTTTTTTCAACAAATTTTTCTGTTAGCCCTAGGGGGGGCTCTAGGCAACTGCTAATCTGGCCCTGGACCGCTTCCCGTCGTCAGACTTCATATTTTGTTGTTTTGTATTGTATAGTATTTTGTAACAGACAATGTGTTGAACAGAGTTTGACCAATGCCGTGGAAAATTATATTTTAACAGAAAAACGTAGCCGTTGCGTTCGTTCATTTGCAATGTTTATTTGTGACTGACTGAGAAGTTTTGCTCGCAGGCAGATGGAAACCAAAGAAGAAACCAAAAAATAAAGAGAAGATGAGAAGGCGTTGCTTCGACACGTCTCTCACCCATACATGTAAATATACATATGTGTGTCAATACATGCGTGCATTGATAGTAATGGTAATTTTCAACACCCTTCCTCAATGCGAGCATGCTTACAAATTCATTTGGTTCAATTTGAACTTAACATTTTAGTAAATTCTACATGCTTTCTCTTAGGGAGATTCTTGGTCAAGACATCAGCAATCATATCGTTTGTACTAGCATACTTTAAGTTAACTTGACCCTCTTCTACAACCTGACGAACGAAATGGTATCTTATATCAATATGCTTGGTCCTTGAGTGATAAACTGGGTTCTTAGCCAGCTCCTGCGCGCTCAGATTATCGCCATAGAGGGTAGTTGCTGTAGTTTTATCTCCACAACCGATTTCGATAATCAAGCGCCGTAAGAATATAGATTCCTTACATGCAGCCGACAGTGCCATGTATTCTGCTTCTGTGCTGCTAAGTGCCACGCTTCGTTGTTTCTCGGATCGCCAAGAAATCGGACCACCTGCCAAAAAATAAACGTAGCCCGTATAGGGACTTCCGGTTAGTTCGGTCTCCGCCCCAATCCGCATCCACATATCCAGTCAGAGGCTGATGACACTCTTTGTAGTGTAATTTGTAATTGACCGTTGCTCCTAGGTACCTTAGAATGTGTTTTACACCAGCCAGATGCTCAGCGTGCGGATCTTGATTTCTCTGAGCCAACTTTGCAACTGAATGCAAAATGTCTGGTCTGGTTGTGAGTGCCAGCCACATCAGCTCACCAATCATGGATTGATACTTGACAGGATCAACTCTTTGACACTGCCCATCAGTACAATCTACCTGGAAACCCGCATCCAACGGAGTAGCCACTGGTCTACATTTCTCCATGCCGTGTGCTTGCAATAGTTCCTTGATATATTGCGAATGTCCTATGGTGATAGGCCCAAGCTCACCTTCACGGTGCACCTCCATACTCAAAAACAGCTCTGGAACACCTTTGCCAACGCATTCGAACGAATTGAAATAGCCGATTTAATACTGAGCAAGTCTTCTTTGGATTGGCATGCTATAAGTAAATCGTCAACATATACCAGGATTAACGATAAGTTACCTTTCCCTATTTGCTGGTAGAGACAAGGCTCATTATCGCAAGCAACAAATCCCAATTTAATAAGGACGCCATTTAGTTTAGCATTCCATTCCCTTCCTGATTGCTTCAATCCATATATTGCCTTTTTTAAGCAACAACGCCTTAGTTGGATGAGATCGTTCAATGTACCCTTGTGGTTGCTTCATGTACACCGTATTACTCAGGTCACTGTTGAGGTATGCCGTGCACACATCCATTTGGTTGACAAACAATTTCAATTCTGCTGCTAGAGCGAGAATAAATCGCACGCTCTCCAGTCTGCAAACTGGCGAAAATGTTTCGGCATAGTTTATGCCATACTGCTGGGAGCAACCTTTTGCTACCAACCGTGCTTTGAACCGCTCAATCTGGCCATCTTTACCGCGTTTCAGGCTATACACCCATTTGCATCCAACTGCCCGATGATCTGTTGGTAGGTCTGCCAACTGCCATGTCTGGTTCGCCATTAGTGAATCATATTCACGTTGCATCGCTTCGGACCACTGTGATGCTTGAGTACTTTTCAATGCCTCCTCATAGGATAATGGAATCTTCACGTTGCTGGCAACCAGAGAACCAAGGATGTTGTACTCCTTTCTCGGGCGGCCAGGTTTGCCTGTTCGAATCAGCCTTGGTCTGCCAGGTCCAACACGAGGAACCGTATCAACTGAGTCTTCTTTCTCACTTACGCTCTCGTAGGCGTTAGAGTCGCTGCTACTGGTATTGTCGTCGACATTGCTTGCTCCATCGCTGCTGTCATTCTCATCAGGGTCGTCGCTGTCACCCTCATCAGCGTTTCCTTCAGTACCTTCCGACTTCACGGCAACTTCCTTCATAGGAAACTCGATTGCGACTGCATCCCTGTCGCCTTGGAGCTCGTTAAAGAGGACATCTCGCCTCTCAATCACCTGATGGGACACCGGATCATACAGTCGATAGCCTTTAGCCGCTACCGAATACCCAATCATGCGATATTCTTTGCCTTTTGGTTGAAGCTTACTCTTCCTTGGACCCTTGTCCAAGGCAACCGCAATGGAGCCAAAAACTTTTAGATGACCAACAAAAGGTTTCTTACCAGTCCACGCTTCCATAGGCGTCATACTGGTCAGCGCACTTGTTGGTGATCGATTCCGTACATACACAGCTGCGTTGACTGCCTCAGCCCACAAGGGATTCGCCTAATCCTGACTGGACCAGCATACACCTTGACATCTCTACCAGGGTGCGGTTTGCTCTCTCAGCAACGCCGTTTTGTTGTGGAGTGTAGGCAACTGTCAGCTGCCTCTCGATCCCATGGTTCTTCAAAAATGCATCAAACGATTTGTTGACAAATTCACCGCCATTGTCGCTCCGGATACATTTAAGGTTTTCCCGTTTGCCGTTCAACCAGTGTTTTAAACTCGACAAACTTATTGAAGACTTCATCCTTCCGCCGTAGAAAGTACACAAATATACGTCTTGATTTATCATCGATGAAGCTTAGAAAGTACTTCGATCCAGCAAGTGATTGTGTGCCAAATGGTCCGCACACATCTGCATGAATTAATTCCAAAATGTCTTGCGCTCTGTTGGTGGATGCAACAGGAAATGGCTGCGCATGAATCTTGCTGAGCATGCAAGTTTTACAACTCATACTTGCTGGGAAAACCATATTTTCAATGCCACGCACCATTCCTTTGGTTTGTAACTCTTTCATACTGCTGATATTCAAATGGCCATACCTTTCATGCCACAAAGCACCATCAGCCTTAATCGCAGCAAAACAGCTGTTTTGTGTTCCTAAAGCATATATAAGTTTCCAACCTTGTTTGCCTTTATAATACAATCACCGTCCTGGACTACTTTCGCATATTCTTGCCCAAAAGTGACAAAACATTTATGTTTTACTGCGCTGCTCACGGAAAAAAATTTCCATTCATTTTGGGAACATAGAGAACATCTTTTAACGACAGCGTACATATATCTGTCTTCAGCTGAACCTCTCCTTTCCCTTCAGCTTTTAGAAAACCGGAGTCAGCCAGGCCAATCAGTTCTGTGTGTTTTTCTAACTTTGTGAATAACTGCTTATCACAACACATATGGCTTGTCGCACCACTATCCAAACACCACATACTATTTTTCAAATTATCTGCGTCCATCGCATTTAATAGGCTGCACTGCTTGTTCTCTCCTCTTGCTGATTTTCCTTCGTTTGAGCTCTCTTTCTTACACTGAGCCTTCATATGCCCGTGCTCACCACACTTGAAACATATAATTGTTTTGTTTCTCTTCTTTTGCGCTCTCTGAACGGCCGGCTTCTGCGTCGCAGCAAATGCTTTTGCGCATTCCTTTTGTTCTTCTGAATTTCCCTTTCTCTCGCCTTCTTCTTTCAGTTTTATACATAGAACGTCGAATGATGGGAGACTGTCGCGCGTCTCTATGGCGACTACAAAGTTTTCATAATGTTCTGGAAGGCTCGACAACAAAACAATTGTGCGAAGTTCATCATTTAGGTCGATTCCTACCGAACTAAGGCCATCGAGAATATCAATAAATTCGTTTATGTAGCTTGAAATGCTTTGCCTCTGGTCCATGCGCTTGCTTAGCAATTTCTTGTACAGTTGAACCTTTCGTACTGGTCCACTTGGTTGATGGACATCTTTTAATTTTTTCCATGCCTCAGCCGACTTTTTGCAGTTCTTGATGTATCCCAATTGTGAAGTTTTCACACATAGCGTGATCATTGCCAGTGCCTTCTCATCCTTGGCCCTTGCACCTTCAGGGACATCCGATGCTGTGACATCACCAGATGCTTCACCAGATGCCACCTCCACAACTCCGAGTGCACCAACACAGACCGCATTTGAATGGACCATGAGTCATAGTTTCCCTCCTCCAATTTGTCGATTTGATAAATTCCGCTCATAGCTGATTATCGTTTTCTTTCTGAGTCACACCGATGTTTTTAGTTCCTAACTAAAACAATCCCTTTATTTTCCGATCTAAATATCCGATCCTGGGCCCATAACCTGTTGAACAGAGTTTGACCAATGCCGTGGAAAATTATATTTTAACAGAAAAACGTAGCCGTTGCGTTCGTTCATTTGCAATGTTTATTTGTGACTGACTGAGAAGTTTTGCTCGCAGGCAGATGGAAACCAAAGAAGAAAACAAAAAATAAAGAGAAGATGAGAAGGCGTTGCTTCGACACGTCTCTCACCCATACATGTAAATATACATATGTGTGTCAATACATGCGTGCATTGATAGTAATGGTAATTTTCAACACAATGTATGTTATGATAAATAATTGATTTAAGTTAAAAAATCTATATATTTATATACATATACCAATTCTTTGCATATATGTATCAATATATATAAAAAAAAGAAATATATATATAGAAAAGTTATCGGAAAAAAGGATTTTATTGACAAAGTTGCAAAGTCAGATTATTTTATTTTATTTTATTTCTTTGTGTATAGTATTAGTCAGTTTTATGCTTTTTGTGGGGTTTCTTTGTACCTCTTTATTTTCCGTGTGGTTCTGTTGTTTGTTTTTGTTTTTATACCCGTACTCAAAAAAGAGTTAAGGGGTATATTAGATTTTTGGTAAAAGTGGATGTGTGCAACGCAGAGAAGGTAACGTTTCCGACCCCATAAATTATATATATTCTTGATCAGCATCAATAGCCGAGTCGATATAGCCATGTCCGTCTGTCCGTCTTGTTGAGCGCCTGGATTTCAGATACTATAAGAGCTAGGGCAACCAAATTTGGTTTCAAGACTCATGTGATATCACACTGCTACAAGTGTATTTCGCCCCGCCCCCTTCCGCCACCACAAATAACGAAAATCTGTGGCAGGCGCAATTTTAAAGATACGATAAAACTAAAAGTATCGTATCGCAGTATCGTAGAGAATGACCATATCTACCAGATTGCTGAATATGAATCAGATCGGAACATAATTTTAGCCAGAATGAAGAAATTAATATTCTGTTGGTTCCCCCGCCTCATCCTGCAAGAGACACACTACTCTATCTCTTTCTCGCTCGCACACTCTGCCACGTTCAGTGCAAGCGAGCAACCTAGCAGAGGAGATGTAGAATCTAAATGGTACATCTATAATCTACATGTTAGATGTATAATATACATTTTACATGTAGATGTAGATAACAAATGTAGCAAAAAAATGTAAAATGTAAAATTTTTTTTTTCTTAAATTCTAAAAAATCATATCTCAAAAATGTATATACTGACTGAGTACGGGTATAAGTAGAGTCGCGTCTCCAGAAGCGACTCACACGTTCCTTCTCGTTTTGTTTGTGTTCCGTGTTTTACCGCTTATTTCACAGCCAAAAACAAAACCATTGATTCTAGATGGGAAAAAAAACGGGGCGTCAGGACACAATCATACATATCACATTTGCTTGCATTTTAGTTTTGCGAAATATTTTTGATTTATTTGAAATTATGAAATTCTGCTACAACAAAATCTCTTATGCAAAATACACACACCGACACTGTTTAGTACTGAAATACGACGACCGAACACTAAAGAATACTCGAAGTTAGGCATAGAACGAATTGTAATGAATTTTAGGAATATAATCGTTGAAATTGAATTCGATCGAGCGCACCAAGAAGGGAAAAGTATCCTTGGCTGGACACACTCAGTCATCTCGTCAGCAGAATTAGCTCAAGGACAGGCTGGTCCTGGGACTATCTGGGCTGTTGCTTACGAAACTTGGAACTTGCTTTACCACTTGGAGCTGGAGATGGCGAGCAGAGGTGTTAAATTCAGGCAAACATCCATTAATCACGAACCCGCATTTAAATAAAACTTTACGCCACCCAAGTATTTCGGTATTTCGCATTTAGAAAACTATTCTAAATTTTCAGATGTCCTTTATTAATAGCTCCATAAAGCTTGGAGCCAAAACATTTTTATTATGCTCGTGCACTTTGATCTATGAACCTTCATAGCACTGCCGTCTTGAAATTTGGTTCCACACAACAATCCCAAATGGATGAATGTGTAGCAACATATAAACACATTGCCGAAGGGGACCTGGGACAGAAAACTCAGCTGCGCCCCTTTCGTTATATGAACTGGCACATCAACATATATACTGTATGGTTAGTGCTTCGGCTCTGTGTGGCAGAGGATTCGGGTCGGGAGCCAGGCCATTCGGGTCGGGAGCTGGGCCGTTCGGAATGTCCCAGTGGACACCAAGACGATAGTAAAGCGGAACTATCGCAAAATGTTCGTAAACGGACTTAGAAATGATACAAATCCGTGAGCTATGACTGAAGCCTCGCTTAATGTCCACAAGCGGACTCTAAAAAGATCATTTAGCGGACAAAAACCAGGGGACGTTTAAGTATCGCAAAAATTACGCAAACGGGCTTAAAAATGAGTGAAAAATTGACAAGAAAGTAAAACATAACGGAGAAAATAGCTAGCTACTGGTAAAGTCTCGCTAAATGTTCGCTGACGGACTTAGAAAAGAGCATTTATTGTACCAAAACCAAGCGACGACAAAAGTCGCACAATTCTTAAAACTATACAGTGTTCTTGGGTAGCAGTAGGATAGGTTTATAATTCTCAACTGCTTCTAGCTGTGAGGACATGGAAACCCCGATGCCGATCAGAGGCTAGAGGTTAACCGTGATCACGAAGGCGTGTTCCTCCAGAGTGAGACTTGCTCATTGCACGTCGGCTGAGTTGACTTTTGCGATTATTCCTAATGTGAATAACTCGTCTGTGTAAATTTTGCTAGCCGGGAATAGCGTTTGCGCCGTCCCTACTTAAATAATAAATATCCGAACAAAATAAAATACGAGCCAAAAATATTATTTTTAATTTACTTTTAATATTACTTTCGGCTTGTTAATGATATTAAAATCGTATCGTAAAAGATAGCATAAAAGGCTCGCAAAAGATATTATAAAAGGTCCGCAAACGATATCTTCTGCGAGCTACCGAAAACGAAACTTTCACTGCCACAAACTGAGCGACTAGTGATTCATTTTCTTATCGTTTTCGGATCTGAATTCATTAGTTTTACCCGCTTGAGTTTCGCGTAACTCACGTTTGCGATATCGTTTACGAAGTTTTGGTCCACTGGGGTATGACTCATGGCGGGAAGCGAAAGCAAGCTAAGCATTGCAAATCTATGTGTGTGTAAGCAGATACGACAAAATATTTATCAATTCTTATTTTCCGAAACCGTATGTCGATCATCAAGAAAAAAAAACGAAAATCGACCAATTCAGGGCCGGATTAACCCTCTACCGGGCCCTGGGCAACCATTAATATGGGGCCCTCCCTTTTTTCACGGCAGTTCCTTCTTTTTATATCCGTACTCAAAAAAGAGTTAAGGGGTATATTAGATTTTTGGTAAAAGTGGATGTGTGCAACGCAGAGAAGGAAACGTTTCCGACCCCGTAAAGTATATATATTCTTGATCAGCATCAATAGCCGAGTCGATAGAGCCATGTCTGTCTCTCCGTCCGTCTGTCTGTCTGTCTGTCTCGATGAGCGCCTAGATCTCTAACCAAATTTGGTTTCCAGACTCATGTGGTATCCCACTGCTACAAGTGTATTTCAAAATTTCGCCCCGCCCCCTTCCGCAACCACAAAGGACGAATATCTGTGGCAGGCACAATTTTAAAGATACGATAAAACTAAAAACGCAGTATCGTAGAAAATGCCCATATCTACCAGATCGCCGAATCTGAATCAGATCGGATCATAATTATAGCCAGAATGACGAAATTAATTTTCTGTTGGTTCCCCCGCCTCATCCAGCAAGAGACACACTACTCTATCTCTTTCGCGCTCGCACACTCCGCCGCGTTCCTAGCGGAGGAGATGTAGAATCTAAATGGAACATGTACAATCTATATGTTAGATGTATAATATACATTGTACATGTAGATGTAGATAACAGATGTAGCAAAAAAATGTAAAATGTAAAATTTTTTTTAAATTCTAAAATTCTAAAAAATCATGCTCCAAAATGTATATACTGACTGAGTACGGGTACGTTCCTTCTCACGTTCCTTATCGTTTCATTTGAAATAAAAACTTATAAATTTAATGTTTGTTTGATTAACTTGTATGTTTATCAGTGGCTATTATATTTTGTATCCATTATTTTGAGTTTTGCTTTTTCAACAAATTTTTTCTGTTAGCCCTAGGGGGCCCTAGGCCACTGCTAATCTGGCCCTGGACCGATTCCCGTCGTCAGACTTCATATTTTGTTGTTTTGTATTGTATAGTCTTTGGTAACAGACAATGTATGTTATGATAAATAATTGATTTAAGTTAAAAAATCTACATATTTATATACATATATAAAAAAAGAAATATATATAGAAAAGTTATCGGAAAAAAGGAATTTATTGACAAAGTTGCAAAGTCAGATTATTTTATTTTATTTTATTTGTTTGTGTATAGTATTAGTCAGTTTTATTCTTTTTGTGGGGTTTCTTTGTACCTCTTTATTTTCCGTGTGGTTCTGTTGTTTGTTTTTATACCCATACTCAAAAAGAGTTAAGGGGGTATATCAGATTTGTGGTAAAAGTGGATGTGTAACGCAGAGAAGGAAACGTTTAGTGACAGTGACTTAATTGAAAAAAGAGTATTAGTAAACATTGACAGTGAAATTGAAAAAAAATATTGGTAAACATTGACGGCGACCCAATTGAAAACATAGTATTGACAAATATAAATAATGAGTTGAGATTATCAGATAGAAATAACAATGATTTATTGAAGGATGGAAATGATGATAATAAGATTAGTGATCAGTTAAATTTAAAAAGTAGTGACTATTTTTTAAAAGATAATGAGCATATGGCAAGGGAAACATTAGGAATATCTGACATAGATATACCATATATATATAGTATTGATATAACAAATGAGGATGACTGCTTCAATATAGACCCGAGGCGGAGTGATGAAGAACGTAGTAAATTCATTGAAGTGATGAAATTTAACTATTCAGATTTAAGTAATATCCCAGCAATTCAGCATAATTATGAAATGAATCTAAAACTGAAAACAGAAGAACCTGTACGCTCCGTTCCAAGAAGACTTTCATACCAAGAGAAAAAAAAGTAGATGCCCAAATAGATGAATTATTGAAAAGAGGCTTTATAAGAGAAAGTAACTCGCCCTAGACTTCTGCAATAGTATAAGTTAAGAAAAATCAGGAGAAAAAGAATGTGTGTAGATTACAGGCAGCTTAATAAGATATGCATTCGTGATGGATATCCGTTGCCTCTAATAGATGACTGTTTAGAGAGATTGGAAGGGAATAAAATTTTTACAATTTTAGATTTGAAACACGGATATCACCTGGTAAAAGTATCAGAGAGTTCGGTGCAGTATACAAGTTTTGTCTTACCTAGTGGTCAGTATGAATATACAAGAATGCCCTTCGGACTTATGAATTCACCAGCAGTATTTATGAGATTTTTTAATTTTATCTTGAAACCATTAATTCGCGAAGGTAATGTAGTAGTTTATATGGACGATATTGCTATAGGTTCCAAAACGTTAAATGATCTCCTCATAACAGTAGGTAGAGTATTAAGAATTCTCGCTGAATACACTACTCGACAAAATCGAACTTTTTTTTCCTCAAGGATCCAAACCGACTTTTTCTGATAGATATGGGGATTTAAAATTTTTTAAAGAACTATGGTTTTTTTTCTATGGCAGAACTTTTTTTTGAAGAATTTTTGAAGTCTGGTATTTTTTTTTTAGCTTTTTTTCAGAGGTAGCGATAGTTTTTTTTCACATAACTTTAGTATCTTACGTCTGGTTGTAAAGAACTATTTTGCTATTTTGAAAAGATAATTAAAACAGCTAGAAGTTAAGCCCAAACACTTTGTGATTACAGCTTACCGTCTGGGAAATATAAAGCATTGAAATGCAAAAATGATGATTTTTGTGCGGTATTTTTTACGAAATTTTGACTTTAAAAACTCAGGAAAAGTCGAAAAAATATATCTTGTGTCCTCTATTTTTTTGGGTATAGGTGCGTTAATTTGGCGTCGTTTAAGGTATCGCTCATTAAAATCTATGGAGCTAAAATTCGTTAACCAAACCTAAAATATGGAAAAAATGCACAAAAAATACCTTTTTGAAGGCGGCGGGCCCAACTGCCAATTGGGAACAAAGCAAACGAAAAAGGGTTGTACATTTGGTACCTGTTCGCGTTCCTTTGGTATTAAATGTTGTTGACAGTTACTTTTTTCGTGACCTGAGGTAGAATACCTATTCAGGTCAAATGTTTCCTTTATATTCTCACAAGTGCAGGTCCACAAAAATTGGATCTTTCTTTCGTTGTGCCCAATCTGAGGTATGGGTACCTGTTCAGGTCAAATGTTGACCTTTATTTTTACACAAATTAAACGTTTGTCGCTTCTACCTATTCATATTTCAATGAAACCAAAGTAGAAATACCTGAGATATAGAATTTCATTCCCTAACCCATACAACAATCAGTAATTTTTAGACTTTTTAGTCAATTCTAAGGATATACAAACTTTTTATTTTTTACTGCTTGTTACTGTTCATAAAATAATTTAAGTTTTCTGGCTGTCTTCCTTTGTCACTCCAATCAGATTCCCTTATGAGAGTCCACACATAGTCGCCCATCATGTTTTCATTCCAAACACCTTGATAACGTTGTTCCATAGCCTTTAATTGTTGGTGAAATCTCTCTCCGTGTTCATCACTAACGTCCCCTAGGTTTGTCGGAAAAAAGTCCAAGTGGGAGTGTAGGAAATGGATTTTTAGTGACATGTTGGCTCCAATTTTTTCATAATTCTCAATTAGGTCTTGAACGATATTAACGTAATCATCACTCTTGCTGTTGCCAAGAAAATTTGCTACTACCATTCGGAATGAGTTCCAAGCTGCTTTTTCATTCGTAGATAAAATATTTTCAAATCCATCATCTTTTAGTAGTTTTCGAATTTGGGGGCCATCAAATACTCCTTCTTTCACTTTTGCCAGCGACAGACGTGGAAAAACAGTTTTTAGGTAACTCGTCGATTCACCTTCCTTATCCAGTGCTTTAACAAAATTTTTCATTAGTCCCAGCTTAATGTGTAATGGTGGTAAAATAACGTCTTCAAACTTCACGATCCCACCATCTCTCTAATATTGGGAGCAGATGTCTACCAGCAGGTGATCCAACCCGGGTTCCTTGCTCGAGGAGACGGCCTTCCAGTGGCCCAAAGCACTGTTTTCGGATGGATTGTGTCCGGGGCCTGTACGCAGCCATAGATGTAGAATCTAAATGGTACATCTATAATCTACATGTTAGATGTAGAATATACATGGTAGATGAAGATGTAGATAACAGATGTATCAAAAAAATGTAAAATGTAAAATGTTTTTTTTTTTCTAAAATCTAAAAAATCATATCTTAAAAATGTATATACTGACTAAGTACGGGTATAAGTAGAGTCGCGTCCCCAGAAGCGACTCACACGTTCATTCTCGTTTTGTTTGTGTTCCGTGTTTTACCGCTTATTTCACAGGCAAAAACAAAACCATTGATTCTGGATGGGAAAAAAACGGGGCGTCAGGACACAATCATACATATTTGCTTGCATTTTAGTTTTGCGAAATTTTTTTGATTTATTTGAAATTATGAAATTCTGCTACAACAAAATCCTTGACAAAATACACACACACACGCGACACTGTTTTGTACTGAAATCGGAGCTACGGAAATACGCGAAAATGTTCAAAAAGCGTTCGAAATAATTGAAAGCATGCGCAACACAGACCACAAGCCGTTGTATCCACCAAAGTTGTGGCACCAACGGAAGCCCGACATCAAGGAGGGAGACCTCGTTCTCGTGGCCGAGGACAACATGCCTCCACAGGAGTGGCTCCTCGGGAGAGTCATCGCCACGCACGCCGGGGAGGACGGCATGGTCAGGGTCGTGGACGCCAGGAAAAGCGATGGAGGCGTTTTTTGGCGGGCCATCCTCAAGTTGGCGCCGCTACCATGTTGTTGAACCCGCGCAGGCCTTCAACGGGCCGGTGTTTCGTCATGTCGTCGTCTTAGTCAATGTTTTATGTTAAGATTATTTTTGAATCCTTGAAGTCTAGTGTAAGTAGGTTAGGGCAAGGCGGGAGCGCAATAATACCTCACTCTTTCGTTCAAGGCGAATTCGCCCCGCTTTGCCACCGTACGTTAGTTAGGCATAGAACGAATTGTAATGAATTTTAGAATATAATCGTTGAAATTGAATTCGATCGAGCGCACCAAGAAGGGGAAAAGTATCCTTGGCTGGACACACTCAGTCATCTCGTCAGCAAAATTAGCTCAAGGACAGGCTGGTCCTGGGACTATCTGGGCTGTTGCTTACGAAACTTGGAACTTGCTTTACCACTTGGAGCTGGATATGGCGAGCAGAGGTGTTAAATTCAGGCAAACATCCATTAATCATTAATCATTAATTTAAATAAAACTTTACGCCACCCAAGTATTTCGGTATTTCGCATTTAGAAAAACTATTCTAAATTTTCAGATGTCCTTTATTAATAGCTCCATAAAGCTTGGAGCCAAAACATTTTTTATTATGCTCGTGCACTTTGATCTATGAACCTTCATAGCACTGCCGTCTTGAAATTTGGTTCCACACAACAATCCCAAATGGATGAATGTGTAGCAACATATAAACACATTGCCGAAGGGGACCTGGGACAGAAAACTCAGCTGCGCCCCTTTCGTTATATAAACTGGCACATCAACATATATACTGTATGGTTAGTGCTTCGACTCTGTGTGGCAGAGGGATTCGGGTCGGGAGCCAGGCCATTCGGGTCGGGAGCTGGGCCGTTCGGAATGTATGACTCATGGCGGGAAGCGAAAGCAAGCTGAGCATTGCAAATGTATGTGTGTGTAAGCAGACACGACAAAATATTTATCAATTCTTATTTTCCGAAACCGTATGACGAGCATCAAGAAAAAAAAACGAAAAACGAAGACCAAAAATACAAAATTTAGAATGTCTGGACAAAAATTGTATTAAGAATTTTTTTTGGGAACAGTCTTCTTATTTTATCGCAAAAATATTGAACCTTCCCCACTGTACATGCATTCCATAGAGAGCCCAAATGCAAGATCAGAAGCTTTTATCTTGAAAAGCTCTCTCTTTCGAAATTGCACGTGCGAGCGCCGTTCACATGTGAGCTTTTCTCTCCGCAAGCATAGCTTACGGCTAGCCCTTCGAGAACCTTCTTAGCTCTCATACCCAGCTTTTGGAGGGGTAAAATAGTTAGGCTAAGTGCATGCTGCACAGAACAAAAGTGCATTCAAAGTTGGAAGACTTAATTAATGTGCGTACAGAACATATAAAAAGAAAAACGTGGTGAAAATTCTGCAAAACCATAAAAGGGAACATAAACCCAATAAAAAACCATTTGAAAAGTGTTGTGGCTGCAAAGAACAAAAACTACAAACCAAACCCTGGATAAGGTACGCAAAGAAAATGAAAAAGTGACCTTATTACATAATTTCACGTATGTACTTTACATAGGTTATGATCCACGTGTGGCAGAAAATTGCTGACCTGGCCTGACCACCCCTCAAGGAGGGGGGGTCCGCTTCATGACGATCATCAGTCCTTCTTCTTGGTGCCACCGGACCTTGCCTGCAGGCATAGAAACGGATGGACTTGGCGATCGGGACCGAGCCGTTTATATACATATATCTCACGCGCAATTAAGCCGCTCAACAACAACGACAATATAAAACCATCTAAAATATTATATCACCGCGCCTTGTGTAAAGAAAATGTTGGTGCTTGCACATGTAGGGTGTGGAAAAATTAGCTCAGCGGTCATTGCCCTTGCGGCCTATGCGCATTTAACTAGACCCACCTGACCGTATGTCACCTATTCTCTCCTTCTCTCAGGTTATTAAAATTGTTCGATGCCGACATTCTAAAAGCCACTTAAGGGAAGAAAAATAAATCACAAAATCTAGAAAAGAAAATTTAATGAAAAGTTATGGATCGAAGAAAAAAATAGAAAAGAAAATTGTTTAATAATATTAGATATTCCTAGACGTTAACTTAGAAATAGAAGAAGAAAAAAATGAAATGTATGCCTAGTTAAGAATAGATTTTAAAAGGTGCATCATCGGTCTCATTGTGTCCATGGAAGGGTATTGGTAAAATACCTCTTCATAACGCTTCTTGTTATTTTGCATATTTCTACATTTCTTTAACAGTTTTTATTGCAAACGTGAAATTGGGCCCAACGACACCAGCAGCTGTTTAAAAGTCTGTAAGTAGACACACATATATACACATACACTCCGGGTCAGGAGAATAGCGTCTACACAGTGAGACATGCATGCTTAACCATATATAAAATGAATTATTATTAACTACAATCACTACAATTATGCCATTTAATTCCTTTAATTAATTCATTCTTACTTTATATTTTGATTATATTATTTTTATTCATATTTGATCATTCTCTTGAATTCCTATGTCTTAAATTAGTCCCACATATATATACACATGCAGTAAAAATAGTTTTAAGGGTTAGGGTAGAAATAATGGGGGTTACAAACAACATGAAGTCATACAAGTCAAAGTAAAATTATAACGATTAACATGAATTTCTAATCTGATTTTTGGGAGGGTTCCTAAGGCACATAGCGCAGCAGCAGAAGGTTTTGGGTAGAACCATAATGGCATATTCTTATGTTATTCTACATGGAGGGTGGGTCAAGAGGGAAGAGCACAACCACCTTGCTCTTCACAGTAGGTAGTGGACCTTAAGTTCCGTCCGGGTTTGTAATTCCGATCCCAGTTCCCGTAAATCTGTCTACGATTTTGTTAGGTGACGGAGTTCGTTTTCGCAGCACAGGCTCAGGGAAAATGGGGTGGGTGTTCCCATTTTCCTGAGCCTAGCCGGCCAACCTTTAGTAGACAGAGGTGCTGACGAGACGACACTTCCCGTGTCCGTTACATAATAAATGGCGCCCAACGTGGGGCCCGAATGGTCCGTATCTACCAACGTGGGGCCCGAATGGCCGTACCTACCAACTATATATTCTATGGTTATAGGTTCCCTCACGTTTTCCCCAATAACCTTCCCAATCCCTTCCGCAACCCAATATTGATCCAAATTTTAAAGTAGTTCAGTTTTTGTGTTATATATCCAGCTCGGAACAGCTGGGAATCTGATGATTGTCGGACCCAGACCAGTGGATATATTGCATAGAAGAAGATCACAGTAGACTTCATTATATCATTTCATCAGGATACTAGGAACGATAGTTCTGAGTAAATTGGTTCTATACCTAGTAGCGAAGATGAATGACCTTTATTCTCTCGAGATTAATTGAGACTTGTTCAGACTGGAGAATTCGGTCCTGTTCCTCTTTTTCTCGAAAGGATCAACAACAAAATTTTGTTTTCTTTCTTTCTGCTTACGGACTTAAGGTTATAACAACCGAAGACATTCCTTCTGCCGTGCTGGTGCCTGATAGGAGACCCTCACAATCATTGCCCATATTTTCGAATTTAGAATCAAACAAAAAAAAAGGTCTTTCATAGTCTTAAAGACTATATCGTTTTTCCTTAATCATAATTTGTTACAATGGCGGTAAGGCGAAGTATTGACAATATAAATGTTAATTTCGGCGAGGTAGTCGTATATATAGTGCAGTATATGCAATGATACCAGCCAGGACACCGACATTGTAGAAACCCGTTGCAAACACAAATACCACAGGTCGTGTTTATCGGATTGGTTGACATCCAATGAGACATGCCCGATTTGTAGGCAGCTGTGTTCGCTACCGTTGCGTTCACAATCTCAATCGAATTTACAGAGTGGGGAAAATGCCGCGGCGAATTTGTCGTACACCGGAGCAATTCCGAAAAATCGTCCTAAAACAAGGTCACAGGTACGAAATACCCCAAAAGCCTCAAGTGCACGACCTAACCCTCGACCAGGACCTGGCCAGACTAGACGTGTGCCGGAATCCAATGTTCTTTCCGAAGGAAATATCCAACGACTTATTTCAGAGTCCATGACTAAATTTCAGGAAAATATGACCGCAGTTATTTCAGAGAAAATAACAACGGAGTTGAGGAATCTGAACCTGACAAATGTTTCTAGGAACTTCAGGGATGAGCCCCAGCTGGAATGGGAGACAATAGTAACAATAGTTACAGGCCACGCCCATCTAGTGCTCGTGCGAATTTCACAGACATTCCTAGTGAACATCCTGATAAGATCTCAAATATCATTTCCAAGTGGCGTATAAAATTCAGTGGATCTTCCAAAGATATTCCCATCGAAGATTTTATTTATAGAGTGAATTGTCTTACCAATAATTGTTTAAATGGAAACTTTACCTTACTGGCGCAGTTTGCCAGTCTCTTATTTACTAATTCAGCCTTGTCATTTTACTGGCGTGTTCATAGGACCACGAATAACCTTGACTGGTATGAGTTATGCAGCCGGTTGCAAGAGAGATACCAGGACCAACGTTCGGATCGAGAGATCAAAGCAGCCATGCGTAGGCGTAAACAGGGTAGTAATGAAAGCTTTGACGATTTTCTAGATGCGATGCTATCTATCGCAGACTCTTTACGAGTGCCTATGCAGGATGGTGACGTCACCATAGAGGTTCGCGAGAATTTAAAGTCGGAACTGAAGCTCGACTTGCTTCATATCGAAACTCCAGATTTGGCAACCTTACGCAAGGAGTGTCACAAGCACGAGGAATTCTTTCGAAATCTGAAGTCAAAGCCTTTTTCGCGACACGAAGTAGTGAATAGCAAGAGGTTTGTGAACTCCATAAGTCATGACGAAGAAGCTGAAGATAATTCCGAAAAGAAGGGGACTCCCTTGACGAAGTTTATGCACTCCGATCTTCCGATTTTAGTAAATGCTGGAATTGCGAAGAACAGGGCCACAAATACCAGGAATGCCTAAAACCTCGTCGTATTTTCTGTTATGGTTGTGGTGTACCTGATACGTACAAGCCCAACTGTGCAAAGTGTAAATCGACTACGGAAAACGTATCCCAGGATGTCCGTCGGTTAACAAGACGCGACATCCGACGTTAGTCTCGGATGTTCAACATATACATCTTATTACCGGACGTGAACTTAAACCAGACGTATCCAAATCATCCTCAGACATACCAATCCCTCCACATTTCAGACCATACCATGTTAGACTTCGAGAATATCAGAAGCGTAGAGCCGAAATTTTTATCCCAAACCTCCTTTAGCGGTGTTGTCTCGTTCAGCGGAACGAATGCGCGAATTTTGGAAGCGAAAGAGAAGCCTACGTCACGTCACTGTTTCCTCGGTCGTTCACAAAGCGAGCGATATTCGTCCTTTTACTCAAGTTGAGATACTCGGTGAGAGTTACCTTGCGCTATTAGATAGCGGAGCCAATAAAAGCGTCATCGGAGGAAAATTAGCCGATAAAATTCTCTCGAAGAATCTTCTGACAAAGAAAATGAAAGGCGTTGTTCGTACTGCTGACGGTCAGACTCAGATGGTAGCTGGTTTTATTAAAGTTCCTCTGAATTACAATTCAATACACTCGGACTTTGAATTTCTAATAGTTTCATCTATCCAACAGGATATAATATGTGGAATGGACTTTTGGAAAAGATTTGGTATTTCTATCGTTCCATCATCATCATGGACAATAAGCGAATTATCATTTCAATCCGAGCACGAGTTGCTCAAGTTAGCCTTGTCGATTTCTCAAAAGAAGCAGTTACAGCACGTGATCGAATTGTTTCCGTCATTTGAAAAGAATGGACTAGGGTTAACAACCCTAATAGAGCACCACATTGATACGGCTAACAGCAAGCCAGTTAAGCAAAGATTTTACCCTTTGTCTCCAGCAAAGGAGACCCTTTTATGCGCAGAGATCGATCGCATGTTGAGTATGGACGTTATTGAAGAAGCTCCGAGCTCCCCCGTGGTCATCTCCTGTCACACTGCACATCAAACCTGGTAAGGTGCGACTTTGTTTAGATGCCCGCAAACTCAACGCAGTTACAGTCAGAGATGCGTATCCAATTCCAATCATGGATGGCTTGTTAAGTAGGTTGCCGCCGGTTCACTGTATTTCAAAGATAGACCTTAAGGATGCCTTCTGGCAGATTAGATTAGACCAAGAATCTCGTGCGAAAACAGCTTTCACAGTACCAAATAGGCCGCTTTATCAGTTTAAAAGAATGCCGTTTGGATTGACAAACGAGCCACACACGATGAGTCGGTTGATGGACATTGTAATTCCGTATCAACTCAAATCTCATGTGTTGGTATATCTTAATGACTTATTGGTGCTTTCAAGCAATTTTGAAGACCACTTGCTACATTTATCGGAAGTTGCTCTTCAATTACACAAGGCCGGACTGACAATAAACGTGCAGAAGAGTCAGTTCTGTCTGAAACGGGTGGACTACCTTGGGTATCTTGTGGGTGAGGGGACGCTTCAAGTTAATTCAGAGAAAGTACGAGCCGTGGATGAATTCCCGATACCGAAGACTCAAAAGCAACTAAGGAGATTTCTAGGAATGACTGGGTGGTATCAACGTTTTATTCCCAACTACTCTTCTGTTATCTTTTCTCTCACTGAACTACTCCGTGGAAAGTCGTATGAATGGAATGAAAAGGCACAAGCAGCGTTTGATGATATCAAGTGTAAATTATGCTCAGCTCCATTTTTAATTCATCCCAATTACGACAAGCCTTTTGTAGTTCAATGCGATGCATCTCTTCATGGGGTAGGTGCAGTTTTAGCCCAATGTGACGACTCAGGTTGCGAGCGTCCGATAGCTTACATGTCCAAGAAGCTGAACAAGGCTCAGCGAAACTACACGGTAACGGAACTCGAATGCTTGGCGGTAGTACTGGCCATAAAAAATTCCGCATGTACATCGATGGTCATCCCTTCAAAGTTGTTACGGATCATGCAAGCCTCCGTTGGCTTATGAACCAGTCAGATCTCAGCGGTAGATTAGCCAGATGGGCAATAAAATTACAAGGTTACTCGTTCGAAATCGAGCATAGGAAAGGAAGCGAAAATGTAGTGGCTGACGCTTTGTCTCGTTCATTCGAAGGTGATACGGAAGTAGCGGTTTTGGAATGCGAAGTGTTACCGGAAATCGATTTAAAGTCGGATGCGTTTCAGTCGCCGGAGTATCGATCACTCAGAGAGAAATTCGTGCTCTTCAAACTCCCAGATTTTCAAGTAATCGACGATTACATATATTATCGTACAGGGTTTTCCGTGTTGGATTCTGACCAAGCCGATGAGTCTTGGAAATTATTTGTTCCCGAAGCCTTGAGACAGGGCGTAATTAAAGCTGCGCATGACCAACCTTCCTCTGCACATTGTGGGATTGCCAAATGCCTCGACCAAATAAGGCAACGATTTTACTGGCCAAAAATGGTAATAGACGTCCGCGAATATATTTCCGCATGTGATGTATGCCAGACCACAAAACATCCCACACGCTCTCTCAAACCTCCTATGGGCGCTAGAGTAGTTAGCGAACGTCCCTTTCAACGGTTATACGTTGATTTCATTGGTCCCTTTCCTCGGCTGACAAGGGTATTCAAAACATGACCTTATTTTCTTGACCTATGATTTTAATCCTGACTACGATAATTATGACACCTTTTACAGAGACTTCAAGAACATTGACCTTGAAAAACTACACACTGACATTAGCATCCTTGACTGGACGTCAATACATTATATGTTGTCTGTAAATTCTCAGCTTGCCCAACTTCAATCAAACATTGACTATCTTTACTGTGAACATGTACCTATTAAGAGAAAGACAGTCAAACGAACAGATAACTCATGGTTCAACCCGGAGATAAAGCTGGGTATCATCAAACGAAATGAGGCTTTTAAAAAATTTAAAAGATATAAGACTGAAAGCCACTTTAATATGTACAAATCATTAAGATCAAACGTAACTAAACTAATATACTCCGCTAAGACCGCCTTCTACTCGGCAAAGTTTAACAACGCTCTGTGTAGCAAGCAGAAATGGCAAGTGATTAAAAGTATAGGAATTGGCAAAAAGCAAGAAACTCACTAGTTGACATGGACGTAAATGAAGTTAACAAAAAATTTTTGCAATTAGTTGTACCGGACCCAACACCAACCCTGAACTTGACATCAGCGCCCTATAATTATACTGTTCCTAGCTTTAGTTTCTGTTGTGTTAGTCCTTGTGATGTTTTAGAATCCATTCATAAGATTAAATCAAATGCTACTGGCCTAGACGATATGAACCCGAAATTTTTGAGAATAATACTCCCTAGAATCATCATGCACGTTACTCACATTTTCAACACAGCCATTACCACATCAACGTTCCCGGAACAGTGGAAGGAGGCTAAAATAATCCCTATCCCAAAAGCAAACTCTGCAGAATATAGGCCAATATCCATACTCCCGACCCTGTCAAAAGCGTTCGAGACCTTGGTAGCTAAACAAATAAATTCATTTCTTACAGAGCACACATTACTAAACAACAATCAATCTGGATTCAGAACAAATAGAAGTTGCACAACTGCAATGATAAAAATTGTAGAGGATATCCGTGAAAGAATAGACGACGGAAATGTAACGTTCCTAACTCTTCTTGACTACACTAAAGCTTTTGACTCAGTTGACCATCGCATCCTCATCGCAAAGCTTCGCGAATCCTACAACTTCTCTGACTCTGCAGTACGGTTGCTATCATCCTATCTGCTAAATAGGAGCCAGGCTGTTGTTGCTGAAGGGAAAATGTCGTCCTTTGCCTATGTTAAGTGTGGTGTCCCACAGGGATCAGTACTTGGCCCGATATTGTTCTCCATTTATATAAATGATTTGCCAATAGTATTGTCCGACTGTAAAGTGCACATGTACGCCGATGACGTCCAATTATATGTTAGTAGACCGTTAAATCGAATAGATGAGTGTATAAATGTTACCAATAGAGAGCTTGAGAAAATTAGTGCGTGGGCAACCAAAAATCGTCTATGCCTCAATCCAACAAAGTCAAAATGCTTGATTATATACAAAAACAAGAAAAAAATAAATGAAACTATATTGAGACGTGTAGAAATATCAAACACTCCCATTAGCTACATAGAGAAGACAACTAATTTAGGCTTTATAATAAATAGTACTCTGTCGTGGGATGATCATGTGAGCAAAGCAGTTGGAAAACATATGGGATCTTAAGGGCACTTAATATTACCAAGCAATTTATACCAGTTAGCATCCGGATGCAGATAGCAAAAGCATACCTAGTACCTGTACTCACTTATGGGATTGAGGCATTTGGAAACTGTGGCTACGAAAACAGGCAAAAGTTGAGCGTTTGCTTTAATAATATAGCTAGATACATATTTAGATTAAGGCGCAGCGACAGAATCTCTGCATTCTCATATAAAATTTTCGACATGACTCTTTTCAAATGGATTGACTATAAGATGCTTACGTTCCTACATAAAATAATCCTCACCAGACAACCCCAATATCTGTATGAAAAATTAAGATTTACCAATTCCGCAAGAACGAACAATATTATCACCATACGATATAGAACACTAAACTCTGAGAGACATTTCTTTGTGAATGTTATTCGCATATGGAATCATCTTCCACATCACATGAAAACAATACGAAACCTTTCACAATTCAAAACACAGTTAGGTGCCCACCTTACACTAGACTAAGATTTAAAAATCAAATTCAATTTAAAATAAAATAACAAGAACATAAGCATAAGAAAACAAATCAATATATGTAACCACTTATTAGTATGTCATATTAAAAGATTAATTTAATTTAGATCTAAGTTTAATCCCAAACTAATGTGACACCTAGTGACTAGTGCTCTAATTATAAGCCCCTTGCTTGTAGCACTAGGAAATACAATAAACAAACAATACAATACAATACGTACAAGCCCAACTGTGCAAAGTGTAAATCGACTACGGAAAACGTATCCCAGGATGTCCGTCGGTTAACAAGACGCGACATCCGACGTTAGTCTCGGATGTTCAACATATACATCTTATTACCGGACGTGAACTTAAACCAGACGTATCCAAATCATCCTCAGACATACCAATCCCTCCACATTTCAGACCATACCATGTTAGACTTCGAGAATATCAGAAGCGTAGAGCCGAAATTTTTATCCCAAACCTCCTTTAGCGGTGTTGTCTCGTTCAGCGGAACGAATGCGCGAATTTTGGAAGCGAAAGAGAAGCCTACGTCACGTCACTGTTTCCTCGGTCGTTCACAAAGCGAGCGATATTCGTCCTTTTACTCAAGTTGAGATACTCGGTGAGAGTTACCTTGCGCTATTAGATAGCGGAGCCAATAAAAGCGTCATCGGAGGAAAATTAGCCGATAAAATTCTCTCGAAGAATCTTCTGACAAAGAAAATGAAAGGCGTTGTTCGTACTGCTGACGGTCAGACTCAGATGGTAGCTGGTTTTATTAAAGTTCCTCTGAATTACAATTCAATACACTCGGACTTTGAATTTCTAATAGTTTCATCTATCCAACAGGATATAATATGTGGAATGGACTTTTGGAAAAGATTTGGTATTTCTATCGTTCCATCATCATCATGGACAATAAGCGAATTATCATTTCAATCCGAGCACGAGTTGCTCAAGTTAGCCTTGTCGATTTCTCAAAAGAAGCAGTTACAGCACGTGATCGAATTGTTTCCGTCATTTGAAAAGAATGGACTAGGGTTAACAACCCTAATAGAGCACCACATTGATACGGCTAACAGCAAGCCAGTTAAGCAAAGATTTTACCCTTTGTCTCCAGCAAAGGAGACCCTTTTATGCGCAGAGATCGATCGCATGTTGAGTATGGACGTTATTGAAGAAGCTCCGAGCTCCCCGTGGTCATCTCCTGTCACACTGCACATCAAACCTGGTAAGGTGCGACTTTGTTTAGATGCCCGCAAACTCAACGCAGTTACAGTCAGAGATGCGTATCCAATTCCAATCATGGATGGCTTGTTAAGTAGGTTGCCGCCGGTTCACTGTATTTCAAAGATAGACCTTAAGGATGCCTTCTGGCAGATTAGATTATACCAAGAATCTCGTGCGAAAACAGCTTTCACAGTACCAAATAGGCCGCTTTATCAGTTTAAAAGAATGCCGTTTGGATTGACAAACGAGCCACACACGATGAGTCGGTTGATGGACATTGTAATTCCGTATCAACTCAAATCTCATGTGTTGGTATATCTTAATGACTTATTGGTGCTTTCAAGCAATTTTGAAGACCACTTGCTACATTTATCGGAAGTTGCTCTTCAATTACACAAGGCCGGACTGACAATAAACGTGCAGAAGAGTCAGTTCTGTCTGAAACGGGTGGACTACCTTGGGTATCTTGTGGGTGAGGGGACGCTTCAAGTTAATTCAGAGAAAGTACGAGCCGTGGATGAATTCCCGATACCGAAGACTCAAAAGCAACTAAGGAGATTTCTAGGAATGACTGGGTGGTATCAACGTTTTATTCCCAACTACTCTTCTGTTATCTTTTCTCTCACTGAACTACTCCGTGGAAAGTCGTATGAATGGAATGAAAAGGCACAAGCAGCGTTTGATGATATCAAGTGTAAATTATGCTCAGCTCCATTTTTAATTCATCCCAATTACGACAAGCCTTTTTGTAGTTCAATGCGATGCATCTCTTCATGGGGTAGGTGCAGTTTTAGCCCAATGTGACGACTCAGGTTGCGAGCGTCCGATAGCTTACATGTCCAAGAAGCTGAACAAGGCTCAGCGAAACTACACGGTAACGGAACTCGAATGCTTGGCGGTAGTACTGGCCATAAAAAAATTCCGCATGTACATCGATGGTCATCCCTTCAAAGTTGTTACGGATCATGCAAGCCTCCGTTGGCTTATGAACCAGTCAGATCTCAGCGGTAGATTAGCCAGATGGGCAATAAAATTACAAGGTTACTCGTTCGAAATCGAGCATAGGAAAGGAAGCGAAAATGTAGTGGCTGACGCTTTGTCTCGTTCATTCGAAGGTGATACGGAAGTAGCGGTTTTGGAATGCGAAGTGTTACCGGAAATCGATTTAAAGTCGGATGCGTTTCAGTCGCCGGAGTATCGATCACTCAGAGAGAAATTCGTGCTCTTCAAACTCCCAGATTTTCAAGTAATCGACGATTACATATATTATCGTACAGGGTTTTCCGTGTTGGATTCTGACCAAGCCGATGAGTCTTGGAAATTATTTGTTCCCGAAGCCTTGAGACAGGGCGTAATTAAAGCTGCGCATGACCAACCTTCCTCTGCACATTGTGGGATTGCCAAATGCCTCGACCAAATAAGGCAACGATTTTACTGGCCAAAAATGGTAATAGACGTCCGCGAATATATTTCCGCATGTGATGTATGCCAGACCACAAAACATCCCACACGCTCTCTCAAACCTCCTATGGGCGCTAGAGTAGTTAGCGAACGTCCCTTTCAACGGTTATACGTTGATTTCATTGGTCCCTTTCCTCGAAGCAGAAAGGGCAATATAGGAATATTTATCATCCTGGATCACTTCTCAAAATTTACCTTCTTAAAGGCGGTCAAGAAATTTACATCCAAGATAGTGATTGACCTATTGAGGGAAGAGATATTTTCATGTTATGGAGTGCCGGAAGTGCTAGTGAGCGATAACGGTACGCAGTTTAAAAGTAGCGATTTTTCTAAATTCCTTTTGAAGTACGGTGTTCAGCACTTATGTACAGGGGCGTATGCTCCACAGTCGAATGCCGCGGAAAGGGTTAACAGATCGATTAATGCCGCGCTCAGAGCGTACGTTCGTACTGACCATCGTGAATGGGATGTGTTCCTTAGTAGCATAAACTGTTCGTTGAGAAAATCAATACACCAATCAGTTGGTATGGCACCTTATTTCGTGGTCTTTGGTCAGCACATGATTTCACATGGCCAAGATTACAAAATGTTGCGAGAAGTCGAATTACTCAACGAGGGCGAGGGAAAATTGTCAAGAGCTGACGAATTTCAGAAGATTCGCTCAAACATCGAGAAACACCTGACAAAAGCTTACGAGAGAAATCAACGCACTTACGATCTGAGATCCAAGCCTCGTTCGTTTGAGGTAGGTCAAGAAGTAATAAAGAGAAATTTTTCTTTGAGTAGCGCGGCCAATAACGTTAACGCTAAACTAGCTCCAGTTGGAGTGAAGGCTCGCGTAAAGCAGAAATGTGGCCAACTGATTTATCTACTGGAAGACTTGAACGGTAAAGAGCTGGGGAAATTTCACATTAAGGATATTTGGTAGCTAGAAACAATAGTCTGCACCCTTCCTTGTTGTTGTTTCAGTTTTATCTTGGGTCAAAACCCTAAGATAAAATCTGGCGGGGGGGTGTGAAGGTTGCAGACCAAAAATACAAAATTTAGAATGTCTGGACAAAAATTGTATTAAGAATTTTTTTTGGGAACAGTCTTCTTATTTTATCGCAAAAATATTGAACCTTCCCCACTGTACATGCATTCCATAGAGAGCCCAAATGCAAGATCAGAAGCTTTTATCTTGAAAAGCTCTCTCTTTCGAAATTGCACGTGCGAGCGCCGTTCACATGTGAGCTTTTCTCTCCGCAAGCATAGCTTACGGCTAGCCCTTCGAGAACCTTCTTAGCTCTCATACCCAGCTTTTGGAGGGGTAAAATAGTTAGGCTAAGTGCATGCTGCACAGAACAAAAAGTGCATTCAAAGTTCGAAGACTTAATTAATGTGCGTACAGAACATATAAAAAGAAAAACGTGGTGAAAATTCTGCAAAACCATAAAAGGGAACATAAACCCAATAAAAACCATTTGAAAAGTGTTGTGGCTGCAAAGAACAAAAACTACAAACCAAACCCTGGATAAGGTACGCAAAGAAAATGAAAAAGTGACCTTATTACATAATTTCACGTATGTACTGTACATAGGTTATGATCCACGTGTGGCAGAAAATTGCTGACCTGGCCTGACCACCCCTCAAGGAGGGGGGGTCCGCTTCATGACGCTTCAGTCCTTCTTCTTGGTGCCACCGGACCTTGCCTGCAGGCATAGAAACGGATGGACTTGGCGATCGGGACCGAGCCGTTTATATACATATATCTCACGCGCAATTAAGCCGCTCAACAACAACGACAATATAAAACCATCTAAAATATTATATCACCGCGCCTTGTGTAAAGAAAATGTTGGTGCTTGCACATGTAGGGTGTGGAAAAATTAGCTCAGCGGTCATTGCCCTTGCGGCTGACCATACACCTATGCGCATTTAACTAGACCCACCTGACCGTATGTCACCTATTCTCTCCTTCTCTCAGGTTATTAAAATTGTTCGATGCCGACATTCTAAAAGCCACTTAAGGGAAGAAAAATAAATCACAAAATCTAGAAAAGAAAATTTAATGAAAAGTTATGTATCGAAGAAAAAAATAGAAAAGAAAATTGTTTAATAATATTAGATATTCCTAGACGTTAACTTAGAAATAGAAGAAGAAAAAAATGAAATGTATGCCTAGTTAAGAATAGATTTTAAAAGGTGCATCATCGGTCTCATTGTGTCCATGGAAGGGTATTGGTAAAATACCTCTTCATAACGCTTCTTGTTATTTTGCATATTTCTACATTTCTTTAACAGTTTTTATTGCAAACGTGAAATTGGGCCCAACGACACCAGCAGCTGTTTAAAAGTCTGTAAGTAGACACACATATATACACATACACTCCGGGTCAGGAGAATAGCGTCTACACAGTGAGACATGCATGCTTAACCATATATAAAATGAATTATTATTAACTACAATCACTACAATTATGCCATTTAATTCCTTTAATTAATTCATTCTTACTTTATATTTTGATTATATTATTTTTATTCATATTTGATCATTCTCTTGAATTCCTATGTCTTAAATTAGTCCCACATATATATACACATGCAGTAAAAATAGTTTTAAGGGTTAGGGTAGAAATAATGGGGGTTACAAACAACATGAAGTCATACAAGTCAAAGTAAAATTATAACGATTAACATGAATTTCTAATCTGATTTTTGGGGTTCCTAAGGCACATAGCGCAGCAGCAGAAGGTTTTGGGTAGAACCATAATGGCATATTCTTATGTTATTCTACATGGAGGGTGGGTCAAGAGGGAAGAGCACAACCACCTTGCTCTTCACAGTAGGTAGTGGACCTTAAGTTCCGTCCGGGTTTGTAATTCCGATCCCAGTTCCCGTAAATCTGTCTACGATTTTGTTAGGTGACGGAGTTCGTTTTCGCAGCACAACACCCACCCCATTTTCCCTGAGCCTAGCCGGCCAACCTTTAGTAGACAGAGAGTGCTGACGAGACGACACTTCCCGTGTCCGTTACAATACATATACATATACATATACATATAAAAAAAAGAAATATATATATAGAAAAGTTATCGGAAAAAGGATTTTATTGACAAAGTTGCAAAGTCAGATTATTTTATTTTATTTTATTTCTTTGTGTATAGTATTAGTCAGTTTTATGCTTTTTTGTGGGGTTTCTTTGTACCTCTTTATTTTCCGTGTGGTTCTGTTGTTTGTTTTTGTTTTTATACCCGTACTCAAAAAGAGTTAAGGGGTGGATTTCAGATACTATAAGAGCTAGGGCAACCAAATTTGGTTTCAAGACTCATGTGATATCACACTGCTACAAGTGTATTTCGCCCCGCCCCCACAAATAACGAAAATCTGTGGCAGGCGCAATTTTAAAGATACGATAAAACTAAAAACGCAGTATCGTATCGCAGTATCGTAGAGAATGACCATATCTACCGGATTGCTGAATATGAATCAGATCGGAACATAATTTTAGCCAGAATGAAGAAATTAATATTCTGTTGGTTCCCCCGCCTCCTCCTGCAAGAGACACACTACTCTATCTCTTTCTCGCTCGCACACTCTGCCACGTTCAGTGCGCGAGCAACCCCTAGCAGAGGAGATGTAGAATCTAAATGGTACATCTATAATCTACATGTTAGATGTATAATATACATTTACATGTAGATGTAGATAACAAATGTAGCAAAAAATGTAAAATGTAAAATTTTTTTTCTTAAATTCTAAAAAATCATATCTCAAAAATGTATATACTGACTGAGTACGGGTATAAGTAGAGTCGCGTCTCCAGAAGCGACTCACACGTTCCTTCTCGTTTTGTTTGTGTTCCGTGTTTTACCGCTTATTTCACAGCCAAAAACAAAACCATTGATTCTAGATGGGAAAAAAAACGGGGCGTCAGGACACAATCATACATATCACATTTGCTTGCATTTTAGTTTTGCGAAATATTTTTGATTTATTTGAAATTATGAAATTCTGCTACAACAAAATCCTTGACAAAATACACACACACGCGACACTGTTTAGTACTGAAATACGACGACCGAACACTAAAGAATACTCGAAGTTAGGCATAGAACGAATTGTAATGAATTTTAGAATATAATCGTTGAAATTGAATTCGATCGAGCGCACCAAGAAGGGGAAAAGTATCCTTGGCTGGACACACTCAGTCATCTCGTCAGCAGAATTAGCTCAAGGACAGGCTGGTCCTGGGACTATCTGGGCTGTTGCTTCCGATACTTGGAACTTGCTTTACCACTTGGAGCTGGAGATGGCGAGCAGAGGTGTTAAATTCAGGCAAACATCCATTAATCACGAACCCGCATTTAAATAAAACTTTACGCCACCCAAGTATTTCGGTATTTCGCATTTAGAAAAACTATTCTAAATTTTCAGATGTCCTTTATTAATAGCTCCATAAAGCTTGGAGCCAAAACATTTTTATTATGCTCGTGCACTTTGATCTATGAACCTTCATAGCACTGCCGTCTTGAAATTTGGTTCCACACAACAATCCCAAATGGATGAATGTGTAGCAACATATAAACACATTGCCGAAGGGGACCTGGGACAGAAAACTCAGCTGCGCCCCTTTCGTTATATGAACTGGCACATCAACATATATACTGTATGGTTAGTGCTTCGGCTCTGTGTGGCAGAGGGATTCGGGTCGGGAGCCAGGCCATTCGGGTCGGGAGCTGGGCCGTTCGGAATGTCCCAGTGGACACCAAGACGATAGTAAAGCGGAACTATCGCAAAATGTTCGTAAACGGACTTAGAAATGATACAAATCCGTGAGCTATGACTGAAGCCTCGCTTAATGTCCACAAGCGGACTCTAAAAAGATCATTTAGCGGACAAAAACCAGGGGACGTTTAAGTATCGCAAAAATTACGCAAACGGGCTTAAAAATGAGTGAAAAATTGACAAGAAAGTAAAACATAACGGAGAAAATAGCTAGCTACTGGTAAAGTCTCGCTAAATGTTCGCTGACGGACTTAGAAAAGAGCATTTATTGTACCAAAACCAAGCGACGACAAAGTCGCACAATTCTTAAAACTATACAGTGTTCTTGGGTAGCAGTAGGATAGGTTTATAATTCTCAACTGCTTCTAGCTGTGAGGACATGGAAACCCCGATGCCGATCAGAGGCTAGAGGTTAACCGTGATCACGAAGGCGTGTTCCTCCAGAGTGAGACTTGCTCATTGCACGTCGGCTGAGTTGACTTTTGCGATTATTCCTAATGTGAATAACTCGTCTGTGTAAATTTTGCTAGCCGGGAATAGCGTTTGCGCCGTCCCTACTTAAATAATAAATATCCGAACAAAATAAAATACGAGCCAAAAAATATTATTTTTTAATTTACTTTTAATATTACTTTCGGCTTGTTAATGATATTAAAATCGTATCGTAAAAGATAGCATAAAGGCTCGCATAAAGATATTATAAAAGGTCCGCAAACGATATCTTCTGCGAGCTACCGAAAACGAAACTTTCACTGCCACAAACTGAGCGACTAGTGATTCATTTTCTTATCGTTTTCGGATCTGAATTCGATAGTTTTACCCGCTTGAGTTTCGCGTAACTCACGTTTGCGATATCGTTTACGAAGTTTTGGTCCACTGGGGTATGACTCATGGCGGGAAGCGAAAGCAAGCTAAGCATTGCAAATCTTTGTGTGTGTAAGCAGATACGACAAAATATTTATCAATTCTTATTTTCCGAAACCGTATGTCGATCATCAAGAAAAAAAAAACGAAAATCGACCAATTCAGGGCCGGATTAACCCTCTACCGGGCCCTGGGCAACCATTAATATGGGGCCCTCCCTTTTTTCACGGCAGTTCCTTCTTTTTATATCCGTACTCAAAAAAGATTAGGGGTATATTAGATTTTTGGTAAAAGTGGATGTGTGCAACGCAGAGAAGGAAACGTTTCCGACCCCGTAAAGTATATATATTCTTGATCAGCATCAATAGCCGAGTCGATAGAGCCATGTCTGTCTCTCCGTCCGTCTGTCTGTCTGTCTCGATGAGCGCCTAGATCTCTAACCAAATTTGGTTTCCAGACTCATGTGATATCCCACTGCTACAAGTGTATTTCAAAATTTCGCCCCGCCCCCTTCCGCAACCACAAAGGACGAATATCTGTGGCAGGCACAATTTTAAAGATACTATAAAACTAAAAACGCAGTATCGTAGAATATGCCCATATCTACCAGATCGCCGAATCTGAATCAGATCGGATCATAATTATAGCCAGAATGACGAAATTAATTTTCTGTTGGTTCCCCCGCCTCATCCAGCAAGAGACACACTACTCTATCTCTTTCGCGCTCGCACATTCCTCCGCGTTCCTAGCGGAGGAGATGTAGAATCTAAATGGAACATGTACAATCTATATGTTAGATGTATAATATACATTGTACATGTAGATGTAGATAACAGATGTAGCAAAAAATGTAAAATGTAAAATTTTTTTTAAATTCTAAAATTCTAATAAAAAATCATGCTCCAAAATGTATATACTGACTGAGTACGGGTACGTTCCTTCTCACGTTCCTTCTCGTTTCATTTGAAATAAAAACTTATAAATTTAATGTTTGTTTGATTAACTTGTATGTTTATCAGTGGCTATTATATTTTGTATCCATTATTTTGAGTTTTGCTTTTTCAACAAATTTTTCTGTTAGCCCTAGGGGGGCCCTAGGCCACTGCTAATCTGGCCCTGGACCGATTCCCGTCGTCAGACTTCATATTTTGTTGTTTTGTATTGTATAGTCTTTGGTAACAGACAATGTATGTTATGATAAATAATTGATTTAAGTTAAAAAATCTACATATTTATATACATATACCAATTCTTTGCATATATGTATCAATATATATAAAAAAAAGAAATATATATAGAAAAGTTATCGGAAAAAAGGAATTTATTGACAAAGTTGCAAAGTCAGATTATTTTATTTTATTTTATTTGTTTGTGTATAGTATTAGTCAGTTTTATGCTTTTTGTGGGGTTTCTTTGTACCTCTTTATTTGCCGTGTGGTTCTGTTGTTTGTTTTTATACCCATACTCAAAAAAGACTTAAGGGGTATATTAGATTTGTGGTAAAAGTGGATGTGTGTAACGCAGAGAAGGAAACGTTTCCGACCCCATAAAGTATATATATTCTTGATCAGCATCAATAGCCGAGTCGATAGAGCCATGTCTGTCTGTCCGTCTGTCCGTCTTGTTTGACGCCTGGATCTCAGAGACTATACGAGCTAGGGTAACCAAATTTGGTTTCCAGACTCATGTGATATCACACTGCTACAAGTGTATTTCGAAATTTCGCCCCGCCCCCTTCCGCCCGCACAAAGGACGAAAATCTGTGGCAGGCACAATTTTAAAGATACGATAAAACTAAAAACGCAGTATCGTAGAGAATGCCCATATCTACCAGATTGCTGAATATGAATCAGATCGGATAATAATTATAGCCAGAATGAAGAAATTGAAACGCTCTGAGATGAGGTGCGCTGCTATAATTGTTCAGCGCATGGACATTACGCTTCATCGTGTCCCGCACCTCTGCGGGAGAAGGGATCGTGCTTCCAGTGTGGGTCCATGCAGCACAAGGTGAAGGATTGCCAACAGAAGCCTGTGCCAACACAACGATCCGTGAATACAGCCAGCAACCAGCCGATGATGGACGACGGAGAGCAGCACAATATCTTTGTTCCTATTATGAATCAGGTAGGGGTATATTTTTACACTGATATAAAACGCAGGTATCATATTAATTTTCTTTCTGCCATGTTGGACACCGGTAGCGCTATTAATTTGATGCAGCGTGCGGCGATACCTTATGTAAATTTTGATGATGTACTAAAACCAACTCAGTATTGTGGAGTAAATGGTTCAAGAATAAGCACTTTTGGAAAAATAGTTGTTAAAGTAAATTTTCATAACATAGAGAAAGAACTCATATTTTACGTTGTACCCAATAATTATGTATCTAGTAATGTCCTTCTGGGGCGTAGTTTCCTTGAACATTATGGAATAAAATTGATTTTTGAAAATAGAATTGAAAATTTAAAACGAGTAATGCAAGTCAGTATGGAAAATAGAATATTAGTGAACAGTGACAGTGACTTAATAGGAAATAGAATATTAGTGAACAGTGACAGAGACTTAATAGAAAACAGAACTGTAGAAATTAGTGACAGTGACTTAATTGAAAAAAGAGTATTAGTAAACATTGACAGTGAAATTGAAAAAAAAATATTGGTAAACATTGACGGCGACCCAATTGAAAACATAGTATTGACAAATATAAATAATGAGTTGAGATTATCAGATAGAAATAACAATGATTTATTGAAGGATGGAAATGATGATAATAAGATTAGTGATCAGTTAAATTTAAAAAGTAGTGACTATTTTTTAAAAGATAATGAGCATATGGCAAGGGAAACATTAGGAATATCTGACATAGATATACCATATATATATAGTATTGATATAACAAATGAGGATGACTGCTTCAATATAGACCCGAGGCGGAGTGATGAAGAACGTAGTAAATTCATTGAAGTGATGAAATTTAACTATTCAGATTTAAGTAATATCCCAGCAATTCAGCATAATTATGAAATGAATCTAAAACTGAAAACAGAAGAACCTGTACGCTCCGTTCCAAGAAGACTTTCATACCAAGAGAAACGAGAAGGAACGTGTGAGTCGCTTCTGGGGACGCGACTCTACTTATACCCGTACTCAGTCAGTAAATACATTTTTGAGATATGATTTTTTAGAATTTTAGAAAAACAAAAAAAATTTTACATTTTACATTTTTTTGCTACATCTGTTATCTACATCTACATCTACAATGTATATTTTACATCTAAAATGTAGATTATAGATGTACCATTTATATTCTGCATCTCCTCCGCTAGGGGTTGCTCGCGCACTGAACGCGGCAGAGTGTGCGAGCGAGAGAGAGAATGAGTTGTGTTTGTCTTGCAGGATGGGGCGGGGGAAGCAACTGAAAATTAATTTCTTCATTCTGGCTATAATTATGATCCGATCTGATTCATGTTCAGCAATCTGGTAGATATGGTCATTCTCTACGATACTGCGTTTTTAGTTTTATCGTATCTTTAAAATTGTGCCTGCCACAGATTTTCGTCCTTTGTGGGGGCGGAAGGGGGCGGGGCGAAATTTTGAAATACACTTGTAGCAGTGTGATATCACATGAGTCTGGAAACCAAATTTGGTTGCCCTAGCTTTTATAGTCTCTGAGATCCAGGCGTCAAACAAGACGGACAGACGGACAGACGGACGGACGGACGGACGGACGGACAGACAGACATGGCTCTATCGACTCGGCTATTGATGCTGATCAATAATATATATACTTTATGGGGTCGGAAAATTTTCCTTCTCTACGTTACACACATCCACTTTTACCACAAATCTAATATACCCCTTAACTCTTTTTTGAGTACGGGTATAAAAAGAAGTAGATGCCCAAATAGATGAATTATTGAAAAGAGGCTTTATAAGAGAAAGTAACTCGCCCTATACTTCTGCAATAGTATAAGTTAAGAAAAAATCAGGAGAAAAAAGAATGTGTGTAGATTACAGGCAGCTTAATAAGATATGCATTCGTGATGGATATCCGTTGCCTCTAATAGATGACTGTTTAGAGAGATTGGAAGGGAATAAAATTTTTACAATTTTAGATTTGAAACACGGATATCACCTGGTAAAAGTATCAGAGAGTTCGGTGCAGTATACAAGTTTTGTCTTACCTAGTGGTCAGTATGAATATACAAGAATGCCCTTCGGACTTATGAATTCACCAGCAGTATTTATGAGATTTTTATACCCGTACTCAAAAAAGAGTTAAGGGGTATATTAGATTTGTGGGAAAAGTGGATGTGTGTAACACAGAGAAGGAAAATTTTCCGACCCCATAAAGTATATATATTCTTGATCAGCATCAATAGCCGAGTCGATAGAGCCATGTCTGTCTGTCCGTCCGTCCGTCCGTCCGTCCGTCTGTCCGTCTGTCCGTCTTGTTTGACGCCTGGATCTCAGAGACTATAAAAGCTAGGGCAACCAAATTTGGTTTCCAGACTCATGTGATATCACACTGCTACAAGTGTATTTCAAAATTTCGCCCCGCCCCCTTCCGCCCCCACAAAGGACGAAAATCTGTGGCAGGCACAATTTTAAAGATACGATAAAACTAAAAACGCAGTATCGTAGAGAATGACCATATCTACCAGATTGCCGAATATGAATCAGATCGGATCATAATTATAGCCAGAATAAAGAAATTAATTTTCTGTTGGTTCCCCCGCCTCCGCCGGCCAGAGACACACAACACATTCTCTCTCTCGCTCGCACACTCTGCCGCGTTCAGTGCGCGAGCAACCCCTAGAGGAGGAGATGTAGAATATAAATGGTACATCTATAATCTACATGTTAGATGTAAAATATACATTGTAGATGTAGATGTAGATAACAGATGTAGCAAAAAATGTAAAATGTAAAATTTTTTTTTTTCTAAAATTCTAAAAAAATCATGCTCCAAAATGTAAACACTGACGGAGTACGGGTATAAGTAGAGTCGCGTCCCCAGAAGCGACTCACACGTTCCTTCTCGTTTAATTTTATCTTGAAACCATTAATTCGCGAAGGTAATGTAGTAGTTTATATGGACGATATTGCTATAGGTTCCAAAACGTTAAATGATCTCCTCATAACAGTAGGTAGAGTATTAAGAATTCTCGCTGAATACACTACTCGACAAAATCGAACTTTTTTTTCCCTCAAGGATCCAAACCGACTTTTTCTGATAGATATGGGGATTTAAAATTTTTAAAAGAATTATGGTTTTTTTTCTATGGCAGAACTTTTTTTGAAGAATTTTTTGAAGTCTGGTATTTTTTTTTTTAGCTTTTTTCAGAGGTAGCGATAGTTTTTTTTCACATAACTTTAGTATCTTACGTCTGGTTGTAAAGAACTATTTTGCTATTTTGAAAAGATAATTAAAACAGCTAGAAGTTAAGCCCAAACACTTTGTGATTACAGCTTACCGTCTGGGAAATATAAAGCATTGAAATGCAAAAATGATGATTTTTGTGCGGTATTTTTTACGAAATTTTGACTTTAAAAACTCAGGAAAAGTCGAAAAATATATCTTGTGTCCTCTAATTTTTGGGTATAGGTGCGTTAATTTGGCGTCGTTTAAGGTATCGCTCATTAAAATCTATGGAGCTAAAATTCGTTAACCAAACCTAAAATATGGAAAAAATGCACAAAAAATACCTTTTTGAAGGCGGCGGGCCCAACTGCCAATTGGGAACAAAGCAAACGAAAAGGGTTGTACATTTGGTACCTGTTCGCGTTCCTTTGGTATTAAATGTTGTTGACAGTTACTTTTTTTCGTGACCTGAGGTAGAATACCTATTCAGGTCAAATGTTTCCTTTATATTCTCACAAGTGCAGGTCCACAAAAATTGGATCTTTCTTTCGTTGTGCCCAATCTGAGGTATGGGTACCTGTTCAGGTGAAATGTTGACCTTTATTTTTACACAAATTAAACGTTAAAAAAAAATAAAATTTAATATTTAATTCAATAAAAAAAATAAAATTTTAAAATTTTTTTTTTTTTTTTTTATTTTAATAATTTTTTTTTTTTTTTTTTTTTTTTTTTTTTTTTTTTTTTTTATTTTTTTTTTTTTTTTTTTTTTTTTTTTTTTTTTTTTTTCCTTTTTTTTTTTTTAAAAAATACCCCCCATTGTTTTTTTTTTTTTTTTCTTTCAAAATTTTTTTTTTTTTTTTTTTTTTTTTTTTTTTTTTTTTTTCCTTTTTTTTTTTTTTCCCCCCCCTTTGGTTTTGGGGAAAAAAGGAGGGGGGGGGGGGGGGAAGGGGTTTTTTTTTTTGGGATGGGGTTTTTTTTTTTTTTTTATTATTTTTTTTTTTTTTTTTAAATTTTTTTTTTTTATCTTTTTTTTTTGTTTTGAAAAATTTTTTTTTCCCATTGGGATGGGTGTTTTTGGCGGTTTTTTTTTTTGGTGGGGGGGGGGGGGGGGGCCCCCCCCCTTATTTTTCACCATGAAGGATCTCTTACTATTAGTTATTATTATTTTGTTATTATTATTTTTTATGTTCATTATTAGGTTAAGTGACGGCATTTGTTAGTAAGTAAGCAAGCTCATAGCATTTAATCAAAATTATTTTTAAGTACTTGCTCAGTCGTGACTTAGATGGGAGGGAGAAGCACAGTGATCGCTCGAGCATCACTAATAGAACTGATAAAAAGCTCCAGAGTTGAGACATGAACCTCAACCACCAACATCAGTGGAGACACGAACCACAACCACCAACAGCTGCACAGAGAGAGCGGGAGAGCAGAGATCGAAAGCTCTACCACCAGGATCAACACAGAGAGCGGGAGAGCAGAGAGCGAAAGCTCAACCACCAGCAGAACAAGGGTGGGTTTATAAGATCGCGAGGAGATGGAAAACGGGGAGATTATTCGAGACCAGCGAGCTGAACAGACGTGCGAGTGGAGGGAGATTATTCCAGACCAGCGAACTGAACAGACGTGCGAGTGGAAGCCAAGAAGAGAAAGAAGAAGACAGATTTGGACGGCGAGCAAGGAAAGGGTGAGCAAGTCTCACCGTCGTGAGGAAGAGGGCGAGAGAGCGGTGCGGTTAGGCAGGCTGGGAGGAAGAAGAAGAACAGTGTAAATAAAACGTAACTTAAATGACTACCAGCGCGTCTTCATCTGACCAACTGTGCGTGTTTCCCCTCCTTCCCCTTTCCACGTTGTTTCCCTTAGGTGCCGCCCGGCGACTGCCCAGGCATCCTCTGGCGAGCTATGCCCGTCTCCCTTCCCCCCGCAGACCCACGGCTTCCCCGAAGTACCGCCCGGCGACTGCCCAGGTATCTTTGGGGAGTCTCTGCACCCACTCTCCTTCCCCTTTCCCCGTAGTTTCCCTTAGGTGCCGCCCGGCGACTGCCCAGGCATCCTCTGGCGAGCTATGCCCGTCTCCCTTCCCCCCGCAGACCCACGGCTTCACCGAAGTACCGCCCGGCGACTGCCCAGGTATCTTTGGGGAGTCTCTGCACCCACTCTCCTTCCCCTTTCCCCGTAGTTTCCCTTAGGTGCCGCCCGGCGACTGCCCAGGCATCCTCTGGCGAGCTATGCCCGTCTCCCTTCCCCCGCAGACCCACGGCTTCCACGAAGTACCGCCCGGCGACTGCCCAGGTATCTTTGGGGAGTCTCTGCACCCACTCTCCTTCCCCTTTCCCCGTAGTTTCCCTTAGGTGCCGCCCGGCGACTGCCCAGGCATCCTCTGGCGAGCTATGCCCGTCTCCCCTTCCCCCGCAGACCCACGGCTTCACCGAAGTACCGCCCGGCGACTGCCCAGGTATCTTTGGGGAGTCTCTTTCCCCAGACCCACGGCTTCCCCGTAGTATCCCTTAGGTGCCCGGCCCGGCGACTGCCCAGGTATCTTTGGGGAGTCTCTGCACCCACTCTCCTTCCCCTTGCCCTGTAGTTTCCCGTAGGTGCCGCCCGGCGACTGCCCAGGCACTCTGCAGAAGATCTCGGCTGTTCGATCCCCCTTTCGCACGTTTCCCTTGGCCTTGGCATCCCCGGGACGAAATCTCCGTCCCATTGCCGCTCATGACCCGGAGTCCCGGCAAATTATAAATATTGCTGTAATTTCGACCCTGGCCTGACTGAGAGTTATACCCCAGCCTAGATCGCATCCTTACAGATGGCGCCCGAGCAGGGACTCCGAGACTTCTGAGGTGTTTTGAGTGGCCAAGGGGTGTGTTAGTGAGCTAGAGGGGAAAGAACGGGGGGTTCCTGCCAGTTGAATCAGGTTCTTCCAGTGGCCCGCGTGGCAGTCATGCCAGCGTGGCGGACGCGCAGCGGCGGGGTCGGTCGACGGTAATAGGAGTAGAATGGTATCGTCGTTGTCGTTGCTAGCCGCTCGTAAAGTTGCCCAAATTTTCACGTACGGCCGAGCCTGGCTTCCCTAACCTCTCGAGACACAGTCAGCAGCAGAGACGCAGTCAACAGCAGAGACGCAGTCAACGGCAGAGACACAGTCAGCAGCAGAGACGCAGTCAGCGGCAGAGACGCAGTTAGCAGCCGGGCTATATATTTCGGACACCGGGCAAGAAGCCAGCAGTCAGTAGCAGCCTCACACGGAGACACAACGCCATCGATCAGAGAAGCGAGCAGCAGTACAGCAAGAACACAAGCCAATCAGCAAGCAGCCTCACACGGAGACACAACGCCATCGATCAGGCTAGCCAGCAGTCAGTAGCAGCCTCACACGGAGACACAACGCCATCGATCAGAGAAGCCAGCAGTCAGTAGCAGCCTCACACGGAGACACAACGCCATGATCAGGAGACACAACGGACACGGGACTAAAAGACCATCGATCACGAGCACAAGGAGCAGCGACGACCAGGATCACCAGCAGACCAGCAACGATCAGAGATAGCCAGCAGTTAGTAAGCAGCCTCAACTGGAGACCCAACGCACACGGGACCAAGGACCATCGATTATGAACACAAGGAGCAGCGATTACAAAGGTCATATGGGCTTGCAGTGGATTTCATATAGGCACAAGGACGAGCTGCAGACCATAGCCGTAGAGCTTGGCCTTGATCCAAACGGCAGCAAGGACGAGTTACGTAGCCGGATTTTAACATTTATCTCACGGGGAGAATACCCGGAGACGGTCAAACAACGGATAAAGGAACTAGGAACGATGTACAGCAGTGCTCCGAGTACCAGTAGGCACAGAACTCCTCCCCCGTCACCTGGACCCAGCAGCCGAGCCGAGAAGGAGGGCGCCCAACTGCAGCAACCCTTATTAATCGACATCCCACCGTTGCTTAAAGAACCCGGACCCAAGGACTTTAACCACCAGGAAGCCACGGCCGAACGGAAACTCAGCGAAGACAACTTCGAGCTACACTCTGCCGAAGGATTCCGAGCTTCGCGGCCCGGTAGGGAAGAAATCTCGTACGCCATACTTGCCGACAAATTACGCAGCTGGGGATTGAAGTTCGACGGACACTCGGACGCGTTAGCGTTCATCGAACGACTAGAAGAGCGTGTGGAGTCCTATGGTGGGAGCCCCGAACAGCTGCCTCGAGCCATCTCTGGACTGCTAACTAACAAAGCGGAAGGATGGTTTAGATCGTTCCAGATGCAAGGGAAGCCCTGGAACGAATTCCGACAGGAGTTCCTCGATTTCTTCTTGCCGCCAAGATATTTCCAGCGTCTAGAAGACACGATCCGAAGCCGGTACCAACGACCCAATGAGGCATTCCAGGATTACCTGATTGACCTCCGACTCATGATGCAACGTGCACAATATACTCCGGACAGAGAGCTGGACAGGATCTACGAGAACCTGAGACCCGAATATCAACTTTTCACCAGGAGATACGAGTTCGAGACTTTGAAGGAGCTCTCGCAATTGATAGTGGCATATGAGTCGACTAGAGACCGCGGAAAGGCCCACTCGATCAGCAACCTCACGGATACCAAACCAAGAGTGCCCTCGCACCAAGGACGCGGAACATTGGCCCCGCAGCGGACCGCATCCGACGAGACAGGAGCCTCCCGAGGTACCGAGACAGCTAACCGCGTGACGACTCAGGATGGAGCCAGACCGGTGGACGTACGACGGGCCTGCCGGAATTGCGGCGAGGAAGGCCATTTCAGTAGCACCTGCAGGAATCGACGTGTGTTATTTTGCTGGGAGTGTGGACGCCGTGGTATCCGGACAATCGAATGCTGCCGTCAATCCGGGCCGGGAAACGGACTGAGTCTCCGTCCGGCAGGGACCCGAACGGAGACACCCATCCAGGACCCCCAGGAGTAAGGCATCCCCTAAGCTTGGAGGGGGTAGGATCGCCGCACTAGTAACCATCGCCGGAATACCATTGTCAGCGACCCTTGACACAGGGGCAACCCGCTCTTTCGTCAGCCAGCGGACTGTGAAGGAGCTAAGCAAGGAAGGGAAGATACGAAACGTAAGGACACGGGTCCGCCTGGCCGACGGGGCAACGAAGGAGGTGACACAAGCAGTGACAGTCAAGGTAGGACTAGATCAACTTGAAACACAGGTGACACTGCTGGTACTACCTATGGTGGTCGATGATGTCATCCTGGGACTCGACTTCCTATGCGGCATCAAGGCCATACTACAATGCGGGCGAGCATACTTACAGTTGACTCGGGAAACCAGCCCGTTACAGCCCACAACGCCGCGCACCGTGACCTTCCGTGACGACCCTTCTCCACTCAAACCTTCTATAGCTAATGCTAGTTCCTGTACCAACCCCACAACTATCACTAGGACAATGCCTACGACACAATTAGACCATTCTACGAAAAACAACGCTCAAGCCAGACCCCGCAGCACAGACACAACAGGATTCGACCAAGCCAGACACAAGAATCACGGAACTTCGACGGAGACGACTGCGACACCGCTGGTTGCACCCAGGGCCAGTCCGTCTACTAGCAACGCAACGCCAGACACACACAGGAATCCCGGAACTTCGACGGAGACGACTGCGACACCGCTGGATGCACCCAGGGCCAGTCCGTCTACCGACAAATCAACGTCAAACGTAAGCAGGAGCAACAGGACTGCGGGGAAGACAACTACGACACCGCTGGGCACTCCCAGGGCTAGTTCATACACCCACCAGTCCAATTTACACAACGCCAGGAACTTTGAAACTTCAGCGGAGGCGGCTGCGACACCGCTGGACACTACCAGGGCCAGTCGACCTACTCCGAAGACAATGCAAAACGACCACACTGGGACAACGCCGAGGGCCCCGCACGACGCCAGCATCAGACCAGCCCACGACAGACAGACCCAGAGGGACTACCCTGACCATAACACCCGCATGAACTACCAGCTAGCACCATTGGCCGATGCGGCAATGGGCAAACAGCGGAATCCGTTTCACAGGACAGGCCAGACCACCCATCCCACCGTAAACCTAGCGGCCATTACCACCACACAGTCCGAAGAACCTCCGCTACAGAAGAACCTGATCCACGAACCGCCACCAACTCCGTGGGTAGCAGCGTTCCTGGAAGAAGAGTTGGCCAAATTCGAGGGTCTAGCAGGTATTTCTCACATAGCACAGCATACAATCTATATGAAGGACGACAAACCCGTGAAACAACGGTATTACCCGAAAAACCCGGCCATGCAGAAGATAATAGACGACCAAGTCGACGAGTTACTGCGGGAAGGACGTATCGAAGCTTCAAAGAGCCCACACAGCGCGCCTATAGTACTCGTAGGGAAAAAGACAGGCGAGATGCGCATGTGCGTCGACTACCGACAACTCAACGCCAGATCTGTACCGGACGCCTATCCGCTCCCCAGGATCAACCACATCCTCGAGAGACTCCGCGATGCCCACTACATCTCGACATTGGACCTGAAGAATGGGTATTGGCAAATCCCGATGGCGGAGGGAAGTCGGGAATGCACTGCATTTACCGTGCCAGGTAGAGGACTGTTCCATTGGAAAGTCATGCCGTTCGGACTGCACTCAGCACCTGCAACGTTTCAGCGAGCCCTGGACAGCGTTATTGGACCGAAGATGGAACCGTACGCCTTCGCTTACCTCGATGACATCATTGTCATAGGAAAAGCCTTGGATGACCACGTCAATAATCTGCGAGAAGTATTCCGAAGGCTGCGGGAAGCGAATCTGAGACTGAACAAAGACAAATGCAGTTTCTTTCAGAAGAGCATCGTCTACCTAGGACATGTCGTTAGCGAGCAAGGGATCCATACCGACCCGGAGAAGATTGTGGCAGTCCGGAAGTTAACACCCCCTAATACAATCAAGGAGCTGAGACGCTGTTTGGGAATGGCTTCGTGGTACCGAAGATTTGTGCCGAATTTTGCTACAATTGTACAACCAATGACCAGCCTTCTAAAGAAGGACAAACCATGGATCTGGGGAGAGGAGCAGCAGAGATCATTTGAGGACCTGAAAGGGAAGTTGACACAAGCACCCGTCTTAGCATGCCCAGACTTCACGGAGAAGTTTACGCTACAAACTGACGCCAGCTCCTACGGCTTAGGAGCAGTTTTGACACAACAGATCACCGGAGAGGAGAGAGTCATAGCTTATGCCAGTCGCCGCCTGTTGAAAGCGGAAGAAAATTACTCGGCAACAGAAAAGGAGTGCTTAGCGATCGTCTGGGCCATCAGAAAGTTACGGTGCTACTTAGAGGGCTATCACTTTGACGTCGTTACGGACCATCTTGCCTTGAAATGGTTAAATTCGATAGATAATCCTACAGGACGCATCGCCCGATGGGCTTTGGAACTTCAACAGTACCGTTTCGATATCCACTACCGCCGAGGGAGCCAAAATATAGTAGCAGATGCCCTTTCGCGCCAACCCATCGAGGCACTGAAGCGAACGTTAGAGGACCCACCCACATGCCCCTGGATTACAAGGTTGCTCAAAAGGATCAAGGAACAACCAGAGAAGTGCAACGACTTCCTTATCGAGAACGGACAGCTCTACAAGCATACAGGATGCCGACCGGACGAGGAAGACTCTCAACCGTGGAAACTATGTGTCGCCAGTGACCATCGTCGGCGGGTGCTGGAAGAATGCCATGACCATCCCACCGCAGGACACCAAGGTATACGGAAGACCGCTGACCGGGTGACCCGGCGATATTACTGGCCGGGACTCTACAGAAACGTCGCCCAGTATGTCCAACGATGCGAAAACTGCCAAAAGTTCAAAGTGAGTCAAAGAAAACCAGCAGGGAAAATGTATACACGACAAGCCAAGGGTCCGTTCGACATTTTGTGCGCGGATTTTGTGGGACCCTTACCACGTTCAAAGCAAGGCAACACGATGCTCCTCGTTTTCTTTGACTCGTTCTGCAAATGGGTTGAACTGGTTCCACTTCGGAAGGCTACCACCGCCCTCTTGGAGAAAGCATTTCGGGAAAGGATACTCAGCAGGTTCGGCATCCCTAGGAAGTTTGTGTGTGACAACGGGACACAGTTCACGAGCCGCTCCTTCCGGAAGTTTTGCGAACAAGTAGGAATGGTATTGGAACACACGGCACCGTATACGCCACAACAAAATCCCACCGAGAGGGCAAACAGGACCATAAAGACGATGATAGCACAATACCTTGAGGGCGACCAACGAACATGGGACGACCTACTCCCAGAATTGAGTTTAGCCATAAATAGCAGCACTTCCGACACCACAGGCTTCAGTCCAGCATTCCTCGTGCTAGGACGGGAACCGCGACTACCAGGATCACTTTACGACGAAGTAACTCCAGGAATGGGAGAAGAAGCAGAACCCGCACATGACAAGGCAACGCGACTGCAAGAAATCTTCAAGGTGGTACAGGCGAACACCCAGCGGGCATCGCAAGAACAGAAGAAGACTTACGGCTTGCGGAGACGAGAATGGCGACCTACACTTGGGACGCTGGTACTCCTTCGCCAGCACCACCTGTCCAAAGCATCGGATAGCTTCGCAGCGAAACTAGCACCTAAATACGACGGACCGTACAAGGTCGTCAAATTCTTAGCTTCCAATATAGTGCGGCTACAAACACTCGAGGGACGACAAAGGAAGACTGCAAGCTTGATGGATCTCAAAGAATTCCACGGGACCGGAGACATCGAACCCACCGAGACGACACCGAAGACACCGGCATGATCACCGATCCACGAGGGCCACTTACGGTAGCGCGCTATCGTAACGTCCCCGCTCCAAGAGAAAAAAAAAAACCCCAATAGCCATAAGTTTCTTTACGTATATATCCCCTTATGGGATTAATTAAGTACCAACATATTAACATTCGCAAAAGCACCGCTCAAGCAGGATTAGGGGGAGGGTACCATTTCCATAATTTCCATCAGGCAGGCACTAATCTTAAGGAGTTTCTTCCTAGACGGGATCAATATGAAGCGGAACAGCAACGGGCGTATCACTGGACGCCAAGGAGCATACGGCTACGGTCCGACCACAACCCCAAGCGGAGAGCAGCGACCGGAAGGCAGAGCGTTCACCACATCGGCAAATACTACGGCACCGACCAGCCGTAGTTATGGCTTGTACAGACCAGCGGGCCATCCAACATACGATTGCTCCCGACTCCAACAGGAAGCCTTCGACGACTACCACCGGATCCCACTGGACCAGCGTTTGGCAGCCGTGGCAGGATGGCTAGACCAGAACCATCAAGCCGCTCGAGACACCGACACCGAAGGGGAGGTGGAACCAGATGGACGCTTCGCAACCACCGGGGTCCGACTGGCACCCAACCACGATGTCGAGGCATTAAATCGCCGTTTGTTCGGACACTATGGGCCAGCCATAGACGAAGACAACGTTGCCACGGACACGGACGACCAGAGCACCATCTTGTACGGTCAGGGCAGCCTTGTGTCCACCCTTGTGGATGCCGGACCATGCGGTCAGGCATACGCCGATGCACCAAGCATTGGGCCAACCCCTCCACCCCCTCTCGCCAATTGGGAGTCAAACTTTTGGGCTGAGTGGGACCTGATGAGTCAGCAGCGGGCCGAACCAGCAGCGGAGCTACAGGAGGAAGGACCACACTACTCCGATATCTCCGACGCTGGAGACGCGAACGAAGAGTTAGCGGGTCGTAACAACGAACCAGAATCGGACGTAATGTCACTGATGAGCCTGAGCTTCGCACCCCAAAGTGACGCTCCATTTCTGCCGCCAACCAGTGACACTCCCCCACCCGTAGCCCAAGAAGAGCTAATACCACCACTTTTCGGAGAAGAGCCGGCAGAATCGGATTGCAGCATTCCACTGTCGTTCGAGGAGCATGCCGACTTACTGCAGCTAGTTCGACTCCACCCGGGAGTAGCGGTGGTACAGGACGAGGCAGGCTGGGCAGAAGCACCAGTGGAGTGGCGGATCAACACGACGGACCGACATTTGCCCTTAGACCTGATCAGCAACATCACAGTCTATCTGCGCAAGGCCACGGGCCGGTCAGGAGTAAGGCGACTGGAGGTACACGACGGACACTGCTTCCGCATCAAAATAACGCGACGCCACGCTGTCACCGTTACTATTCGGACCCCCCGAAGTGAGGAGGGCGTGTGAAGGAGCAGACGCTCCCCCACATTATTTTTTTCACCATGAAGGATCTCTTACTATTAGTTATTATTATTTTGTTTATTATTATTTTTTATGTTCATTATTAGGTTAAGTGACGGCATTTGTTAGTAAGTAAGCAAGCTCATAGCATTTAATCAAAATTATTTTTAAGTACTTGCTCAGTCGTGACTTAGATGGGAGGGAGAAGCACAGTGATCGCTCGAGCATCACTAATAGAACTGATAAAAAGCTCCAGAGTTGAGACATGAACCTCAACCACCAACATCAGTGGAGACACGAACCACAACCACCAACAGCTGCACAGAGAGAGCGGGAGAGCAGAGATCGAAAGCTCTACCACCAGGATCAACACAGAGAGCGGGAGAGCAGAGAGCGAAAGCTCAACCACCAGCAGAACAAGGGTGGGTTTATAAGATCGCGAGGAGATGGAAAACGGGGAGATTATTCCAGACCAGCGAACTGAACAGACTGGGGGGGGGGGGGGTTATTCCAGACCAGCGAACTGAACAGACGTGCGAGTGGAAGCCAAGAAGAGAAAGAAGAAGACAGATTTGGACGGCGAGCAAGGAAAGGGTGAGCAAGTCTCACCGTCGTGAGGAAGAGGGCGAGAGAGCGGTGCGGTTAGGCAGGCTGGGAGGAAGAAGAAGAACAGTGTAAATAAAACGTAACTTAAATGACTACCAGCGCGTCTTCATCTGACCAACTGTGCGTGTTTCCCCTCCTTCCCCTTTCCACGTTGTTTCCCTTAGGTGCCGCCCGGCGACTGCCCAGGCATCCTCTGGCGAGCTATGCCCGTCTCCCTTCCCCCCGCAGACCCACGGCTTCCCCGAAGTACCGCCCGGCGACTGCCCAGGTATCTTTGGGGAGTCTCTGCACCCACTCTCCTTCCCCTTTCCCCGTAGTTTCCCTTAGGTGCCGCCCGGCGACTGCCCAGGCATCCTCTGGCGAGCTATGCCCGTCTCCCTTCCCCCCCAGACCCACGGCTTCCCCGAAGTACCGCCCGGCGACTGCCCAGGTATCTTTGGGGAGTCTCTGCACCCACTCTCCTTCCCCTTTCCCCGTAGTTTCCCTTAGGTGCCGCCCGGCGACTGCCCAGGCATCCTCTGGCGAGCTATGCCCGTCTCCCTTCCCCCCGCAGACCCACGGCTTCACCGAAGTACCGCCCGGCGACTGCCCAGGTATCTTTGGGGAGTCTCTGCACCCACTCTCCTTCCCCTTTCCCCGTAGTTTCCCTTAGGTGCCGCCCGGCGACTGCCCAGGCATCCTCTGGCGAGCTATGCCCGTCTCCCTTCCCCCCGCAGACCCACGGCTTCACCGAAGTACCGCCCGGCGACTGCCCAGGTATCTTTGGGGAGTCTCTGCACCCACTCTCCTTCCCCTTTCCCCGTAGTTTCCCTTAGGTGCCGCCCGAGGCATCCTCGAGAGGCCGGCGACTGCCCAGGTATCTTTGGGGAGTCTCTGCACCCACTCTCCTTCCCCTTGCCCTGTAGTTTCCCGTAGGTGCCGCCCGGCGACTGCCCAGGCACTCTGCAGAAGATCTCGGCTGTTCGATCCCCCTTTCGCACGTTTCCCTTGGCCTTGGCATCCCCGGGACGAAATCTCCGTCCCATTGCCGCTCATGACCCGGAGTCCCGGCAAATTATAAATATTGCTGTAATTTCGACCCTGGCCTGACTGAGAGTTATACCCCAGCCTAGATCGCATTAAAATATTTAATAATATTTAAATAATTTTTATATTTTTTTTTTTGTTTTTATATTTCTTTAATTATTTTTCTTTACACTTTATTTTTCTTCATATTTAGTATTTAAGTTAAATATAGTGTTTTGTTAACCTTTCTTTTTCATTTCCTTTTTTTTTTTTTTTTTTTATTTTTTTTTTAATTTTTTTTATAAAATTTGTTTATAAAATATTCTTTAAAAATTTATCTCTCCAACTTTATAAATTTGTCTGGGGGGGTATACCAACAGGGGTTCCATCCCGGGGGGGTTGTTCCTGGAGGAGGCCCTAATGTGGTCTTTTAGGTTTTTTTTTTGGGTGGGTTTTAGGCAGGGATAGATGTAGAAATTAAAAGTTAAAATTAAAATTTGTCTATTAATATTTTATTTAAAATAGAAAAAAAATAGTTGAAGAGGGAGATAAAAAAAAATTTAAAAAAAAAAAATTTTTATTTTTTTTTTTTTTTAAAAAAAAAAAATTAAAAATAATAAATATAAATACTAAAGAGGAAAGGTAGAGTAGTAGCGCGGCCGCGGCCCAGACGCCCTTTCTTTCTTTTTTTTTTGTGTTTTTTTTTTTTTTTTTCTTTTTTTCGGGCAAAAACAAAACCATTGTTTCTGGAGGGGAAAAAAAGGGGGTCAGGAGAATAATATATATTTTGTTTTATTTTTAGTTTTGCGAAATTTTTTTGATTTATTTGAAATTATGAAATTCTGCTACAACAAAATCCTTGACAAAATACACACACACACGCGACACTGTTTTGTACTGAAATCGGAGCTACGGAAATACGCGAAAATGTTCAAAAGCGTTCGAAATAATTGAAAGCATGCGCAACACAGACCACAAGCCGTTGTATCCACCAAAGTTGTGGCACCAACGGAAGCCCGACATCAAGGAGGGAGACCTCGTTCTCGTGGCCGAGGACAACATGCCTCCACAGGAGTGGCTCCTCGGGAGAGTCATCGCCACGCACGCCGGGGAGGACGGCATGGTCAGGGTCGTGGACGCTAGGAAAAGCGATGGAGGCGTTTTTTGGCGGGCCATCCTCAAGTTGGCGCCGCTACCATGTTGTTGAACCCGCGCAGGCCTTCAACGGGCCGGTGTTTCGTCATGTCGTCGTCTTAGTCAATGTTTTATGTTAAGATTATTTTTGAATCCTTGAAGTCTAGTGTAAGTAGGTTAGGGCAAGGCGGGAGCGCAATAATACCTCACTCTTTCGTTCAAGGCGAATTCGCCCCGCTTTGCCACCGTACGTTAGTTAGGCATAGAACGAATTGTAATGAATTTTAGAATATAATCGTTGAAATTGAATTCGATCGAGCGCACCAAGAAGGGGAAAAGTATCCTTGGCTGGACACACTCAGTCATCTCGTCAGCAAAATTAGCTCAAGGACAGGCTGGTCCTGGGACTATCTGGGCTGTTGCTTACGAAACTTGGAACTTGCTTTACCACTTGGAGCTGGATATGGCGAGCAGAGGTGTTAAATTCAGGCAAACATCCATTAATCATTAATCATTAATTTAAATAAAACTTTACGCCACCCAAGTATTTCGGTATTTCGCATTTTAGAAAAACTATTCTAAATTTTCAGATGTCCTTTATTAAAAGCTCCATAAAGCTTGGAGCCAAAACATTTTTTATTATGCTCGTGCACTTTGATCTATGAACCTTCATAGCACTGCCGTCTTGAAATTTGGTTCCACACAACAATCCCAAATGGATGAATGTGTAGCAACATATAAACACATTGCCGAAGGGGACCTGGGACAGAAAACTCAGCTGCGCCCCTTTCGTTATATAAACTGGCACATCAACATATATACTGTATGGTTAGTGCTTCGGCTCTGTGTGGCAGAGGGATTCGGGTCGGGAGCCAGGCCATTCGGGTCGGGAGCTGGGCCGTTCGGAATGTATGACTCATGGCGGGAAGCGAAAGCAAGCTGAGCATTGCAAATGTATGTGTGTGTAAGCAGACACGACAAAATATTTATCAATTCTTATTTTCCGAAACCGTATGACGAGCCTTCCTCTCTTTTTTCACGGCAGTTCCTTCTTTTTTCATTTGAAATAAAAACATAAATTTAATGTTTGTTTGATTAACTTGTATGTTTATCAGTGGCTATTATATTTTGTATCCATTATTTTGAGTTTTGTTTTTTCAACAAATTTTTCTGTTAGCCCTAGGGGGGGCTCTAGGCAACTGCTAATCTGGCCCTGGACCGCTTCCCGTCGTCAGACTTCATATTTTGTTGTTTTGTATTGTATAGTATTTTGTAACAGACAATGTATGTTATGATAAATAATTGATTTAAGTTAAAAAATCTATATATTTATATACATATACCAATTCTTTGCATATATGTATCAATATATATAAAAAAAAGAAATATATATATAGAAAAGTTATCGGAAAAAGGATTTTATTGACAAAGTTGCAAAGTCAGATTATTTTATTTTATTTTATTTATTTGTGTATAGTATTAGTCAGTTTTATGCTTTTTGTGGGGTTTCTTTGTACCTCTTTATTTTCCGTGTGGTTCTGTTGTTTGTTTTTGTTTTTATACCCGTACTCAAAAAAGAGTTAAGGGGTATATTAGATTTTTGGTAAAAGTGGATGTGTGCAACGCAGAGAAGGTAACGTTTCCGACCCCATAAATTATATATATTCTTGATCAGCATCAATAGCCGAGTCGATATAGCCATGTCCGTCTGTCCGTCTTGTTGAGCGCCTGGATTTCAGATACTATAAGAGCTAGGGCAACCAAATTTGGTTTCAAGACTCATGTGATATCACACTGCTACAAGTGTATTTCGCCCCGCCCCCTTCCGACGCCACAAATAACGAAAATCTGTGGCAGGCGCAATTTTAAAGATACGATAAAACTAACGAGAAGGAACGTGTGAGTCGCTTCTGGGGACGCGACTCTACTTATACCCGTACTCAGTCAGTAAATACATTTTGAGATATGATTTTTTAGAATTTTAGAAAAAAAAATTTTTTACATTTTACATTTTTTTCTACATCTGTTATCTACATCTACATCTACAATGTATATTTTACATCTAAAATGTAGATTATAGATGTACCATTTATATTCTGCATCTCCTCCGCTAGGGGGGGTTGCACTGAACGCGGCAGAGTGTGCGAGCGAGAGAGAAATGAGTTGTGTTTGTCTTGCAGGAGGGGGCGGGGAAGCAACTGAAAATTAATTTCTTCATTCTGGCTATAATTATGATCCGATCTGATTCATGTTCAGCAATCTGGTAGATATGGTCATTCTCTACGATACTGCGTTTTTAGTTTTATCGTATCTTAAAATTGTGCCTGCCACAGATTTTCGTCCTTTGTGGGGCGGAAGGGGGCGGGGGGGGAAAATTTTAAATACACTTGTAGCAGTGTGATATCACATGAGTCTTGAAACCTAATTTGGTTGCCCAACTAACTCTTATAGTCTCTGAGAACCCAGGGCGTCAAACAAGACGGACAGACGGACAGACAGACATGGCTCTATCGACTCGGCTATTGATGCTGATCAAGAATATATATACTTTATGGGGTCGGAAAATTTTCCTTCTCTGTGTTACACACATCCACTTTTCCCACAAATCTAATATACCCCTTAACTCTTTTTTGAGTACGGGTATAAAAACGCAGTATCGTATCGCAGTATCGTAGAGAATGACCATATCTACCAGATTGCTGAATATGAATCAGATCGGAACATAATTTTAGCCAGAATGAAGAAATTAATATTCTGTTGGTTCCCCCGCCTCCTCCAGCAAGAGACACACTACTCTATCTCTTTCTCGCTCGCACACTCTGCCACGTTCAGTGCGCGAGCAACCCCTAGCAGAGGAGATGTAGAATCTAAATGGTACATCTATAATCTACATGTTAGATGTATAATATACATTGTACATGTAGATGTAGATAACAAATGTAGCAAAAAAATGTAAAATGTAAAATTTTTTTTTTTCTTAAATTCTAAAAAATCATATCTCAAAAATGTATATACTGACTGAGTACGGGTATAAGTAGAGTCGCGTCTCCAGAAGCGACTCACACGTTCCTTCTCGTTTTGTTTGTGTTCCGTGTTTTACCGCTTATTTCACAGGCAAAAACAAAACCATTGATTCTAGATGGGAAAAAAAACGGGGCGTCAGGACACAATCATACATATCACATTTGCTTGCATTTTAGTTTTGCGAAATATTTTTGATTTATTTGAAATTATGAAATTCTGCTACAACAAAATCCTTGACAAAATACACACACACACGCGACACTGTTTAGTACTGAAATACGACGAACGAACACTAAAAATACTCGAAGTTAGGCATAGAACGAATTGTAATGAATTTTAGAATATAATCGTTGAAATTGAATTCGATCGAGCGCACCAAGAAGGGGAAAAGTATCCTTGGCTGGACACACTCAGTCATCTCGTCAGCAGAATTAGCTCAAGGACAGGCTGGTCCTGGGACTATCTGGGCTGTTGCTTCCGATACTTGGAACTTGCTTTACCACTTGGAGCTGGAGATGGCGAGCAGAGGTGTTAAATTCAGGCAAACATCCATTAATCACGAACCCGCATTTAAATAAAACTTTACGCCACCCAAGTATTTCGGTATTTCGCATTTAGAAAAACTATTCTAAATTTTCAGATGTCCTTTATTAATAGCTCCATAAAGCTTGGAGCCAAAACATTTTTTATTATGCTCGTGCACTTTGATCTATGAACCTTCATAGCACTGCCGTCTTGAAATTTGGTTCCACACAACAATCCCAAATGGATGAATGTGTAGCAACATATAAACACATTGCCGAAGGGGACCTGGGACAGAAAACTCAGCTGCGCCCCTTTCGTTATATGAACTGGCACATCAACATATATACTGTATGGTTAGTGCTTCGGCTCTGTGTGGCAGAGGGATTCGGGTCGGGAGCCAGGCCATTCGGGTCGGGAGCTGGGCCGTTCGGAATGTCCCAGTGGACACCAAGACGATAGTAAAGCGGAACTATCGCAAAATGTTCGTAAACGGACTTAGAAATGATACAAATCCGTGAGCTATGACTGAAGCCTCGCTTAATGTCCACAAGCGGACTCTAAAAAGATCATTTAGCGGACAAAAACCAGGGACGTTTAAGTATCGCAAAATTACGCAAACGGGCTTAAAAATGAGTGAAAAATTGACAAGAAAGTAAAACATAACGGAGAAAATAGCTAGCTACTGGTAAAGTCTCGCTAAATGTTCGCAGACGGACTTAGAAAAGAGCATTTATTGTACCAAAACCAAGCGACGACAAAAGTCGCACAATTCTTAAAACTATACAGTGTTCTTGGGTAGCAGTAGGATAGGTTTATAATTCTCAACTGCTTCTAGCTGTGAGGACATGGAAACCCCGATGCCGATCAGAGGCTAGAGGTTAACCGTGATCACGAAGGCGTGTTCCTCCAGAGTGAGACTTGCTCATTGCACGTCGGCTGAGTTGACTTTTGCGATTATTCCTAATGTGAATAACTCGTCTGTGTAAATTTTGCTAGCCGGGAATAGCGTTTGCGCCGTCCCTACTTAAATAATAAATATCCGAACAAAATAAAATACGAGCCAAAAAATATTATTTTTAATTTACTTTTAATATTACTTTCGGCTTGTTAATGATATTAAAATCGTATCGTAAAAGATAGCATAAAAGGCTCGCAAAAGATATTATAAAAGGTCCGCAAACGATATCTTCTGCGAGCTACCGAAAACGAAACTTTCACTGCCACAAACTGAGCGACTAGTGATTCATTTTCTTATCGTTTTCGGATCTGAATTCGATAGTTTTACCCGCTTGAGTTTCGCGTAACTCACGTTTGCGATATCGTTTACGAAGTTTTGGTCCACTGGGGTATGACTCATGGCGGGAAGCGAAAGCAAGCTAAGCATTGCAAATCTATGTGTGTGTAAGCAGATACGACAAAATATTTATCAATTCTTATTTTCCGAAACCGTATGTCGAGCATCAAGAAAAAAAAAACGAAAATCGACCAATTCAGGGCCGGATTAACCCTCTACCGGGCCCTGGGCAACCATTAAAGTGGCTTCTTTTTCACGGCAGTTCCTTCTTTTTATATCCGTACTCAAAAAGAGTTAAGGGGTATATTAGATTTTTGGTAAAAGTGGATGTGTGCAACGCAGAGAAGGAAACGTTTCCGACCCCGTAAAGTATATATATTCTTGATCAGCATCAATAGCCGAGTCGATAGAGCCATGTCTGTCTCTCCGTCCGTCTGTCTGTCTGTCTGTCTGTCTGTCTGTCTCGATGAGCGCCTAGATCTCTAACCAAATTTGGTTTCCAGACTCATGTGATATCCCAGTGCTAGTTTAGTATTTCAAAATTTCCGCCCCGCCCCTTCCGCAACCACAAAGGACGAATATCTGTGGCAGGCACAATTTTAAAGATACTATAAAACTAAAAACGCAGTATCGTAGAATATGCCCATATCTACCAGATCGCCGAATCTGAATCAGATCGGATCATAATTATAGCCAGAATGACGAAATTAATTTTCTGTTGGTTCCCCCGCCTCATCCAGCAAGAGACACACTACTCTATCTCTTTCGCGCTCGCATTACTCTGCCGCGTTCCTAGCGGAGCAGATGTAGAATCTAAATGGAACATGTACAATCTATATGTTAGATGTATAATATACATTGTACATGTAGATGTAGATAACAGATGTAGCAAAAAAATGTAAAATGTAAAATTTTTTTAAAATTCTAAAATTCTAAAAAATCATGCTCCAAAATGTATATACTGACTGAGTACGGGTACGTTCCTTCTCACGTTCCTTCTCGTTTCATTTGAAATAAAAACTTATAAATTTAATGTTTGTTTGATTAACTTGTATGTTTATCAGTGGCTATTATATTTTGTATCCATTATTTTGAGTTTTGTTTTTTCAACAAATTTTTCTGTTAGCCCTAGGGGGGGCTCTAGGCCACTGCTAATCTGGCCCTGGACCGATTCCCGTCGTCAGACTTCATATTTTGTTGTTTTGTATTGTATAGTCTTTGGTAACAGACAATGTATGTTATGATAAATAATTGATTTAAGTTAAAAAATCTACATATTTATATACATATACCAATTCTTTGCATATATGTATCAATATATATAAAAAAAAGAAATATATATAGAAAAGTTATCGGAAAAAGGAATTTATTGACAAAGTTGCAAAGTCAGATTATTTTATTTTATTTTATTTGTTTGTGTATAGTATTAGTCAGTTTTATGCTTTTTGTGGGGTTTCTTTGTACCTCTTTATTTTCCGTGTGGTTCTGTTGTTTGTTTTTATACCCATACTCAAAAAGACTTAAGGGGTATATTAGATTTGTGGTAAAAGTGGATGTGTGTAACGCAGAGAAGGAAACGTTTCCGACCCCATAAAGTATATATATTCTTGATCAGCATCAATAGCCGAGTCGATAGAGCCATATCTGTCTGTCCGTCTGTCCGTCTTGTTTGACGCCTGGATCTCAGAGACTATACGAGCTAGGGTAACCAAATTTGGTTTCCAGACTCATGTGATATCACACTGCTACAAGTGTATTTCAAAATTTCGCCCCGCCCCGTTGCACCCCCACAAAGGACGAAAATCTGTGGCAGGCACAATTTTAAAGATACGATAAAACTAAAAACGCAGTATCGTAGAGGTTGACCATATCTACAAGAATACCGAATTGGAATGAAGAAATTAATTTTCAGTTGCTTCCCCGCCCCATCCTGCAAGACAAACACAACTCATTCTCTCTCGCTCGCACACTCTGCCGCGTTCAGTGCGCAAGCAACCTAGCGGAGGAGATGTAGAATCTAAATGGTACATCTATAATCTACATGTTAGATGTAAAATATACATTGTAGATGTAGATGTAGATAACAGATGTAGCAAAAAAATGTAAAATGTAAAATTTTTTTTTAATTCTAAAATTCTTATAAATTATGCTCAAAAATGTATATACTGACTGAGTACGGGTATAAGTATAGTCGCGTCCCCTGAAGCGACTCACACGTTCCTTCTCGTTTAAATTCTAAAATTCTAAAAATTATGCTCCAAAATGTAAACACTGACTGAGTACGGGTATAAGTAGAGTCGCGTCCCCAGAAGCGACTCACACGTTCCTTCCCGTTTTTATTATACCCGTACTCAAAAAAGAGTTAAGGGGTATATTAGATTTTTGGTAAAAGTGGATGTGTGCAACGCAGAGAAGGTAACGTTTCCGACCCCATAAATTATATATATTCTTGATCAGCATCAATAGCCGAGTCGATATAGCCATGTCCGTCTGTCCGTCTTGTTGAGCGCCTGGATTTCAGATACTATAAGAGCTAGGGCAACCAAATTTGGTTTCAAGACTCATGTGATATCACACTGCTACAAGTGTATTTCGCCCCGCCCCCTTCCGCCACCACAAATAACGAAAATCTGTGGCAGGCGCAATTTTAAAGATACGATAAAACTAAAAACGCAGTATCGTATCGCAGTATCGTAGAGAATGACCATATCTACCAGATTGCCGAATATGAATCGGATCGGTTAATAATTATAGCCAGAATGAAGAAATTAATTTTCTGTTGGTTCCCCCGCCACCAACAGCCAGAGACACACTACTCTATCTCTTTTTCGCTCGCACACTTTGCCGCGTTCAGTGCGCAAGCAACCCCTAGCGGAGGAGATGTAGAATCTAAATGGTACATCTATAATCTACATGTTAGATGTAAAATATACATTGTAGATGTAGATGTAGATAACAGATGTAGCAAAAAAATGTAAAATGTAAAATTTTTTTTTTAATTCTAAAATTCTTATAAATTATGCTCAAAAATGTATATACTGACTGAGTACGGGTATAAGTATAGTCGCGTCCCCTGAAGCGACTCACACGTTCCTTCTCGTTTAAATTCTAAAATTCTAAAAAATTATGCTCCAAAATGTAAACACTGACTGAGTACGGGTATAAGTAGAGTCGCGTCCCCAGAAGCGACTCACACGTTCCTTCTCGTTTTTATTATACCCGTACTCAAAAAAGAGTTAAGGGGTATATTAGATTTTTGGTAAAAGTGGATGTGTGCAACGCAGAGAAGGTAACGTTTCCGACCCCATAAATTATATATATTCTTGATCAGCATCAATAGCCGAGTCGATATAGCCATGTCCGTCTGTCCGTCTTGTTGAGCGCCTGGATTTCAGATACTATAAGAGCTAGGGCAACCAAATTTGGTTTCAAGACTCATGTGATATCACACTGCTACAAGTGTATTTCGCCCCGCCCCCTTCCGCCACCACAAATAACGAAAATCTGTGGCAGGCGCAATTTTAAAGATACGATAAAACTAAAAACGCAGTATCGTATCGCAGTATCGTAGAGAATGACCATATCTACCAGATTGCTGAATATGAATCAGATCGGAACATAATTTTAGCCAGAATGAAGAAATTAATATTCTGTTGGTTCCCCCGCCTCCTCCAGCAAGAGACACACTACTCTATCTCTTTCTCGCTCGCACACTCTGCCACGTTCAGTGCGCGAGCAACCCCTAGCAGAGGAGATGTAGAATCTAAATGGTACATCTATAATCTACATGTTAGATGTATAATATACATTGTACATGTAGATGTAGATAACAAATGTAGCAAAAAATGTAAAATGTAAAATTTTTTTTTTCTTAAATTCTAAAAATCATATCTCAAAAATGTATATACTGACTGAGTACGGGTATAAGTAGAGTCGCGTCTCCAGAAGCGACTCACACGTTCCTTCTCGTTTTGTTTGTGTTCCGTGTTTTACCGCTTATTTCACAGGCAAAAACAAAACCATTGATTCTAGATGGGAAAAAAAACGGGGCGTCAGGACACAATCATACATATCACATTTGCTTGCATTTTAGTTTTGCGAAATATTTTTGATTTATTTGAAATTATGAAATTCTGCTACAACAAAATCCTTGACAAAATACACACACACACGCGACACTGTTTAGTACTGAAATACGACGAACGAACACTAAAAAATACTCGAAGTTAGGCATAGAACGAATTGTAATGAATTTTAGAATATAATCGTTGAAATTGAATTCGATCGAGCGCACCAAGAAGGGGAAAAGTATCCTTGGCTGGACACACTCAGTCATCTCGTCAGCAGAATTAGCTCAAGGACAGGCTGGTCCTGGGACTATCTGGGCTGTTGCTTCCGATACTTGGAACTTGCTTTACCACTTGGAGCTGGAGATGGCGAGCAGAGGTGTTAAATTCAGGCAAACATCCATTAATCACGAACCCGCATTTAAATAAAACTTTACGCCACCCAAGTATTTCGGTATTTCGCATTTAGAAAAACTATTCTAAATTTTCAGATGTCCTTTATTAATAGCTCCATAAAGCTTGGAGCCAAAACATTTTTTATTATGCTCGTGCACTTTGATCTATGAACCTTCATAGCACTGCCGTCTTGAAATTTGGTTCCACACAACAATCCCAAATGGATGAATGTGTAGCAACATATAAACACATTGCCGAAGGGGACCTGGGACAGAAAACTCAGCTGCGCCCCTTTCGTTATATGAACTGGCACATCAACATATATACTGTATGGTTAGTGCTTCGGCTCTGTGTGGCAGAGGGATTCGGGTCGGGAGCCAGGCCATTCGGGTCGGGAGCTGGGCCGTTCGGAATGTCCCAGTGGACACCAAGACGATAGTAAAGCGGAACTATCGCAAAATGTTCGTAAACGGACTTAGAAATGATACAAATCCGTGAGCTATGACTGAAGCCTCGCTTAATGTCCACAAGCGGACTCTAAAAAGATCATTTAGCGGACAAAAACCAGGGGACGTTTAAGTATCGCAAAAATTACGCAAACGGGCTTAAAAATGAGTGAAAAATTGACAAGAAAGTAAAACATAACGGAGAAAATAGCTAGCTACTGGTAAAGTCTCGCTAAATGTTCGCAGACGGACTTAGAAAAGAGCATTTATTGTACAAAACCAAGCGACGACAAAAGTCGCACAATTCTTAAAACTATATAGTGTTCTTGGGTAGCAGTAGGATAGGTTTATAATTCTCAACTGCTTCTAGCTGTGAGGACATGGAAGCCCCGATGCCGATCAGAGGCTAGAGGTTAACCGTGATCACGAAGGCGTGTTCCTCCAGAGTGAGACTTGCTCATTGCACGTCGGCTGAGTTGACTTTTGCGATTATTCCTAATGTGAATAACTCGTCTGTGTAAATTTTGCTAGCCGGGAATAGCGTTTGCGCCGTCCCTACTTAAATAATAAATATCCGAACAAAATAAAATACGAGCCAAAAAATATTATTTTTAATTTACTTTTAATATTACTTTCGGCTTGTTAATGATATTAAAATCGTATCGTAAAAGATAGCATAAAAGGCTCGCAAAAGATATTATAAAAGGTCCGCAAACGATATCTTCTGCGAGCTACCGAAAACGAAACTTTCACTGCCACAAACTGAGCGACTAGTGATTCATTTTCTTATCGTTTTCGGATCTGAATTCGATAGTTTTACCCGCTTGAGTTTCGCGTAACTCACGTTTGCGATATCGTTTACGAAGTTTTGGTCCACTGGGGTATGACTCATGGCGGGAAGCGAAAGCAAGCTAAGCATTGCAAATCTATGTGTGTAAGCAGATACGACAAAATATTTATCAATTCTTATTTTCCGAAACCGTATGTCGATCATCAAGAAAAAAAGAAAATCGACCAATTCAGGGCCGGATTAACCCTCTACCGGGCCCTGGGCAACCATTAATATGGGGCCCTCCCTTTTTTCACGGCAGTTCCTTCTTTTTATATCCGTACTCAAAAAAGAGTTAAGGGGTATATTAGATTTTTGGTAAAAGTGGATGTGTGCAACGCAGAGAAGGAAACGTTTCCGACCCCGTAAAGTATATATATTCTTGATCAGCATCAATAGCCGAGTCGATAGAGCCATGTCTGTCTCTCCGTCCGTCTGTCTGTCTGTCTGTCTGTCTGTCTGTCTCGATGAGCGCCTAGATCTCTAACCAAATTTGGTTTCCAGACTCATGTGATATCCCAGTGCTACAAGTGTATTTCAAAATTTCGCCCCGCCCCCTTCCGCAACCACAAAGGACGAATATCTGTGGCAGGCACAATTTTAAAGATACTATAAAACTAAAAACGCAGTATCGTAGAATATGCCCATATCTACCAGATCGCCGAATCTGAATCAGATCGGATCATAATTATAGCCAGAATGACGAAATTAATTTTCTGTTGGTTCCCCCGCCTCATCCAGCAAGAGACACACTACTCTATCTCTTTCGCGCTCGCACACTCTGCCGCGTTCCTAGCGGAGCAGATGTAGAATCTAAATGGAACATGTACAATCTATATGTTAGATGTATAATATACATTGTACATGTAGATGTAGATAACAGATGTAGCAAAAAAATGTAAAATGTAAAATTTTTTTAAATTCTAAAATTCTAAAAAATCATGCTCCAAAATGTATATACTGACTGAGTACGGGTACGTTCCTTCTCACGTTCCTTCTCGTTTCATTTGAAATAAAAACTTATAAATTTAATGTTTGTTTGATTAACTTGTATGTTTATCAGTGGCTATTATATTTTGTATCCATTATTTTGAGTTTTGTTTTTTCAACAAATTTTTCTGTTAGCCCTAGGGGGGGCTCTAGGCCACTGCTAATCTGGCCCTGGACCGATTCCCGTCGTCAGACTTCATATTTTGTTGTTTTGTATTGTATAGTCTTTGGTAACAGACAATGTATGTTATGATAAATAATTGATTTAAGTTAAAAAATCTACATATTTATATACATATACCAATTCTTTGCATATATGTATCAATATATATAAAAAAAAGAAATATATATAGAAAAGTTATCGGAAAAAAGGAATTTATTGACAAAGTTGCAAAGTCAGATTATTTTATTTTATTTTATTTGTTTGGTGATAGTATTAGTCAGTTTTATGCTTTTTGTGGGGTTTCTTTGTACCCTCTTTATTATACCCGTACTCAAAAAGAGTTAAGGGGTATATTAGATTTGTGGTAAAAGGTTGGATGTGTGCAACGCAGAGAAGGAAACGTTTCCGACCCCCATAAAGTATATATATTCTTGATCAGCATCAATAGCCGAGTCGATATAGCCATGTCCGTCTGTCCGTCCGTCTGTCCGTCTGTCCGTCCGTCCGTCTTGTTGAGCGCCTGGATCTCAGAGACTATAAGAGTTAGGGCAACCAAATTTGGTTCCAAGACTCATGTGATATCACACTGCTCATATTCAATGTATATTTCCCCTTCGCCCCGCCTCCGCCCCCACAAAAGGACGAAAATCTGTGGCAGGCACAATTTTTAAGATACGATAAAACTAAAAACGCAGTATCGTAGAGAATGACCATATCTACCAGATGGCTGAATATGAATCAGATCGGATCATAATTATAGCCAGAATGAAGAAATTAATTTTCTGTTGGTTCCCCCGCCTCCACCAGCCAGAGACACACAACTTATTCTCTCTCTCGCTCGCACACTCTGCCGCGTTCAGTGCGCGAGCAACCCCTATCGGAGGAGATGCAGAATATAAATGATACATCTATAATCTACATTTTAGATGTAAAATATACATTGTAGATGTAGATGTAGATAACAGATGTAGCAAAAAAATGTAAAATGTAAAATTTTTTTTTTTTCTAAAATTCTAAAAATCATATCTCAAAAATGTATATACTGAATGAGTACGGGTATAAGTAGAGTCGCGTCCCCAGAAGCGACTCACACGTTCCTTCTCGTTTTCCGTGTGGTTCTGTTGTTTGTTTTTATACCCATACTCAAAAAAGACTTAAGGGGTATATTAGATTTGTGGTAAAAGTGGATGTGTGTAACGCAGAGAAGGAAACGTTTCCGACCCCATAAAGTATATATATTCTTGATCAGCATCAATAGCCGAGTCGATAGAGTCATGTCTGTCTGTCCGTCTGTCCGTCTTGTTTGACGCCTGGATCTCAGAGACTATACGAGCTAGGGTAACCAAATTTGGTTTCCAGACTCATGTGATATCACACTGCTACAAGTGTACTTTGAAATTTCGCCCCGCCCCCTTCCGCCCGCACAAAGGACGAAAATCTGTGGCAGGCAAATTTTAAAGATACGATAAAACTAAAAACGCAGTATCGTAGAGAATGCCCATATCTACCAGATTGCCGAATATGAATCAGATCGGATAACAATTATAGCCAGAATGAAGAAATTAATTTTCAGTTGCTTCCCCCGCCCACTCCAGCAAAACAAACACAACTCATTCTCCTTCTCGCTCGCACACTCTGCCGCGTTCAGTGCGTGAGCAACCCCTGGCGGAGGAGATGCAGAATATAAATGGTACATCTATAATCTACATGTTAGATGTAAAATATACATTGTAGATGTAGATGTAGATAACAGATGTAGCAAAAAAATGTAAAATGTAAAATTTTTTTTTAATTCTAAAATTCTTATAAATTATGCTCAAAAATGTATATACTGACTGAGTACGGGTATAAGTATAGTCGCGTCTCCTGAAGCGACTCACACGTTCCTTCTCGTTTAAATTCTAAAATTCTAAAAAATTATGCTCCAAAATGTAAACACTGACTGAGTACGGGTATAAGTAGAGTCGCGTCCCCAGAAGCGACTCACACGTTCCTTCTCGTTTTTATTATACCCGTACTCAAAAAAGAGTTAAGGGGTATATTAGATTTGTGGTAAAAGGGGGGATGTGTAACGTAGAGAAGGAGAATTTTCCGACCCCATAAAGTATATATATTCTTGATCAGCATCAATAGCCGAGTCGATAGAGCCATGTCTGTCTGTCCGTCTGTCCGTCTTGTTTGACGCCTGGATCTCAGAGACTATAAAAGCTAGGGCAACCAAATTTGGTTTCCAGACTCATGTGATATCACACTGCTACAAGTGTATTTCAAAATTTCGCCCCGCCCGTTGCACCCCCACAAAGGACGAAAATCTGTGGCATGCACAATTTTAAAGATACGATAAAACTAAAAACGCAGTAGTAACCAATTTAATCGTATCTTATAAAATTGTAGCCAGAATGCACAGATTTTCGTCCTTTGTGGGTCGCAACGGGCGGGGCTGAAATTTTGCCAAATACACTTGTAGCAGTGTGATATCACATGAGTCTGGAAACCAAATTTGCTGCCTTCAGCTTTAGTCTCTGAGATCCAGGCGTCAAACACAGACGGACAGACGGACAGACAGACATGGCTCTATCGACTCGGCTATTGATGCATCAAGATATAAAATATACTTTGGTAGGAAAATTTGCCTTCGCTGTAGTTAACACATATCCACTTTTACCACAAATCTAATATGCCCTTAACTCTTTTTTTAATTCGGGTATAAAAAGAATACATATAGAAAAGTTATACGGAAAAAAGGAATTTATTGACAAAGTTGCAAAGTCAGATTATTTTATTTTATTTTATTTGTTTGTGTATAGTATTAGTCAGTTTTATGCTTTTGTGGGGTGCCCTTTGTACCTCTTTATTTTCCGTGTGGTTCTGTTGTTTGTTTTTATACCTATACTCAAAAAAGAGTTAAGGGGTATATTAGATTTGTGGTAAAAGTGGATGTGTGTAACGCAGAGAAGGAAACGTTTCCGACCCCATAAAGTATATATATTCTTGATCAGCATCAATAGCCGAGTCGATAGAGCCATGTCTGTCTGTCCGTCTGTCCGTCTTGTTTGACGCCTGGATCTCAGAGACTATACGAGCTAGGGTAACCAAATTTGGTTTCCAGACTCATGTGATATCACAATGCTACAAGTATATTTCGAAATTTCGCCCCGCCCCCTTCCGCCCGCACAAAGGACGAAAATCTGTGGCAGGCACAATTTTAAAGATACGATAAAACTAAAAACGCAGTATCGTAGAGAATGCCCATATCTACCAGATGGCTGAATATGAATCAGATCGGATAATAATTATAGCCAGAATGAAGAAATTAATTTTCTGTTGGTTCCCCCGCCGCCAACAGCCAGAGACCCACTACTCTATCTCTTTCTCGCTCGCACACTTTGCCGCGTTCAGTGCGCGAGCAACCCCTAGCGGAGGAGATGTAGAATCTAAATGGTACATCTATAATCTACATGTTAGATGTAAAATATACATTGTAGATGTAGATGTAGATAACAGATGTAGCAAAAAAATGTAAAATGTAAAATTTTTTTTTAATTCTAAAATTCTAAAAAATTATATCCTCAAAAATGTATACCGACTGAGTACGGGTATAAGTAGAGTCGCGTCCCCAGAAGCGACTCACACGTTCCTTCTCGTTTTTATTATACCCGTACTCAAAAAAGAGTTAAGGGGTATATTAGATTTGTGGTAAAAGTGGATGTGTGTAACGTAGAGAAGGAGAATTTTCCGACCCCATAAAGTATATATATTCTTGATCAGCATCAATAGCCGAGTCGATAGAGCCATGTCTGTCTGTCCGTCTGTCCGTCTTGTTTGACGCCTGGATCTCAGAGACTATAAAAGCTAGGGCAACCAAATTTGGTTTCCAGACTCATGTGATATCACACTGCTACAAGTGTATTTCAAAATTTCGCCCCGCCCCGTTGCGCCCCCACAAAGGACGAAAATCTGTGGCAGGCACAATTTTAAAGATACGATAAAACTAAAAACGCAGTATCGTAGAGAATGCGCATATCTACCAGATTGCCGAATATGAATCGGATCGGTTAATAATTATAGCCAGAATGAAGAAATTAATTTTCTGTTGGTTCCCCCGCCTCCAACAGCCAGAGACCCACTACTCTATCTCTTTCTCGCTCGCACACTTTGCCGCGTTCAGTGCGCGAGCAACCCCTAGCGGAGGAGATGTAGAATCTAAATGGTACATCTATAATCTACATGTTAGATGTAAAATATACATTGTAGATGTAGATGTAGATAACAGATGTAGCAAAAAAATGTAAAATGTAAAATTTTTTTTTTAATTCTAAAATTCTTAAAAATTATGCTCAAAAATGTATATACTGACTGAGTACGGGTATAAGTATAGTCGCGTCCCCAGAAGCGACTCACACGTTCCTTCTCGTTTAAATTCTAAAATTCTAAAAAATTATGCTCCAAAATGTAAACACTGACTGAGTACGGGTATAAGTAGAGTCGCGTCCCCAGAAGCGACTCACACGTTCCTTCTCGTTTTTCTTAAATTCTAAAAAATCATATCTCAAAAATGTATATACTGACTGAGTACGGGTATAAGTAGAGTCGCGTCTCCAGAAGCGACTCACACGTTCCTTCTCGTTTTGTTTGTGTTCCGTGTTTTACCGCTTATTTCACAGCCAAAAACAAAACCATTGATTCTAGATGGGAAAAAAAACGGGGCGTCAGGACACAATCATACATATCACATTTGCTTGCATTTTAGTTTTGCGAAATATTTTTGATTTATTTGAAATTATGAAATTCTGCTACAACAAAATCCTTGACAAAATACACACACACACGCGACACTGTTTAGTACTGAAATACGACGAACGAACACTAAAGAATACTCGAAGTTAGGCATAGAACGAATTGTAATGAATTTTAGAATATAATCGTTGAAATTGAATTCGATCGAGCGCACCAAGAAGGGGAAAAGTATCCTTGGCTGGACACACTCAGTCATCTCGTCAGCAGAATTAGCTCAAGGACAGGCTGGTCCTGGGACTATCTGGGCTGTTACTTCCGATACTTGGAACTTGCTTTACCACTTGGAGCTGGAGATGGCGAGCAGAGGTGTTAAATTCAGGCAAACATCCATTAATCACGAACCCGCATTTAAATAAAACTTTACGCCACACAAGTATTTCGGTATTTCGCATTTAGAAAAACTATTCTAAATTTTCAGATGTCCTTTTTTATTTATCCTAATAATGCGAATGTAGAAATAAAACCTGCACCAACGACATTGGATGCATTCTTGGTTCGAGAACTTTCGTATCCATCCGAATCGAAACGAAAGGAACAAATTGATAGACGCGTAGCGCGAATGATCGCAATTGACGTGCAACCGTTTAGTGTTGTCAATGATAGAGGATTTCGTGAGTTGTTAGCAGAAATGGACCCCCGCTACAAGTTACCAAGCAAAACCCATCTCCGTAACGTAGCGATTCCAAACGCATATGCAGATTTGAAAACAAAACTTAAATTTGCCTTGGATTGCGTGGAAAATGTGGCGATCACAGCCGACGGATGGACGTCCATGGCAAATGAGGGCTACTTAACCATAACTTGCCATTTTATAAATTCGGAATTCCAGCTAAATTCAGCCGTACTGTCCACAACGACTCTGATAAACCAAACTAACCACACGGCTGCCAATATCGCAGAATCGATTCGAGTGGTTTTAGTAGAGTGGGGTCTAGTGGAGAAAGTTGTTTGCATTGTGACAGACAATGACGCTTCGATGAAAAAGGCTTGTGAGCGTCTCGGAATTACACATTTCCCTTGTTTTGCCCATACACTTAACTTGCTGATTCAAGATGTGCTAAAATTAGACATTCTTGATCCAGTTTTGTCGAAATGTAAAGCTATTGTTACTTTTATGAAACGCAGCCCTATTGGAATGGCAAAATTTAAAGAGGCACAGGATGTTGAAAATCCGTTGGGTTTAATTCAAGAAGTGGCTACTCGTTGGAACAGTGCGTTCGCCATGGTTAAAAGGCTCTTAGATACTAACGACACATTATCAACCGTCTTGCTTAGTTTGCCTAAGGCGCCACTACCATTTTCCGTAGAGGAAATTGATATTATGAAGGAATTAGCTGAACTCCTTTCTCCGTTCCAAGAAGCAACTGTCGCAATTTCCGGCAGCAAGTATGTAACCATATGTCTGGTTATTCCACTTACTTGCGAAATACAGCAAAAGCTGAACAACTTAAAATCGAAACTAAAAACTGTAGAAGTTCTAAGTGCCTTAAAATTCTTATGTACTCGTTTAAACACAAGGTTCCTTCACTACGAAACACGAACTGTTGCTCAAAAAGCAACAATAATTGATCCACGCTTTAAAAAGGAGGGATTTTTAACGATTACGAATGCAGATCAGCAGCTACTGCTTTGGAGAAGGAAATTGATCATTTCTTGTCGAAAACTCCACAGGAACTTCAAACACTATCCGAACCTTCACCGAATCCAACATTTTCTTTTCTGCAAAACAAAGTAAAGGTTAAAGTTAAATCAACTCGCGCGGATGCCATTATGACTTTAAGACAACATCTGGAAAACCTTAACGAGCCTGAGGAAACTGATCCTCTCTTTTATATTGGAAGGTAATACTAATATTTCAATTGAAATACATTTAAATTCATAGTTACATTTTTAGATGAATACAGACGGCATGATGCCATTTAAAGCTGCAGCCCGAAAATATTTTTGAGTCCCGGCAACAACCTTCGAGTCAGAGAGGATGTTCAGCAAGGCTGGGCAAATTATTTCCGAACGTCGGAGTCGCCTTAAGCCGGAAGTGGTGGACCAGTTATTATTTCTAAACAAGAATCAGGACTTGTTTTAAAATCTGGGAAAATTACCTTTTTTTTGTATATTGTTCTGAATGGATTTTGATCTCAAATGAAATAAAACTGTTATTTTTATAATATTATCATATCGTATTGGTATTTTTAAAATTTTTTTGGGGTCTTTTCATAAAACACGAAAACATCGATGTCTCCAAACATCGATGTTTCCACCTCTAAAATAAATATAATGCATAAACGGTTAGAACTAGACCCTGTAAACTTTTCTTTTTCCGCACATTCAGCACTTCAAAGTGCCAGAGGCCGCCGCCCCACCTCGTCTTCGTCGTTGTCTAGGCCCAAAGTCAAATAATCAAAATCCGCCACACCCCCGCCGTTCAGTATCCAATCTTTCGTACAAACTACAAAATCCATTGTTTATTTTCGAATTTCGTTGGCCGTGTAAATCACGGAAACGACTGCTTCTTCCCAGCAACTCGTTCTGGCATTCCTTCGGACACCAAAGACAGCCATAAGGCCACATCCAATGGTACTATGCATACCCATGCCCATTCCCATTCTCATATCTGTTGCCTGGCCAGACATTTTGTCGACAATTTCCATGGAAGTGGCCATAAATCAATTGCAAAAGCTTTCCAATCGGTTTGCCGGAATTTCTAGTAATTATACCCGTACTCAAAAAAGAGTTAAGGGGTATATTAGATTTGTGGTAAAAGTGGATGTGTGTAACACAGAGAAGGAAAATTTTCCGACCTCATAAAGTATATATATTCTTGATCAGCATCAATAGCCGAGTCGATAGAGCCATGTCTGTCTGTCCGTCTGTCCGTCTCCGGTCCGTCCTTGTTTGACGCCTGGTTCTCAGAGACTATAAGAGTTAGGGCAACCAAATTTGGTTTCAAGACTCATGTGATATCACACTGCTACAAGTGTATTTCAAAATTTCGCCCCGCCCCCTTCCGCCCCCACAAAGGACGAAAATCTGTGGCAGGCACAATTTTAAAGATACGATAAAACTAAAAACGCAGTATCGTAGAGAATGCCCATATCTACCAGATTGCCGAATATGAATCAGATCGGATCATAAATATAGCCAGAATGAAGAAATTAATTTTCAGCTGCTTCCCCCGCGCCTTCACGCAAGACAATCACAACTCATTCTCTCTCTCTCGCTCGCACACTCTGCCGCGTTCAGTGCGCGAGCAACCCCTAGCGGAGGAGATGCAGAATATAAATGGTACATCTATAATCTACATTTTAGATGTAAAATATAGATTGTAGATGTAGATGTAGATAACAGATGTAGCAAAAAAATGTAAAATGTAAAATTTTTTTTTTTTTCTAAAATTCTAAAAATTATATCTCAAAAATGTATTTACTGACTGAGTACGGGTATAAGTAGAGTCGCGTCCCCAGAAGCGACTCACACGTTCCTTCTCGTTTTTTTTTGGAAAACATCGAGGAGAAATAATACTGAAATAATGGGAGATATACATACGTACGTACATATGTATATGTGGAATGGCTGATGGCTCTTCTTCTATAGACTATTTTCCATGAATTGAATGGCTCCAACCGGTTGGGATCATTCACACTTGTCTGGGTCTGGCTACGGGTCTGTGTCCGGGTCTGTGTCTGTGGGGGCCCTTCTCCAAATGCATGAATGAACCGAAACCGTAACGAAACCGAAACGAAGTGAAATGAAACCATTCAGCGAAATTTTCAATACCATTTCGTAACCCAGCCACCCCCACGCGGCGCACACGTTAAACAATTGGAAGAAGCAGCCAGAAGAGAAGAGGTGTGTGTGTGTGTGTGTGTGTGTGTGTGTGTGTGTGTGTGGGTGTGGGTGTGTGCCCCGAGTATTGTTTAAACAATTAACAATAACATAAATGCATGCATAATTACATACATACAGTGCTTCGAGGATCGTGTGTAATTTCAAGAGCTTTCGCCGGAACGGAACGGAAGCCTGCACCCCACGACAGCCGCCAGAGTGACGTCGTTGGCACGAAGAACCCCAGAGATCTAAATGGGCTATCATTGGGCAACAGGTGTAGCCGTAGCCGTAGCCTACTGCTCCGCCACTAGTCACTTGACCAACTGAAAGCCCCCATGCTCCAGTCTCAAGTGCTGCCCCAGAACATTGTTAAAGTCTGTGGAGATCTATGGCCAAGTACTAGTAGCTGCCGAGTTGGGACAATCCTCTGCGTTCTTTGCATGGCGCCAAGGTGTTTATCGTCGCCAGCAAACTAAACAAAGTGCACCACATTGCCGAAGCCATAGCCCCTGTGATGGAGGATGGAGGATGGAGGAGTCCGGCACGGAGTAGAGTTCATTGCGCTGCGGGTGCACTGCAGATTTACCACGGAGGTGGTAAATGCCTCGGGCAACGAATATCCGATCAGGGGGCTATAAAACAGACACCCAAACTGAACTGCATAGCGCCAGCTCGTGCTGGGACCGCAGCCAGAGACGTCTCGACCACGTCTCTGGCTGGGCTAATCTCTCACACATGGGGGCAGGCCCCAAACCGGAACCCGAGTCCAGAGTAGCTGCGCTCCACTTTCCGCTCAGAGTACAATCGATCATCGTCAAGGGCAGGCCATCAATGGGAATCATGTTTACGGAAATCATTCGCCATTCTCCATTCTACATGGTAAATGGTAAATGGTATCGTGTAATACGCCTAATAATTGCACTTGGACAGAGGCATTTGGAAATGAATTGGCAGATAAATCTTTCGGCTGCAGAATGCACAATTTACATAGAAACCATATGGTGGAGTCCCAAGGAGGTGCTAATTTATGGTTACGACAGCAGCCCCAGCAGCAGCACCAGCAGCAGCACCAGCAGCAGCAGCAGTAGCAGCTTTTGGCGTTCCAATGTCTGGCCATTCCAATGTATTCCAATCCAATACGAGCCGTAAATAAACAAGGCTGGGCCAGGGGGCAGGCTGATGGTGTGCTGGGGTGTGGGGCCCTCGCAAATATGCCAATAACCACCTACGGATCCGCTAAATGATCGAGGATTCAGCAGCACTCATTCGGACTCCGAATACACTCGCATTTACGTTTGTTTGTGTAACTGTTGAGCTACTGAGCTTCTTCAGTAGCGTTGTTTTGCAAGATTATTTAAGAGGCGATGATTATTCAGTCAATATATTCACAATTTATTTTACTTAAGTTAATATATATGTATTATCAAAAACTAGCGAAAAGGTGTGCGTATTTAATAACGAGAGTTAACGATGGGTCGATTGAAGGCGCGCTGGCCGATTCAAGACTGTTGAAAGCGAGATATTTGTATTATGTTGTGGACTTGTGGCAGGCAGGTCAAATTCGCCAAACAAAAAAACGTTTAACTACGGCGGTGATCGAATTTGAAGTGTGTTCTGCTTTTTCTGATGAGCGGCTGACTAACGCCGAGAAAGAGCAAAGCACCAGCAAGAGCATAAGTACAAGCAAACAAACGGTTATAAAGAGAGACATTAGATTAAGAGATGATCAACCTACTTTTGCTGCCTTGGGCCGGCGCTTAGCCGAACATACTCCCCCGTTGAAGAGCACGGGTCTTTAACATCCTTCTTTGGCAGCCACATTTCCTTTGTTGATCCAGGTGACGTCTTTAGTATAGCCACTCCGGAAACCATGCCCGACTCGACGAGGGGGTCCAATACTCGTGCGAGGGGGCACTTCAGACTGGTTAACTGAAAATAACACAGGAGAAAGTGGATCTGATGCGCGAGACCGAGACACCTCTCCTGCAACTATCCATCCTAGCCTGGTTTCCTGAAGACGTGGCAGACCAGCTCCCAATTGGATTTGGCCAATGCAGAGAAGCTCAAAGAACAGTCCCGCTCCAATAAGAATGTCCACAGGTTGAGACTTGTAGAACTTGGGATCCGCTAACAGTGTGTTGCAGGGAATGTTCCAGCTGTTTAGGTCGATATTGCAGTTAGGTTGACTGGACGTAATGGTGGGAGCAACTACTGCCGAAATGGTCGTGGCATAACTTGATGTGCGTGATTCCAGGTTGATATCTACGCAGCATCCTTCCGATGTGGCACGCGACTCGCAGAGACCAGACACCAAAACATCCGACTCTTTCCTTTGAAGCTGCAACTGCTGAGCCAGGCGAGAAGTAATGAGATGCACCTGCGATCCAGAATCAAGCAAGGCACGGCATGGAATGAGTGTACCAGAGCGATTCCTTACGCTGATTATGGCAGTGGCAAGAAGTACGATGTCCTGCCTGTGACTCTGGGCCAAAAGCGATGTGGCTGACGCTGTTGCAGTATGTACAACGCCAGAGGGTCCCGCGGGCAATTGCGGAGCTGATGTAGAATGTGACAGTGATGGCAGAATGGATTGAGAACCGTAAGACGGGGACTCGAAGTGAAGTAGAGTGTGATGTCTGGCACCACATATTCGGCAGGATCGAGAATGACATGCACCCTGCGTGTGGCCTGCTCGGAGACAGTTGGTGCACAGTGACAGCTTCTTAGTTTCCTGAAGCCGAAGTTGAGCGGAAAGATTCCCAAATTGTGAACACGCATAAATGGAGTGTCCTGGATCACCGCAGAGTGTACAGACCTTGGAGCTGGTTGTGATTAGACAGTGTTTCCGACTGCTCTGAGTGTACATATCATTTGCGTGCTCTTGGGTTTCCAACCTCTGGCATCTCTGCTCCAGAAACGTGGCGAACTGCTGGCTGGAGGGTATGCTATCCAAAGACGAGCATTCCTCCCACTTGGTTTGTGTGGCGCTGTCCACCTTCTGTAGCAGGCTGTGTATTAAGATGCAGTCAGCAATCTGCTCCTTTGTTCCCATATTTTGTAAAGCTCGCAGATTGGCATTAACTGTATCCGAAAGGGACCGTAGTTGGGAAACAGATGAGGCCTCGACACGCTGCAAAGCTCAGAATGTCTGTGACATGTGCCTGAAAGATGAGACGCTTGTTATTAAATCGTTTGCTGAGTAAATCTAGAGCAATAGGATAGCTGGCGTGGCTAAATTCCAGCGACGAGATCGTGTCCAGCGCTGGTCCCTTTTAGGCATGATCGTAAATGCTGCAGCTTCTCGACATTCGTAAGGTCAGGGTCCTTATCTATAATGGAGGAGAACATGCCCCAAAACGAGGAATACTGAGCGTAGCCCCCACCGAACTCAGGAAGCTTCAACTCCGGCAGGCGTGGCCGACTTTGCACGACGACCGTAGTTGGGGCCTCTCCTACATGGTCCGCCCGCATTGTTGAACATGGTAGCATTGTGGGCTGCCGCTTGTTTAACTCTCGCTTCATGCGAATCTCCAGCATGACCACGCACTCGTCAAACTCATCCCTCAAGGGACTACCGATCTCATCGAGATCAATCTTCTCCAGGGCATTATGGTGCTCGTTGAATGAAGCTACAAGATCCGCTAGCAGCTTCAGCCTCACGTTCAGCTCCTCCTCACTGAGCTCGCCAATCCTCTCCTTGCCGACGGCCGTTTCGATTCTCCGTGCCGCCCCTAGCATGGATTGCACCTTGCGCTTGTAGAATGCAGCTTCCGACTCGACGAACAATGGTGAGGGGGCAAGATCGAAGGGGTGCTATTAGAAGCCATCGTGTATGTTCAATAGAAAGGATGGGCTTAGAGTCACTGAGAGAGTGTAGAGGTTAACAGCCGGTGAATAACCTCGAACAGTTTTACACGAACTGTACAATCGATCGCAGCGTTCAAAACACACAGTCTGCAGTTTTGCAGATCAGCAGCGAGAGCTAACAGTTTGAAACGCACTGCACTTGTGCATCCGACAACAACAAAGGCATGCACACTGAGAGCACGAAACCGAAACGAAACAACAGCAAGCAAGCAGACCGCAAAGCAGATGACGCGAGAACCGTTTCTGTTGCTTGTGCACAAACGATGAACCGAAACACCGTGGTTCAAAGCGAATTTATCCAACTAAAATGTTTTTTGTGATAAAACTTAAAGAGTTTATGTTTATATCACGTCGGGGTCACCAAATGTTGAGCTACTGAGCTTCTTCAGTAGCGTTGTTTTGCAAGATTATTTAAGAGGCGATGATTATTCAGTCAATATATTCACAATTTATTTTACTTAAGTTAATATATATGTATTATCAAAAACTAGCGAAAGGTGTGCGTATTTAATAACGAGAGTTAACGATGGGTCGATTGAAGGCGCGCTGGCCGATTCAAGACTGTTGAAAGCGAGATATTTGTATTATGTTGTGGACTTGTGGCAGGCAGGTCACTGTGCCAGACAGCAAAAACGTTTAACTACGGCGGTGATCGAATTTGAAGTGTGTTCTGCTTTTTCTGATGAGCGGCTGACTAACGCCGAGAAAGAGCAAAGCACCAGCAAGAGCATAAGTACAAGCAAACAAACGGTTATAAAGAGAGACATTAGATTAAGAGATGATCAACTACTCTTTGTGCTGCCTTGGGCCGGCGCTTAGCCGAACAGTAACCCAAATTAAAAAAACCGAAGCCCAAGTGATCATTCATCATTACACCAAGCGATACGGCAACGCTCGCCGGTCGGATTGGATCGGAATGGTATGGTATGGGATATATAGGCAAATGCTCGTACTCGAACTGGTACTACTGACAGTTCCGGATCGATTGTTATTAATTTGTTTGCAAACATATTTCATGCGCTTTGCCCAATTTCATTCAGCGGGAGATCCCTGGCCTCCCTACCACTACCACTCCTCCTGCTCCTGATCCTCCACCACTTGGGAGATACGTACACACACAGGCAGGGCAGATGTAGCTGTAGCTGTATCTGTAGCTGTATCTCTGCTGTTGCACTCATGCTGCGCGTCGAAAAGTCTACGATTACCGTTGCTCGTATAAATCAACTGAAAGCAAACGAAGAACAACACGAGAGAGAGAGATTTTTCTTCATTTTTTTTTATTTGCGTTAAGTTGGGGGCAGGGCAGCGCAGGGCAGAGCAGGGCAAATGTTGTTGCTTCAAGTATTTATTTGTGCATAATAAGTTTTTTAAATGCTGCCTGCCAGCGGCAGAGGCAGCGAAAAGGGGGTGTGGGATTGATGCCTGGCTGTCGATATCGAAATACCCAACAAATCGTCAGCTCGTCATTTTTCTAGACAGTTTTTTCTTCGATTTATTAGTGGGTAGTGTGTGCAACAGCAGACCGAACAGTGCCTTGGGAAAATGTAGACAGCAACTTATGTATATGGAACTCTGGCATTTAATTTGTGTTTAGCGATAACTGCAAAAAAGTAACAAATTAATTAATGAAGAAACACGCCATGTAGATTCGTAGATGATTTACCATTTCTGATTGCTCTACAAACAGCCTTCGCACCACAGCTTCAAGTAGTTGTAACAATCGGTGGCCTGCTTTTCATTTGCCTGGCAAACGTCCTTCAGCCATTGGCAAAATACTTGTGGGTCCATTTTCAACACCAAAAAGTGTCCCAGCACGACGCTGGCCTTATCGAATCCTGCCGCGCACAATCGGCCGCCAAGTGCCCTGCCGATTCCAGGCAGATCCGTCACATCCTGATCCCTGATGGGCTCCAAGAAGCCACGATACTTTCTGTTTGGCTTGAACATTTTCGAGATTTTTTTTGCTAGCCTCAGTCGGATATTAATTGAAAGTACTTTGATCCAACTCGAACATTTAATTCATGGCCTGCTTGAATCATTTGCAAAGGCCTACTTTGGCTGACAACTTCAAGGCCTGCTTGAATCTTTTTCAAAGGCCTACTTTGGCTGACAACTGCTGGCACTCAGTGTCTGCCTTTTGCCAGACGCAGAACCCCAACCTGCGCCAGCTCCTCCGTCTCCCATGGGCGTGGGTGCGCGCGTATGTGGGGGGAATGGGGATTGGTATCTGGATCTGGATCTGGTACTGCTTATTTATGTATTGTACATGGATGATGGTGCGTGTGCTCTGTGGCTTTGTGGCTGTTTTGTTGTTTGAGAAACAATTCATTAATGAATTTTAAAATGTTGCTAATCGATCGTTTGCGCCACAATTAATGTCAGACCGCGGCCATTGGAATGTGTTATGTGAGATTCCAGGGACCGGGCGACTTGATTCATTCGCTGGCAATGCAAAGAGCGACTGGCAGACCGCCCGCCGGGCCACTTCGACCTCAACGAATGGCAGACAAAGGCTGGACGGGAGAACTCCAGGCTGCTGGATTCCTAATACTTGACCACAATGCAAATTGGCCGAAAGTAGAGCACGCCCAAGTAATCCTCTGCCTCTGGCCACGTACTCTGCCACTGCCTCCGCCACTGTCTCGATTCTTTCTTTTCTTTTCTTTTTATACCCGTACTCAAAAAAGAGTTAAGGGGTATATTAGATTTGTGGTAAAAGTGGATGTGTGTAACGCAGAGAAGGAAACGTTTCCGACCCCATAAAGTATATATATTCTTGATCAGCATCAATAGCCGAGTCGATAGAGCCATGTCTGTCTGTCCGTCAGTCCGTCTGACCGTCTGTCCATCTGTCCGTCTTGTTTGACGCCTGGATCTCAGACACTATACGAGCTAGGGCAACCAAATTTGGTTTCCAGACTCATGTGATATCACACTGCTACAAGTGTATTTCAAAATTTCGCCCCGCCCCGTTGCGCCACCACAAAGGACGAAAATCTGTGGCAGGCACAATTTTAAAGATACGATAAAACTAAAAACGCAGTATCGTAGAGAATGCCCATATCTACCCGATTGCTGAATATGAATCAGATCGGATAATAATTATAGCCAGAATGAAGAAATTAATTTTCGGTTGGTTCCCCCGCCTCATCCAGCAAGAGACACACTACTCTATCTCTTTCTCGCTCGCACACTCTGCCACGTTCAGTGCGCGAGCAACCCCTAGAGGAGGAGATGTAGAATATAAATGGTACATCTATAATCTACATGTTAGATGTAAAATATACATTGTAGATGTAGATGTAGATAACAGATGTAGCAAAAAAATGTAAAATGTAAAATTTTTTTTTTAATTCTAAAATTCTAAAAAATTATATCCTCAAAAATGTATACCGACTGAGTACGGGTATAAGTAGAGTCGCGTCCCCAGAAGCGACTCACACGTTCCTTCTCGTTTTTTTGCTCATGGGATGCGAAACACTTGGTGCCGCGCTGTCTGCACGAGCTGCTGGGGCAATTATAGGAACAACAATAGGAACAATGGGCATCAGCCACAATAATTGTTGCAACAACAAACACGGCGGTGGGGTGTGTGGTGCGGGGTGTGGGGTGGCAGCCACTGCATATTTGTGCAACCACCAGATGCAAAATGAATACAACTCTCACACAAAAAAAGTACGGGAAGAGAAAAAGAAAAGAAGAGCGATTTGCTCTGCATTCTCCAGAGGATTTTCATGCCGTGTCATGCCTGTGCGTTGTTTTTCACGCCTTGCGTGAAAAGTGTTGAGAAACAACAGGCAAATGTTTGTCTTGAAAATATTTAAATATTTACATTGGAAAAACAACTGCAGCGGCAACGGCAGTGGCAGTGGCAGCCTCAGCGACGTAGGGCCGGGAAGGGGAGGAGACGACCGACGACAAGGATGACAAATGCGAAGATGTTGAAGGCCAAGAAGCTGCGGCGGCTAGGAGTCTGCCGCAAGTGGGAGCAGCAGGACGTGACTTGGGCTGCTATATGCTGCAAAAGAATACTCGGAATATATATCTATATACTGCAGGGGGAACCTACAATATTCGAATGAAATCTCCAAATAATAGAAATCTATTTTCCCATTCATCACTCTCTAAAATAAACTTCTTTCGATGCTAATTCCCCTTCGAATGCATCCAAGAATCGTTCATTCATACATTTGCCATGCCGTCCAATTAAGCAATCAACTAAGTATCATTTCGGCTGCATGTGAGGCCACTTGAGTGGAGATGAGATACTTATCAAGGGGGCACAAGTAGCTATCAGCGAGATTATTAAAAACCAATCTGTCAGATACTCGCGCGCATTTGGCAGCCCAGCAATTAATTATGCAGTTGATGGGCAATGAAAACACATTGGAAAATCAACAGCCGCAAAAGTATCTGTAGCTGTAGCTGTAGCTGCATATGTGTGTCTGTATCTGTATCTGAAGATTAAGGAAATTAGTGGAGCGTTGCAGGCGCAGATGGAACGGCAGACAGACGGACGGACGGATGGACGTGTCGTCAATGGCGCGCGGCTAAGCAAACAATTTGGGCCAAAAAAAGAAGTCAAAGTTAAGTAAAAAATGAAACGGAAAGATGCATCCAAGGCTGCCGGCGATGGATGGATCCACAAGGCAAGCCACATGTCAACATCTTTTGGATAGATTTTGCAGTCAATTTGACAAGTAACGCCCATGAAAATTATTACTGGACGCGTGTCTCCTTCTCCGTCTCCGTCTCCCAATGAGGCATATTAATGGACAAACCCACATTTTGTGGTGTGGTCTGGTGGCAAACAGTTTTAACAAGGTGGTGGTAACTGGAACCCCACCCCTCAACCACCACCCTCAGCCATGCAATGAGCAATTTCCTGCTGCCTACACTCGCCCTCTCCCTCTCTCCCTCTCTAGCTCTCTGACAAGCCAAGACAATTTGTCCTAAATAAACATTTCATCTCTCTTCAACAGCCAGCGGAATCTAAGGAATGAACCAACACCAACACCACTACAGCAGCAGAGCCAAGCGGCAGCAGCAACATTTTATGAAAGTGGCGGCAAACGAGGCTGCTGTTCATCATGATGATGATAATGATGATGATGGGTCGAGTGAATTGTCTGCCTGAAATGTACCACCGTTTAAAGGCAGACATAGTCGCAGTCCCAGGCGCAGTCCCTTCATCCACTTCCGCAGCAGAGTAGCCGCCGCAGCAGCAGCAGCAGCAGCATCGCTTCCCCCTTGTAGCATGGGATGTGGAATTGCCTTTGCCTTTGCCTTCCCAGCGAAGCGTCGCTCATTCGCCCGTCGCTATATGCTAAATAAACATTTGGGCACGTCATGGCTTATTGAATTGTCACTTATGCCCCGAATTCGAATTTCGAGTTTCAGTTTTTGTGCGTTGCCATTGCTACCCGCACCCTGCTGCCTGCTGCCCGCTACCAGCTCCTCCCCTGGTCCCAGACCCAGACCCAATTCCAATTCCAGTCCCAGTGCCTGTCCAGTCCTCCAGTTTATGGCTACACTCTGTCGCCTTTTCAATTGGCAGTCGTAATGGCGTTTCATATCTGCCAGAGTTCCAGACTTCTGCCACCAGAGCACCAGAGTGCTTCCATTGAATTAGTTTTACTCCCTGGAAATTAAATTTCAGCAGTTTTGAGCTGCGCCTTCCACAGATCGCCGTATGGCTGTTTACTTTCGGAAGAAGCAAAAAGAAGGCAGTATCGGCATACTTGGAACTTGCTTTACCACTTGGAGCTGGAGATGGCGAGCAGAGGTGTTAAATTCAGGCAAACATCCATTAATCACGAACCCGCATTTAAATAAAACTTTACGCCACCCAAGTATTTCGGTATTTCGCATTTAGAAAAACTATTCTAAATTTTCAGATGTCCTTTATTATGCATCCTAATAATGCGACTGTAGAAATAAAACCTGCACCAACGACATTGGATGCATTCTTGGTTCGAGAACTTTCGTATCCATCCGAATCGAAACGAAAGGAACAAATTGATAGACGCGTAGCGCGAATGATCGCAATTGACGTGCAACCGTTTAGTGTTGTCAATGATAGAGGATTTCGTGAGTTGTTAGCAGAAATGGACCCCCGCTACAAGTTACCAAGCAAAACCCATCTCCGTAACGTAGCGATTCCAAACGCATATGCAGATTTGAAAACAAAACTTAAATTTGCCTTGGATTGCGTGGAAAATGTGGCGATCACAGCCGACGGATGGACGTCCATGGCAAATGAGGGCTACTTAACCATAACTTGCCATTTTATAAATTCGGAATTCCAGCTAAATTCAGCCGTACTGTCCACAACGACTCTGATAAACCAAACTAACCACACGGCTGCCAATATCGCAGAATCGATTCGAGTGGTTTTAGTAGAGTGGGGTCTAGTGGAGAAAGTTGTTTGCATTGTGACAGACAATGACGCTTCGATGAAAAAGGCTTGTGAGCGTCTCGGAATTACACATTTCCCTTGTTTTGCCCATACACTTAACTTGCTGATTCAAGATGTGCTAAAATTAGACATTCTTGATCCAGTTTTGTCGAAATGTAAAGCTATTGTTACTTTTATGAAACGCAGCCCTATTGGAATGGCAAAATTTAAACAGGCACAGGATGTTGAAAATCCGTTGGGTTTAATTCAAGAAGTGGCTACTCGTTGGAACAGTGCGTTCGCCATGGTTAAAAGGCTCTTAGATACTAACGACACATTATCAACCGTCTTGCTTAGTTTGCCTAAGGCGCCACTACCATTTTCCGTAGAGGAAATTGATATTATGAAGGAATTAGCTGAACTCCTTTCTCCGTTCCAAGAAGCAACTGTCGCAATTTCCGGCAGCAAGTATGTAACCATATGTCTGGTTATTCCACTTACTTGCGAAATACAGCAAAAGCTGAACAACTTAAAATCGAAACTAAAAACTGTAGAAGTTCTAAGTGCCTTAAAATTCTTATGTACTCGTTTAAACACAAGGTTCCTTCACTACGAAACACGAACTGTTGCTCAAAAAGCAACAATAATTGATCCACGCTTTAAAAAGGAGGGATTTTTAACGATTACGAATGCAGATCAGCAGCTACTGCTTTGGAGAAGGAAATTGATCATTTCTTGTCGAAAACTCCACAGGAACTTCAAACACTATCCGAACCTTCACCGAATCCAACATTTTCTTTTCTGCAAAACAAAGTAAAGGTTAAAGTTAAATCAACTCGCGCGGATGCCATTATGACTTTAAGACAACATCTGGAAAACCTTAACGAGCCTGAGGAAACTGATCCTCTCTTATATTGGAAGGTAATACTAATATTTCAATTGAAATACTTTTAAATTCATAGTTACATTTTTAGATGAATACAGACGGCATGATGCCATTTAAAGCTGCAGCCCGAAAATATTTTTGCGTCCCGGCAACATCCTGCGAGTCAGAGAGGATGTTCAGCAAGGCTGGGCAAATTATTTCCGAACGTCGGAGTCGCCTTAAGCCGGAAGTGGTGGACCAGTTATTATTTCTAAACAAGAATCAGGACTTGTTTTAAAATCTGGGAAAATTAACTTTTTTTTTGTATATTGTTCTGAATGGATTTTGATCTCAAATGAAATAAAACTGTTATTTTTTATAATATTAATCATATGCTTTGCAGTATTGTATGTATTTTTTAAAATTTTTTTTGGGGTCTTTCAAAACATCGATGTTTCATCGATGTTTTTCACTAAAACATCGAAAACATCGATGTCTCCAAACATCGATGTTTTTCCACCTCTAAAATAAATATATATGCATGGCAAATACCATATAATCGCGATTAGCAGGGATCTAGAATCTAGATCCCTCTCGTAAACGTTTTCTTTTTCGCGCACATTCAGCACTTTCAAAGTGCCAGAGGCCGCCGCCGTCGACACCATCGCCGTCTTCGTCTTCGTCGTTGTCTTAGGCCCAAAGTCAAATAATCAAAATCCTGCCACACCCCCGCCGTTCAGTATCCAATCTTTTGCGTACAAACTACTAAAATCCATTGTTTATTTTCGAATTTCGTTGGCCGTGTAAATCACGGAAACGACTGCTTCTTCCCAGCAACTCGTTCTGGCATTCCTTCGGACACCAAAGACAGCCATCAGGCCACATCCAATGGTACTATGCATACCCATGCCCATTCCCATTCTCATATCTGCTGCCTGGCCAGACATTTTGTCGACAATTTCCCTGGAAGTGGCCATAAATCAATTGCAAAAGCTTTCCAATCGGTTTGCCGGAATTTCTAGTAATTATGTTTTGTTTTTTTTTTTGGAAAACATCGAGGAGAAATAATACTGAAATACTGTTATATAATGGGAGATATACATACGTACGTACATATGTATATGTGGAATGGCTGATGGCTCTTCTTCTATAGACTATTTTCCATGAATTGAATGGCTCCAACCGGTTGGGATCATTCACACTTGTCTGGGTCTGGCTACGGGTCTGTGTCCGGGTCTGTGTCTGTGGGGGCCCTTCTCCAAATGCATGAATGAACCGAAACCGTAACGAAACCGAAACGAAGTGAAATGAAACCATTCAGCGAAATTTTCAATACCATTTCGTAACCCAGCCACCCCCACGCGGCGCACACGTTAAACAATTGGAAGAAGCAGCCAGAAGAGAAGAGGTGTGTGTGTGTGTGTGTGTGTGTGGGGTGTGGGTGTGTGCCCCGAGTATTGTTTAAACAATTAACAATAACATAAATGCATGCATAATTACATACATACAGTGCTTCGAGGATCGTGTGTAATTTCAAGAGCTTTCGCCGGAACGGAACGGAAGCCTGCACCCCACGACAGCCGCCAGAGTGACGTCGTTGGCACGAAGAACCCCAGAGATCTAAATGGGCTATCATTGGGCAACAGGTGTAGCCGTAGCCGTAGCCTACTGCTCCGCCACTAGCCACTTGACCAACTGAAAGCCCCCATGCTCCAGTCTCAAGTGCTGCCCCAGAACATTGTTAAAGTCTGTGGAGATCTATGGCCAAGTACTAGTAGCTGCCGAGTTGGGACAATCCTCTGCGTTCTTTGCATGGCGCCAAGGTGTTTATCGTCGCCAGCAAACTAAACAAAGTGCACCACATAGCCGAAGCCATAGCCCCTGTGATGGAGGATGGAGGATGGAGGAGTCCGGCACGGAGTAGAGTTCATTGCGCTGCGGGTGCACTGCAGATTTACCACGGAGGTGGTAAATGCCCCGGGCAACGAATATCCGATCAGGGGGCTATAAAACAGACACCCAAACTGAACTGCATAGCGCCAGCTCGTGCTGGGACCGCAGCCAGAGACGTCTCGACCACGTCTCTGGCTGGGCTAATCTCTCACACATGGGGGCAGGCCCCAAACCGGAACCCGAGTCCAGAGTAGCTGCGCTCCACTTTCCGCTCAGAGTACAATCGATCATCGTCAAGGGCAGGCCATCAATGGGAATCATGTTTACGGAAATCATTCGCCATTCTCCATTCTACATGGTAAATGGTAAATGGTATCGTGTAATACGCCTAATAATTGCACTTGGACAGAGGCATTTGGAAATGAATTGGCAGATAAATCTTTCGGCTGCAGAATGCACAATTTACATAGAAACCATATGGTGGAGTCCCAAGGAGGTGCTAATTTATGGTTACGACAGCAGCCCCAGCAGCAGCACCAGCAGCAGCACCAGCAGCAGCAGCAGTAGCAGCTTTTTGGCGTTCCAATGTCTGGCCATTCCAATGTATTCCAATCCAATACGAGCCGTAAATAAACAAGGCTGGGCCAGGGGCAGGCTGATGGTGTGCTGGGGTGTGGGGCCCTCGCAAATATGCCAATAACCACCTACGGATCCGCTAAATGATCGAGGATTCAGCAGCACTCATTCGGACTCCGAATACACTCGCATTTACGTTTGTTTGTGTAACCCAAATTAAAAAAACCGAAGCCCAAGTGATCATTCATCATTACACCAAGCGATACGGCAACGCTCGCCGGTCGGATTGGATCGGAATGGTATGGTATGGGATATATAGGCAAATGCTCGTACTCGAACTGGTACTACTGACAGTTCCAGATCGATTGTTATTAATTTGTTTGCAAACATATTTCATGCGCTTTGCCCAATTTCATTCAGCGGGAGATCCCTGGCCTCCCTACCACTACCACTCCTCCTGCTCCTGATCCTCCACCACTTGGGAGATACGTACACACACAGGCAGGGCAGATGTAGCTGTAGCTGTATCTGTAGCTGTATCTCTGCTGTTGCACTCATGCTGCGCGTCGAAAAGTCTACGATTTCCGTTGCTCGTATAAATCAACTGAAAGCAAACGAAGAACAACACGAGAGAGAGAGATTTTTCTTCATTTTTATTTGCGTTAAGTTGAGGGCAGGGCAGCGCAGGGCAGAGCAGGGCAAATGTTGTTGCTTCAAGTATTTATTTGTGCATAATAAGTTTTTTGAATGCTGCCTGCCAGCGGCAGAGGCAGCGAAAAGGGGGTGTGGGATTGATGCCTGGCTGTCGATATCGAAATACCCAACAAATCGTCAGCTCGTCATTTTTCTAGACAGTTTTTTCTTCGATTTATTAGTGGGTAGTGTGTGCAACAGCAGACCGAACAGTGCCTTGGGAAAATGTAGACAGCAACTTATGTATATGGAACTCTGGCATTTAATTTGTGTTTAGCGATAACTGCAAAAAAGTAACAAATTAATTAATGAAGAAACACGCCATGTAGATTCGTAGATGATTTACCATTTCTGATTGCTCTACAAACAGCCTTCGCACCACAGCTTCAAGTAGTTGTAACAATCGGTGGCCTGCTTTTCATTTGCCTGGCAAACGTCCTTCAGCCATTGGCAAAATACTTGTGGGTCCATTTTCAACACCAAAAAGTGTCCCAGCACGACGCTGGCCTTATCGAATCCTGCCGCGCACAATCGGCCGCCAAGTGCCCTGCCGATTCCAGGCAGATCCGTCACATCCTGATCCCTGATGGGCTCCAAGAAGCCACGATACTTTCTGTTTGGCTTGAACATTTTCGAGATTTTTTTGCTAGCCTCAGTCGGATATTAATTGAAAGTACTTTGAGCCAACTCGAACATTTAATTCATGGCCTGCTTGAATCATTTGCAAAGGCCTACTTTGGCTGACAACTTCAAGGCCTGCTTGAATCTTTTTCAAAGGCCTACTTTGGCTGACAACTGCTGGCACTCAGTGTCTGCCTTTTGCCAGACGCAGAACCCCAACCTGCGCCAGCTCCTCCGTCTCCCATGGGCGTGGGTGCGCGCGTATGTGGGGGGAATGGGGATTGGTATCTGGATCTGGATCTGGTACTTTTTTTTTGGGGTCTTTCAAAACATCGATGTTTTATCGATGTTTTTCACTAAAACATCGAAAACATCGATGTCTCCAAACATCGATGTTTTTCCACCTCTAAAATAAATATATATGCATGGCAAATACCAGATAATCGCGATTAGCAGGGATCTAGAACCTAGATCCCTCTCGTAAACGTTTTCTTTTTCGCGCACATTCAGCACTTTCAAAGTGCCAGAGGCCGCCGCCGTCGACACCATCGCCGTCTTCGTCTTCGTCGTTGTCTTAGGCCCAAAGTCAAATAATCAAAATCCTGCCACACCCCCGCCGTTCAGTATCCAATCTTTTGCGTACAAACTACTAAAATCCATTGTTTATTTTCGAATTTCGTTGGCCGTGTAAATCACGGAAACGACTGCTTCTTCCCAGCAACTCGTTCTGGCATTCCTTCGGACACCAAAGACAGCCATCAGGCCACATCCAATGGTACTATGCATACCCATGCCCATTCCCATTCTCATATCTGCTGCCTGGCCAGACATTTTGTCGACAATTTCCCTGGAAGTGGCCATAAATCAATTGCAAAAGCTTTCCAATCGGTTTGCCGGAATTTCTAGTAATTATGTTTTGTTTTTTTTTTTGGAAAACATCGAGGAGAAATAATACTGAAATACTGTTATATAATGGGAGATATACATACGTACGTACATATGTATATGTGGAATGGCTGATGGCTCTTCTTCTATAGACTATTTTCCATGAATTGAATGGCTCCAACCGGTTGGGATCATTCACACTTGTCTGGGTCTGGCTACGGGTCTGTGTCCGGGTGTGTGTCTGTGGGGGCCCTTCTCCAAATGCATGAATGAACCGAAACCGTAACGAAACCGAAACGAAGTGAAATGAAACCATTCAGCGAAATTTTCAATACCATTTCGTAACCCAGCCACCCCCACGCGGCGCACACGTTAAACAATTGGAAGAAGCAGCCAGAAGAGAAGAGGTGTGTGTGTGTGTGTGTGTGTGTGTGGGTGTGGGTGTGTGCCCCGAGTATTGTTTAAACAATTAACAATAACATAAATGCATGCATAATTACATACATACAGTGCTTCGAGGATCGTGTGTAATTTCAAGAGCTTTCGCCGGAACGGAACGGAAGCCTGCACCCCACGACAGCCGCCAGAGTGACGTCGTTGGCACGAAGAACCCCAGAGATCTAAATGGGCTATCATTGGGCAACAGGTGTAGCCGTAGCCGTAGCCGTAGCCTACTGCTCCGCCACTAGCCACTTGACCAACTGAAAGCCCCCATGCTCCAGTCTCAAGTGCTGCCCCAGAACATTGTTAAAGTCTGTGGAGATCTATGGCCAAGTACTAGTAGCTGCCGAGTTGGGACAATCCTCTGCGTTCTTTGCATGGCGCCAAGGTGTTTATCGTCGCCAGCAAACTAAACAAAGTGCACCACATAGCCGAAGCCATAGCCCCTGTGATGGAGGATGGAGGATGGAGGAGTCCGGCACGGAGTAGAGTTCATTGCGCTGCGGGTGCACTGCAGATTTACCACGGAGGTGGTAAATGCCCCGGGCAACGAATATCCGATCAGGGGGCTATAAAACAGACACCCAAACTGAACTGCATAGCGCCAGCTCGTGCTGGGACCGCAGCCAGAGACGTCTCGACCACGTCTCTGGCTGGGCTAATCTCTCACACATGGGGGCAGGCCCCAAACCGGAACCCGAGTCCAGAGTAGCTGCGCTCCACTTTCCGCTCAGAGTACAATCGATCATCGTCAAGGGCAGGCCATCAATGGGAATCATGTTTACGGAAATCATTCGCCATTCTCCATTCTACATGGTAAATGGTAAATGGTATCGTGTAATACGCCTAATAATTGCACTTGGACAGAGGCATTTGGAAATGAATTGGCAGATAAATCTTTCGGCTGCAGAATGCACAATTTACATAGAAACCATATGGTGGAGTCCCAAGGAGGTGCTAATTTATGGTTACGACAGCAGCCCCAGCAGCAGCACCAGCAGCAGCACCAGCAGCAGCAGCAGTAGCAGCTTTTTGGCGTTCCAATGTCTGGCCATTCCAATGTATTCCAATCCAATACGAGCCGTAAATAAACAAGGCTGGGCCAGGGGCAGGCTGATGGTGTGCTGGGGTGTGGGGCCCTCGCAAATATGCCAATAACCACCTACGGATCCGCTAAATGATCGAGGATTCAGCAGCACTCATTCGGACTCCGAATACACTCGCATTTACGTTTGTTTGTGTAACCCAAATTAAAAAAACCGAAGCCCAAGTGATCATTCATCATTACACCAAGCGATACGGCAACGCTCGCCGGTCGGATTGGATCGGAATGGTATGGTATGGGATATATAGGCAAATGCTCGTACTCGAACTGGTACTACTGACAGTTCCAGATCGATTGTTATTAATTTGTTTGCAAACATATTTCATGCGCTTTGCCCAATTTCATTCAGCGGGAGATCCCTGGCCTCCCTACCACTACCACTCCTCCTGCTCCTGATCCTCCACCACTTGGGAGATACGTACACACACAGGCAGGGCAGATGTAGCTGTAGCTGTATCTGTAGCTGTATCTCTGCTGTTGCACTCATGCTGCGCGTCGAAAAGTCTACGATTTCCGTTGCTCGTATAAATCAACTGAAAGCAAACGAAGAACAACACGAGAGAGAGAGATTTTTCTTCATTTTTATTTGCGTTAAGTTGAGGGCAGGGCAGCGCAGGGCAGAGCAGGGCAAATGTTGTTGCTTCAAGTATTTATTTGTGCATAATAAGTTTTTTGAATGCTGCCTGCCAGCGGCAGAGGCAGCGAAAAGGGGGATTGATGCCTGGCTGTCGATATCGAAATACCCAACAAATCGTCAGCTCGTCATTTTTCTAGACAGTTTTTTCTTCGATTTATTAGTGGGTAGTGTGTGCAACAGCAGACCGAACAGTGCCTTGGGAAAATGTAGACAGCAACTTATGTATATGGAACTCTGGCATTTAATTTGTGTTTAGCGATAACTGCAAAAAAGTAACAAATTAATTAATGAAGAAACACGCCATGTAGATTCGTAGATGATTTACCATTTCTGATTGCTCTACAAACAGCCTTCGCACCACAGCTTCAAGTAGTTGTAACAATCGGTGGCCTGCTTTTCATTTGCCTGGCAAACGTCCTTCAGCCATTGGCAAAATACTTGTGGGTCCATTTTCAACACCAAAAAGTGTCCCAGCACGACGCTGGCCTTATCGAATCCTGCCGCGCACAATCGGCCGCCAAGTGCCCTGCCGATTCCAGGCAGATCCGTCACATCCTGATCCCTGATGGGCTCCAAGAAGCCACGATACTTTCTGTTTGGCTTGAACATTTTCGAGATTTTTTTGCTAGCCTCAGTCGGATATTAATTGAAAGTACTTTGAGCCAACTCGAACATTTAATTCATGGCCTGCTTGAATCATTTGCAAAGGCCTACTTTGGCTGACAACTTCAAGGCCTGCTTGAATCTTTTTCAAAGGCCTACTTTGGCTGACAACTGCTGGCACTCAGTGTCTGCCTTTTGCCAGACGCAGAACCCCAACCTGCGCCAGCTCCTCCGTCTCCCATGGGCGTGGGTGCGCGCGTATGTGGGGGGAATGGGGATTGGTATCTGGATCTGGATCTGGTACTTTTTTTTTGGGGTCTTTCAAAACATCGATGTTTTATCGATGTTTTTCACTAAAACATCGAAAACATCGATGTCTCCAAACATCGATGTTTTTCCACCTCTAAAATAAATATATATGCATGGCAAATACCAGATAATCGCGATTAGCAGGGATCTAGAACCTAGATCCCTCTCGTAAACGTTTTCTTTTTCGCGCACATTCAGCACTTTCAAAGTGCCAGAGGCCGCCGCCGTCGACACCATCGCCGTCTTCGTCTTCGTCGTTGTCTTAGGCCCAAAGTCAAATAATCAAAATCCTGCCACACCCCCGCCGTTCAGTATCCAATCTTTTGCGTACAAACTACTAAAATCCATTGTTTATTTTCGAATTTCGTTGGCCGTGTAAATCACGGAAACGACTGCTTCTTCCCAGCAACTCGTTCTGGCATTCCTTCGGACACCAAAGACAGCCATCAGGCCACATCCAATGGTACTATGCATACCCATGCCCATTCCCATTCTCATATCTGCTGCCTGGCCAGACATTTTGTCGACAATTTCCCTGGAAGTGGCCATAAATCAATTGCAAAAGCTTTCCAATCGGTTTGCCGGAATTTCTAGTAATTATGTTTTGTTTTTTTTTTTGAAAACATCGAGGAGAAATAATACTGAAATACTGTTATATAATGGGAGATATACATACGTACGTACATATGTATATGTGGAATGGCTGATGGCTCTTCTTCTATAGACTATTTTCCATGAATTGAATGGCTCCAACCGGTTGGGATCATTCACACTTGTCTGGGTCTGGCTACGGGTCTGTGTCCGGGTCTGTGTCTGTGGGGGCCCTTCTCCAAATGCATGAATGAACCGAAACCGTAACGAAACCGAAACGAAGTGAAATGAAACCATTCAGCGAAATTTTCAATACCATTTCGTAACCCAGCCACCCCCACGCGGCGCACACGTTAAACAATTGGAAGAAGCAGCCAGAAGAGAAGAGGTGTGTGTGTGTGTGTGTGTGTGTGTGTGTGTGGGTGTGTGCCCCGAGTATTGTTTAAACAATTAACAATAACATAAATGCATGCATAATTACATACATACAGTGCTTCGAGGATCGTGTGTAATTTCAAGAGCTTTCGCCGGAACGGAACGGAAGCCTGCACCCCACGACAGCCGCCAGAGTGACGTCGTTGGCACGAAGAACCCCAGAGATCTAAATGGGCTATCATTGGGCAACAGGTGTAGCCGTAGCCGTAGCCGTAGCCTACTGCTCCGCCACTAGCCACTTGACCAACTGAAAGCCCCCATGCTCCAGTCTCAAGTGCTGCCCCAGAACATTGTTAAAGTCTGTGGAGATCTATGGCCAAGTACTAGTAGCTGCCGAGTTGGGACAATCCTCTGCGTTCTTTGCATGGCGCCAAGGTGTTTATCGTCGCCAGCAAACTAAACAAAGTGCACCACATAGCCGAAGCCATAGCCCCTGTGATGGAGGATGGAGGATGGAGGAGTCCGGCACGGAGTAGAGTTCATTGCGCTGCGGGTGCACTGCAGATTTACCACGGAGGTGGTAAATGCCCCGGGCAACGAATATCCGATCAGGGGGCTATAAAACAGACACCCAAACTGAACTGCATAGCGCCAGCTCGTGCTGGGACCGCAGCCAGAGACGTCTCGACCACGTCTCTGGCTGGGCTAATCTCTCACACATGGGGGCAGGCCCCAAACCGGAACCCGAGTCCAGAGTAGCTGCGCTCCACTTTCCGCTCAGAGTACAATCGATCATCGTCAAGGGCAGGCCATCAATGGGAATCATGTTTACGGAAATCATTCGCCATTCTCCATTCTACATGGTAAATGGTAAATGGTATCGTGTAATACGCCTAATAATTGCACTTGGACAGAGGCATTTGGAAATGAATTGGCAGATAAATCTTTCGGCTGCAGAATGCACAATTTACATAGAAACCATATGGTGGAGTCCCAAGGAGGTGCTAATTTATGGTTACGACAGCAGCCCCAGCAGCAGCACCAGCAGCAGCACCAGCAGCAGCAGCAGTAGCAGCTTTTTGGCGTTCCAATGTCTGGCCATTCCAATGTATTCCAATCCAATACGAGCCGTAAATAAACAAGGCTGGGCCAGGGGCAGGCTGATGGTGTGCTGGGGTGTGGGGCCCTCGCAAATATGCCAATAACCACCTACGGATCCGCTAAATGATCGAGGATTCAGCAGCACTCATTCGGACTCCGAATACACTCGCATTTACGTTTGTTTGTGTAACCCAAATTAAAAAAACCGAAGCCCAAGTGATCATTCATCATTACACCAAGCGATACGGCAACGCTCGCCGGTCGGATTGGATCGGAATGGTATGGTATGGGATATATAGGCAAATGCTCGTACTCGAACTGGTACTACTGACAGTTCCAGATCGATTGTTATTAATTTGTTTGCAAACATATTTCATGCGCTTTGCCCAATTTCATTCAGCGGGAGATCCCTGGCCTCCCTACCACTACCACTCCTCCTGCTCCTGATCCTCCACCACTTGGGAGATACGTACACACACAGGCAGGGCAGATGTAGCTGTAGCTGTATCTGTAGCTGTATCTCTGCTGTTGCACTCATGCTGCGCGTCGAAAAGTCTACGATTTCCGTTGCTCGTATAAATCAACTGAAAGCAAACGAAGAACAACACGAGAGAGAGAGATTTTTCTTCATTTTTATTTGCGTTAAGTTGAGGGCAGGGCAGCGCAGGGCAGAGCAGGGCAAATGTTGTTGCTTCAAGTATTTATTTGTGCATAATAAGTTTTTTGAATGCTGCCTGCCAGCGGCAGAGGCAGCGAAAAGGGGGTGTGGGATTGATGCCTGGCTGTCGATATCGAAATACCCAACAAATCGTCAGCTCGTCATTTTTCTAGACAGTTTTTTCTTCGATTTATTAGTGGGTAGTGTGTGCAACAGCAGACCGAACAGTGCCTTGGGAAAATGTAGACAGCAACTTATGTATATGGAACTCTGGCATTTAATTTGTGTTTAGCGATAACTGCAAAAAAGTAACAAATTAATTAATGAAGAAACACGCCATGTAGATTCGTAGATGATTTACCATTTCTGATTGCTCTACAAACAGCCTTCGCACCACAGCTTCAAGTAGTTGTAACAATCGGTGGCCTGCTTTTCATTTGCCTGGCAAACGTCCTTCAGCCATTGGCAAAATACTTGTGGGTCCATTTTCAACACCAAAAAGTGTCCCAGCACGACGCTGGCCTTATCGAATCCTGCCGCGCACAATCGGCCGCCAAGTGCCCTGCCGATTCCAGGCAGATCCGTCACATCCTGATCCCTGATGGGCTCCAAGAAGCCACGATACTTTCTGTTTGGCTTGAACATTTTCGAGATTTTTTTTGCTAGCCTCAGTCGGATATTAATTGAAAGTACTTTGAGCCAACTCGAACATTTAATTCATGGCCTGCTTGAATCATTTGCAAAGGCCTACTTTGGCTGACAACTTCAAGGCCTGCTTGAATCTTTTTCAAAGGCCTACTTTGGCTGACAACTGCTGGCACTCAGTGTCTGCCTTTTGCCAGACGCAGAACCCCAACCTGCGCCAGCTCCTCCGTCTCCCATGGGTGCGCGCGTATGTGGGGGGAATGGGGATTGGTATCTGGATCTGGATCTGGTACTGCTTATTTATGTATTGTACATGGATGATGGTGCGTGTGCTCTGTGGCTTTGTGGCTGTTTTGTTGTTTGAGAAACAATTCATTAATGAATTTTAAAATGTTGCTAATCGATCGTTTGCGCCACAATTAATGTCAGACCGCGGCCATTGGAATGTGTTATGTGAGATTCCAGGGACCGGGCGACTTGATTCATTCGCTGGCAATGCAAAGAGCGACTGGCAGACCGCCCGCCGGGCCACTTCGACCTCAACGAATGGCAGACAAAGGCTGGACGGGAGAACTCCAGGCTGCTGGATTCCTAATACTTGACCACAATGCAAATTGGCCGAAAGTAGAGCACGCCCAAGTAATCCTCTGCCTCTGGCCACGTACTCTGCCACTGCCTCCGCCACTGTCTCGATTCTTTCTTTTCTTTTCTTTTCTTTTTTTTTTTGGGTTTTTCTTTTTTTTTTTTGCTCATGGGATGCGAAACACTTGGTGCCGCGCTGTCTGCACGAGCTGCTGGGGCAATTATAGGAACAACAATAGGAACAATGGGCATCAGCCACAATAATTGTTGCAACAACAAACACGGCGGTGGGGTGTGTGGTGCGGGGTGTGGGGTGGCAGCCACTGCATATTTGTGCAACCACCAGATGCAAAATGAATACAACTCTCACACAAAAAAAGTACGGGAAGAGAAAAAGAAAAGAAGAGCGATTTGCTCTGCATTCTCCAGAGGATTTTCATGCCGTGCCATGCCTGTGCGTTGTTTTTCCACGCCTTGCGTGAAAAGTGTTGAGAAATTTAATAAAACAAATGCCAAAGTCAGCGGTGGCACAGTGCCGGCGGAATTGTTGTAATTTTTAACCAGTTTACTGAGCAAATATTTTATCAACATATTTTCAGAGACAACAGGCAAATGTTTGTCTTGAAAATATTTAAATATTTACATTGGAAAAACAACTGCAGCGGCAACGGCAGTGGCAGTGGCAGCCTCAGCGACGTAGGGCCGGGAAGGGGAGGAGACGACCGACGACAAGGATGACAAATGCGAAGATGTTGAAGGCCAAGAAGCTGCGGCGGCTAGGAGTCTGCCGCAAGTGGGAGCAGCAGGACGTGACTTGGGCTGCTATATGCTGCAAAAGAATACTCGGAATATATATCTATATACTGCAGGGGGAACCTACAATATTCGAATGAAATCTCCAAATAATAGAAATCTATTTTCCCATTCATCACTCTCTAAAATAAACTTCTTTCGATGCTAATTCCCCTTCGAATGCATCCAAGAATCGTTCATTCATACATTTGCCATGCCGTCCAATTAAGCAATCAACTAAGTATCATTTCGGCTGCATGTGAGGCCACTTGAGTGGAGATGAGATACTTATCAAGGGGGCACAAGTAGCTATCAGCGAGATTATTAAAAACCAATCTGTCAGATACTCGCGCGCATTTGGCAGCCCAGCAATTAATTATGCAGTTGATGGGCAATGAAAACACATTGGAAAATCAACAGCCGCAAAAGTATCTGTAGCTGTAGCTGTAGCTGCATATGTGTGTCTGTATCTGTATCTGAAGATTAAGGAAATTAGTGGAGCGTTGCAGGCGCAGATGGAACGGCAGACAGACGGACGGACGGATGGACGTGTCGTCAATGGCGCGCGGCTAAGCAAACAATTTGGGCCAAAAAAGAAGTCAAAGTTAAGTAAAAAATGAAACGGAAAGATGCATCCAAGGCTGCCGGCGATGGATGGATCCACAAGGCAAGCCACATGTCAACATCTTTTGGATAGATTTTGCAGTCAATTTGACAAGTAACGCCCATGAAAATTATTACTGGACGCGTGTCTCCTTCTCCGTCTCCGTCTCCCAATGAGGCAAATTAATGGACAAACCCACATTTTGTGGTGTGGTCTGGTGGCAAACAGTTTTAACAAGGTGGTGGTAACTGGAACCCCACCCCTCAACCACCACCCTCAGCCATGCAATGAGCAATTTCCTGCTGCCTACACTCGCCCTCTCCCTCTCTAGCTCTCTGACAAGCCAAGACAATTTGTCCTAAATAAACATTTCATCTCTCTTCAACAGCCAGCGGAATCTAAGGAATGAACCAACACCAACACCACTACAGCAGCAGAGCCAAGCGGCAGCAGCAACATTTTATGAAAGTGGCGGCAAACGAGGCTGCTGTTCATCATGATGATGATAATGATGATGATGGGTCGAGTGAATTGTCTGCCTGAAATGTACCACCGTTTAAAGGCAGACATAGTCGCAGTCCCAGGCGCAGTCCCTTCATCCACTTCCGCAGCAGAGTAGCCGCCGCAGCAGCAGCAGCATCGCTTCCCCCTTGTAGCATGGGATGTGGAATTGCCTTTGCCTTTGCCTTCCCAGCGAAGCGTCGCTCATTCGCCCGTCGCTATATGCTAAATAAACATTTGGGCACGTCATGGCTTATTGAATTGTCACTTATGCCCCGAATTCGAATTTCGAGTTTCAGTTTTTGTGCGTTGCCATTGCTACCCGCACCCTGCCCCTGCCTGCCCTCCGCTACCAGCTCCTGCTGCAGCCTCTGCTGCTGCTGCTGCTTCTGTCCCAGACCCAGACCCAATTCCAATTCCAGTCCCAGTGCCTGTCCAGTCCTCCAGTTTATTGCTGGACTCTGTCGCCTTTTCAATTTGCAGTCGTAATGGCATATCTATATCTGCCAGACTGCCCAAACCCACACTTATTAGTGTGATCTGCTGGCAAATAAATTTCCCTGAATAAATAGCAGTTTTGAGCTGCGCCCTCTACATATCGCCGTATGGCTGTTTACTTTCGGAAGAAGCAAAAGAAGGAAGTATCGTCGCTACTTAGAACTTGCTTTACCTCTTGGAGCAGGAGATGGCGAGCAGAGGTGTTAAATTCAGGCAAACATCCATTAATCATTAATCATTGATTTAAATAAAACTTTACGCCACCCAAGTATTTCGGTATTTCGCATTTAGAAAAACTATTCTAAATTTTCAGATGTCCTTTATTAATTACCACCATTAAAGCTTGGAGCCAAAACATTTTTTTATTATGCTCGTGCACTTTGATCTATGACCCTTCATAGCACTGCCATCTTGAAATTTGGTTCCACACAACAATCCCAAATGGATGAATGTGTAGCAACGATATAAAATTGCCATAGCCGGGACCTGGGACAGAAAACTCAGCTGCGCCCCTTTCGTTATATGAACTGGCACATCAACATATATACTGTATGGTTAGTGCTTCGGCTCTGTGTGCCAGAGGGATTCGGGTCGGAGCCAGGCCATTCGGGTCGGGAGCTGGGCCGTTCGGAATGTCCCAGTGGACACCAAGACGATAGTAAAGCGGAACTATCGCAAATGTGTTCGTAAACGGACTTAGAAATGATACAAATCCGTGAGCTAATACCGACTGAAGCCCCGTTACTGTCCATCAAGCGGACTCTAAAAAGATCATTTAGCGGACAAAAACCAGGGGACGTTTAAGTATCGCAAAAATTACGCAAACGGGCTTAAAAATGAGTGAAAACTGAACAAGAAAGTAAAACATAACTGGAAATAAATTCAGCAGTTTTGAGCTGCGCCTTCCAATGTTCGCAGACGGACTTAGAAAAGAGAATTTACTGTAAAAACAAGCGACGGAAAAAGCCATATCTTAAACTATACAGTGTTCTTGGGTAGCAGTAGGATAGGTTTATAATTCTCAACTGCTTCTAGCTGTGAGGACATGGAAACCCCGATGCCGATCAGAGGCTAGAGGTTAACCGTGAATCACGAAGGCGTGTTCCTCCAGAGTGAGACTTGCTCATTGCACGTCGGCTGAGTTGACTTTTTGCGATTATTCCTAATGTGAATAACTCGTCTGTGTAAATTTTGCTAGCCGGGAATAGCGTTTGCGCCAAGTCCCTACTTAAATAATAAATATCCGAACAAAATAAAATACGAGCCAAAAAATATTATTTTTAATTTACTTTTAATATTACTTTCGGCTTGTTAATGATATTAAAATCGTATCGTAAAAAGATGATAGCATAAACGGCTCGCAAAAGATATTATAAAAGGTCCGCAAACGATATCTTCTGCGAGCTACCGAAAACGAAACTTTCACTGCCACAAACTGAGCGACTAGTGATTCATTTTCTTATCGTTTTCGGATCTGAATTCGATAGTTTTACCCGCTTGAGTTTCGCGTAACTCACGTTTGCGATATCGTTTACGAAGTTTTGGTCCACTGGGGTATGACTCATGGCGGGAAGCGAAAGCAAGCTGAGCATTGCAAATGTATGTGTGTGTAAGCAGACACGACAAAATATTTATCAATTCTTATTTTCCGAAACCGTATGTCGAGCATCAAGAAAAAAAAAACGAAAATCGACCAATTCAGGGCCTTCCTCTCTTTTTTCACGGCAGTTCCTTCTTTTTTCATTTGAAATAAAAACTTATAAATTTAATGTTTGTTTGATTAACTTGTATGTTTATCAGTGGCTATTATATTTTGTATCCATTATTTTGAGTTTTGTTTTTTCAACAAATTATTCTGTTAGCCCTAGGGGGGGCCCTAGGCAACTGCTAATCTGGCCCTGGACCGCTTCCCGTCGTCAGACTTCATATTTTGTTGTTTTTTTGTATTGTATAGTCTTTGGTAACAGACAATGTATGTTATGATAAATAATTGATTTAAGTTAAAAAATCTACATATTTATATACATATACCAATTCTTTGCATATATGTATCAATATATATAAAAACGAGAAGGAACGTGTGAGTCCCTTCTGGGGACGGGACTTTATTTACACACGTTGCAAAGTCAGTAAATACATTTTGAGTTATGATTTTTGAAATTTTAGAAAAAAAAAAATTTTATGCATTTTATGGTTTTTTTGCTACATCTGTTATTTTCCATCTACATCTGTATGTTTTACATTTAACATGTAGATTATAGATGTACCATTTAGATTCTACATCTCCTCCGCTAGGGTTTCTCGCGTAATGAATGCGGCAAGTGTGCGACGCGAGAGAAGGAATGACGTGTGTCTCGTCCCCAGAAGAGGCGGGGAACCAACAGAAAATTAATTTCTTCATTCTGGCTATAATTATGATCCGATCTGATTCATATTCGGCAATCTCGTAGATATGGTCATTCTGTACGATACTGCGTTTAATTTGGTTTCACGTATCGTCATATCACATGCCTGCCACAGATTTTCGTCCTTTGTGGGGGCGCCGGGGCCCGGGCCGAAATTTTGAAATAACGAAACTCTGTAGCAGTGTGAATATCAAATGAGTCTGGAAACCAAATTGCGTTTCGTAGCTTGCCCATAGTCTACGAGATCCAGGAGTGAAACAAGACAGGAACATAATTATAGCCAGAATGAAGAAATTAATATTCTGTTGGTTCCCCCGCCTCCAGCAGCAGACACACGATACTCTATCTCTTTCTCGCTCGCACACTCTGCCACGTTCAGTGCGCGAGCAACCCCTAGCAGAGGAGATGTAGAATCTAAATGGTACATCTATAATCTACATGTTAGATGTATAATATACATTGTACATGTAGATGTAGATAACAGATGTAGCAAAAAAATGTAAAATGTAAAATTTTTTTTTTTTCTAAAATTCTAAAAAAGCATATCTCAAAAATGTAAATACTGACTGAGTACGGTTATAAGTAGAGTCGCGTCCCCAGAAGCGACTTACACGTTCCTTCTCGTTTTGTTTGTGTTCCGTGTTTTACCGCTTATTTCACAGGCAAAAACAAAACCATTGATTCTAGATGGGAAAAAAACGGGGCGTCAGGACACAATCATACATATCACATTTGCTTGCATTTTAGTTTTGCGAAATATTTTGATTTATTTGAAATTATGAAATTCTGCTACAACAAAATCCTTGACAAAATACACACACACACGCGACACTGTTTAGTACTGAAATACGACGAACGAACACTAAAAAATACTCGAAGTTAGGCATAGAACGAATTGTAATGAATTTTAGAATATAATCGTTGAAATTGAATTCGATCGAGCGCACCAAGAAGGGGAAAAGTATCCTTGGCTGGACACACTCAGTCATCTCGTCAGCAGAATTAGCTCAAGGACAGGCTGGTCCTGGGACTATCTGGGCTGTTGCTTCCGATACTTGGAACTTGCTTTACCACTTGGAGCTGGAGATGGCGAGCAGAGGTGTTAAATTCAGGCAAACATCCATAAATCACGAACCCGCATTTAAATAAAACTTTACGCCACCCAAGTATTTCGGTATTTCGCATTTAGAAAAACTATTCTAAATTTTCAGATGTCCTTTATTAATAGCTCCATAAAGCTTGGAGCCAAAACATTTTTTATTATGCTCGTGCACTTTGATCTATGAACCTTCATAGCACTGCCATCTTGAAATTTGGTTCCACACAACAATCCCAAATGGATGAATGTGTAGCAACATATAAACACATTGCCGAAGGGGACCTGGGACAGAAAACTCAGCTGCGCCCCTTTCGTTATATGAACTGGCACATCAACATATATACTGTATGGTTAGTGCTTCGGCTCTGTGTGGCAGAGGGATTCGGGTCGGGAGCCAGGCCATTCGGGTCGGGAGCTGGGCCGTTCGGAATGTCCCAGTGGACACCAAGACGATAGTAAAGCGGAACTATCGCAAAATGTTCGTAAACGGACTTAGAAATGATACAAATCCGTGAGCTATGACTGAAGCCTCGCTTAATGTCCACAAGCGGACTCTAAAAAAGATCATTTAGGGACAAAACCAGGGGACGTTTAAGTATCGCAAAAATTACGCAAACGGGCTTAAAAATGAGTGAAAAATTGCATTTCAGGGTAATCGATGAAATAATTTACATGGCAGAGAGGAAGAGGAAAGATTTCCAGACAGGGTGGCAAGGCCGATGTTGAAGGGGTAGTGGTGAGCGGATAGTGGCGCCCCCTAGTCGGGCGATCTTAAAACTATAAGAGATCTGCGCGCTCTTGAATTCCCTTGTGGAGAGAGGAGAACCTCGCCTCTCACATACCGGTGTCCCGGAGCCAACTCACCCACACACCCTTAAGGGGAGAGAGCGGTTACCAGGAAGAGTAGGCCATGCCCTTGAACCTGGTTCAAGAGCAATAGAAGAGATCGACGGGGCTTGGCGACCAACGATATAGGTATGGGAAGCTTAGGCTTAGGCTTAGGACTGATCCAAAAAATCGTTGGCGGGAGACGGTAAAAAAAAAAAAGTTTTACGGATCGGGTCACAAAAAAAAAAAAAAAAAAAAAAATAATTAAGTGAGTGAAATGAGGATGGGTAGTGGTCATCACTCAAAGTGAATTTTTTTTGTTTTACGTTTCCTCGAATAGCAAGGAGGAAGTAGAGCTGCCTAGCGGGACGGATCGGAGGCAGGTAGACTAGCAAAGCCAAAAAAAAAAAACAGGAACAAAGTGAGTCCGCTCCAATGGGGGAGAAAAATCCCAATTTACACTCCACTTTTTTTTTTTTTTAAATTTACTAAGAACTGTGCCCAGTTCCGCCGTCCTGTCCACAGCGGCATGGTCTTTCGCCCGGCCTGGAAGTGGACCTCAGAAGATCGTCCCCGTCCTCCAGCAAAGATTTTATTAAATCCCATTTAAATATATACATACTATAGAACCCACTAGGCCGTCACATATCGGTTTATACATTTATTTATTTATTCACCTTTAATTATATTTATTTATTTATTTATTTGTTATTATATATGTAATTGTCACTATTTATAATTATTTATTTATTTAATCATATTTAAAATAATACGCCCATGCCCATAATTTAGGTCGCAGAAAGGAAGAGATTAGGATGGGGATTAGGAGGTCGACCTAAACCAGATAGGAGCTATTAGAATATGAAAAGGATGTGTGTAAAATTTGATTTAAGGTGAAAATATACAAAAAGATGAAGTGCTAAAGTTTTAAAATGGGGGGGAAAGCGAACTGAGACTACGGGAGGATGAAGAAGATGCTGCACATGGCAGGGAGACCCGAGATAGTCGGATCCGGATCTCTGGTAGGGTGGGTACGTCGGAGGTACAAGACCAACACCTCGACCTGGTCCACGTAGCGGTAGGAGATTGTTTGTCGAGTAGCGTCTGTATGGTTTATTTTTGATGTGTCGTTACGTTAGTTTCCGTTTTTGTTGTAGCCGTTTCAAATATTGTCTGAGATACTCGATTTGTTTGGTTTGTTGTGCGAACTGAGGGCTTGGGAAGTATCCAGCCCTGGGATGACTGGCTAGCCGGCCTTGCCCCACCACCAAGAAGTTCGTAACAATAATGGCGCCCAATTTAGAAGAAAGTATAAATGTCCAGCGGAGAGAAGCTATCTCGGGTGGTAATTTACAATCTAGGTCCGTCGGTGTTCCGGTGGCCTGTGAGGGACTGAATTGTTGGCTCACAGATGCACGGCGCTGGGGGACTTGGAAATTTAAAGAATCCACAAAGTAAATTTGTTTTTTTGTTTTGTTTGCACTTATCTGACAACGGGAAGCAGGAGCTCTAGATGGGGACTTAGGTTGGCACTGGCAGGGGAGAATCCTCAAGCCAGTTAGCAACCGTCTCGATGCCTGGTGTGCGAAAAAAGAGTACCTGGAAAAGAAAGAGTACCGGTAGTTAGATGAAGGCAAAATAGGGATATGTTGCTTCCCCTACTTACCGCTGGATGGGATCGGGAGGGTAGTATCTCGAAGAGATGTTTGTTCCGAGTGGCCGTGGGGACATGAGTCGGCCACGCGTAGCACTCGGAGCAGCTACAATATCCCGTGCAGAACGTCCAGTAGGGTAGTGGGCATGAAGCAGCGAGGTAGGAAAGTGAGCGCCCTTGACTCTCAATCTTCTGTAGAAGATGGGACGTCAACAGCGCTCGCGAAACGTATAGAAAGTGGACGAGGAAAGACGTAGAAAGTCCGGTGCAGAGTATTTCTTATAGTTAGGTGGTTCCTTTCCCCCTTTAGTGTTTTTTTTTTTTCGTATTTTGAATTGTGTAGAAGAACAGCGCGTAAAAGGTTGCCTGTAAAAATTTGCTAGAAATAACAATATTGATTAATAATTACATAGGATAGGTCGTTAGAGTTAGCTAAGGATAGGTTGATGAGCAGTTACAACTTGCGGTCTAAGCGGAAAATGACTCGTAGGACTCCGCCGCCAGGTACCGTCCGCGAAAAAACGCAAAACGACGATAGCCGAGGTGCCGAGGGCGGTGAGGACATCTGGAACTTGCCAGGAAATCCGATCGCGCTGCCCTCAGAAATAGTGTCCGGCATAAATGTTGCCATCGCGCAAGCTCAGGAGACACAAAGAGGAGCCATGGCAGAAACCATCAGTAGGACGCTGCAAGAGGAGATACGGCGCGGCTTTATGGACCTGATGGGTGCCATAACGGAGGCGATGACACCCCTACGGCAGAACGTGGAGATCCAGGATATGGGAACAGGAAGAGGCCAGACCGGAGGTGTTGGCAACATACAAGATGCCGACTATCATAAAGGTCCAGAGGAGTACACTCAGAGGGCTAGCACCGGGACCAGGCCCAAAGTGTCCAGGGGTGAGGGGGTACAAAATCCTCCGCAGCCTCCAAGGAAGCCGGAGCGGTTAAGCCAAGACTGGTTCCGGAGAATGGACATCGAGGATCCTGTTCCAAGCGCTGGAAGGCAGAACCGCGAGCAAGCAAACCAGAGGTTTGCATCGCCAGAGGAAAGGAGAGATGACTAGAGAGGCTCCAGATGGGGACGTGTGGACAAGTGGGACATCCACTTCGACGGTGATCCAGATCCCAACAAGATGACGGTAGAAGATTTTGTGTTCCGGGTCGAGTTCCTACGCAGGCAGAACCGACGCTCGTGGGATGAAGTCCTGGATAATTTCCATCACCTTGTCAAAGGCCAGGCAGCCGAATGGTATTGGCAATTCATCCGAGAGCGCCCTCCGGAGATCTGGGAAGATTTGAAGGACGAGTTAGTGTCCCGGTTCCGAGCCGTAGGTGGCGAATTTGAGCGGTTACGCGCCTTGCACGAGCGGCGATAGCAATCTGGAGAATCCGTGGAGGACTATTTTAGAGCGATGCGCAGACTGGCAGCAAGACTCACCACGTCCATGGCCGAGTCCGATATGGTGCAAGTCGTGAAGAAGGGACTTGATGATGAGATCGCCAGATATGTCTACGCAATCCGGGTTCGTAATCTGGAGCAGCTGAGAGAAGAGTGCGTGGAGGTGGAGCATCACTTTCGCAGGCGGGAGCAGAGGACAGTTTATCGCTCGGGGCCGAAGTTCCAGTCATCCGGAAAGCGAGTGGAGGAGATAGAGCCAGAGTTGGAACTGTTGGAGGAGGAGGAAGGGGTTATGGTTGAGGAAACCCACCTGACGAGCAAGCCCAAGCTGTGCTGCTGGAACTGTGGCCAAGGTGACCACGGAATCCGGGATTGTGTGGCGAAAGAGCGGAAAATATTTTGCTACCGTTGTGGGGAGCCAGATATGTTCACGCCAACATGTCCCAAGTGTTCGGGAAACGCTCGAGTGGGCGTGATGAAGGCGGGAGATCATCGCCCAGGAACGAAGCCCGCGAGGAGATGAACAACCCTCTTCCTAATAAGATCACACAAAATATTTATAATAATAATCAAAATAATATAGTAAATAAAAATAGTTTAAAATTCTTACCGGCCGAAGAGAAGATGAGGAGGTACATGGAAGTCCGAAACCGGATCTTTGACGATCGACAGCTGGAAGGGATGCGCAGAGTCAGTCGTAGACTCCAAAAGGCTCGATCACGGTTCCGGAAAAGGCGACAGACTCGCAAGGAGGTAGCCGAAGCAGTCAGGCGTGGAACAGGACGCGATCCCAGAGTTTTTGCCGAGGTACAGATCCGAGGAAAGCGGATTGCTGGACTCCTGGACACGGGGGCATCCGTAAGCGTACTAGGTAAGGGCAGTCGAGAGCTCCTGATCGACCTCGGAGTGGATATGGTGAAGTATGTCTCAATTGTAAAAACAGCTTCCGGGGAAGACAAGTCTATTATCGGGAGGATAAAGATTTCTGTGGAGTATAATGGAGAGAGCAAAGAGATCTTGTTTTATGTCTGCCCGTACCTTGAACAGGCTATGTATTTGGGAGTTGACTTCTGGAGGTCCTTCGCTTTAGCTCCAACAGTCTTGGGAGAAAAGCCAATTACATCCAGCGAGGCACAAGTATCCGAAGTGCAGATGTCGCAAATTAGCCAATATGCCGAAGATAGCCAGGAAGACGTGGATGTGGATGCCTGGGATCTGGAAAAAGAAGAAGCTGAAGAACTGGAGGAGGTGAAGAAGGAGTTCCTTACGAAGATGCCGGATTAGGGTCAACGACGGTAGAGGAGCATCGGATCCAGTTGGTAGAGGGCGCGGAGCCTTTTAAAGATCGACACTACCCTCAATCCCCAGCGATGCAGGAAGTGGTCTGGACCGAAGTGGACAAGATGCTGGAACTGGGAGTGATAGAGGTTAGCGATAGTCCGTGGAGCAACAGGACGACGGTAGTGCGGAAAACTAACAAAAACAGATTTTGTTTGGACGCGCGAAAGCTGAACCAACTCACCGTCAAAGACGCATACCCTCTTCCTAGCATCGAGGGAATACTGTCCAGGATCGACCAGACGCACTACATTTCCAGTGTAGACCTCAAATTTGCGTTCTGGCAAATCAAGCAGGATCCAGAAAGCAGGAAGTGTACCGCGTTCACCGTTCCAGATCGTCCGCTGTACCAGTTTGTGATGATGCCCTTCGGTCTGTGTAACGCTGCACAGAGGCTATGCCGGGTGATGGACAAAGTGATCCCGACGCAGTTGAGATCAAACGTTTTCGTCTATCTGGATGATCTCTTGGTGATAGCTCCCGATTTCCAGACAAATCTCCGGTACCTTCGGTTGGTGGCCCAGTGCCTGCGAAAAGCAAATTTAACAATAGGCTTACAAAAATCAATATTTTGCTTTAGGTCACTGAAGTACCTGGGATTTATCATCGGAGGTGGCACGTTGCAGATGGATCCTGAGAGAGTTTTGGCCATTCAAAGGATTCCCAATCCGAGTTCAGTGAAGGAACTAAGAAGCTTCCTAGGAACCGCAGGATGGTACAGGCGCTTCATCAAGGATTACGCTTCCATTGCAGTGCCGCTGACAGACGCGCTGAAGAAGCATCCGCGTGGAAAGTTTTCCCTATCTACGGAGGCCGAGACGGCGATAGGATCCCTGAAGAACGCACTCGCCACGGCTCCGGTATTGAGTCATGCGGATTTCAAGAAGCCTTTCTACGTACAGTGCGACGCATTGAATTACGGAGTGGGAGCGGTGTTGTTTCAGGTGGACGTCGAAGGAGCCGAGCGTTCGGTGGCATTCTTCTCCGCCAAGTTAAACAAGCATCAGCTAAATTATTCTGTAACGGAAAAAGAGTGTTTAGCTGCGGTGTTGGCCATTGAGAAATTCAGACCGTACGTTGAATTGATGCCCTTCACGGTTATCACGGATCACGCCAGCCTGAAATGGCTCATGTCGTTGAAGGCCCTAAACGGACTTCTTGCGAGGTGGTCATTGCGACTGCAGAGGTTTGACTTTGGGATCGAACACCGGAAAGGAGTCGATAACGTCGTGGCGGATACACTTTCACGCTGCATCGACGAAGTGGTGATAGATCCAACGGAGATCCTCGGATTCCAGACGACAGAGTTTGTTCAGAATATCAGGAGCTGAAAGGAGAAATCGGCAAGAATCAAGACATGTTGCCCGACTTACGAGTGGAAGGGGATTTGATATTCAAGCGGATGGCCTTCACGCAAATGGACGACCAAGTGGAAGGGTCCATTTGGAAATTATGGATTCCCGCGTCACTGACGGAAACTCTCATCTCCAAGGCCCACGAAGACCACACAGCTGGACACGGTGGACTTAAGAAGACCCTGCATCGGCTTAGAAGGCAATTCTACTGGCCAGCGATGACGACACAAGTGCGGGAGTATGTCCGGAATTGCGATGCATGTAAGGAGTCCAAAGCACCCAATTATCGAAGCCAGGTAGGGAGCGGTCAGGAAGTCGTAACGGAGAGGCCGTTCCAGAAATTATACATCGATTTTCTGGGAAAGTATCCCCGGTCGAAAACGGGACAAGCCTGGATTTTTGTCGTCGTAGACCACTTCTCTAAATTCACCTTCCTGAAAGCGATTAGAGAGGCGACCGCGGCGAACGTAGTTCAATTCCTAGAACAGGAAGTGTTCTACAAGTTTGGGGTGCCCGAGGTGATCCACTCCGACAACGGAAAACAGTTCCTGTCGAAGATCTTCCAGGACATGATCAGCACCTTTGGCGTCCGACATCTGCGCACAGCAGTCTACGCACCACAGAGCAATGCCACCGAGAGGGTGAACCGGACAATATTAGCTGCAATAAGGACGTATTTAGAGAAGGATCATCGAGACTGGGATATGTACCTACCGGAGAATGAAGTGTCGATCCGTGACTCAGTGCACGAAGAAACAGGCGTGACGCCGTTTTTTGCAGTTTTTGGACAACAAATGTTCCTGAATGGCAGCTGCTACAAGCTGGCGAGGAAGTTGCAATCGTTGACGGAGCATGAGGTGCACGCCCTGGATCCCACGGATAAGCGTCAGATCATCCGCGAACACATAAAGAAAAACTTACACCAAGCATACGAGCGAAGCAGCCAACGCTACAACAAACGGGCCCGAGTATTTCACGCCAGACCTAGTCAAGAAGTCTTCCGTCGTAACTTCACACTCAGCGACTTTGGCAAGAGCTACAACGCCAAGTTCGCACGGAAATTCCTAAAGTGCCGAGTCGTACGCCCAGTAGGCCACAATGCCTATGAGTTGGAGGATCTATCGGGGAGGCCTGTGGGGATTTTTCACGCGAAAGACCTAAAATTGTAGGAGCAAAATTAACACCAAGATAGCAAAAGGGAAATGTAGTCACGTATGAACTGGTAGAAGAGTGGGAGAGAGCTTAGGACTGATCCAAAAAATCGTTGGCGGGAGACAGTACAAAAAAAAATCGTTTTACGGATCGGGTCTCAAAAAAAAAAAAAGAATAATTAAGTGAGTGAAATGAGGATGGGTAGTGGTCATCACTCAAAGTGAATTTTTTTGTTTTACGTTTCCTCGAATAGCAAGGATGAAGTAGAGCTGCCTAGCGGGACGGATCGGAGGCAGGTAGACTAGCAAAGCCAGAAAAAAAAAACAGGAACAAAGTGAGTCCGCTCCAATGGGGGAGAAAAATCCCAATTTACACTCCACTTTTTTTTTTTTTTTATAAATTTACTAAGAACTGTGCCCAGTTCCGCCGTCCTGTCCACAGCGGCATGGTCTTTCGCCCGGCCTGGAAGTGGACCTCAGAAGATCGTCCCCGTCCTCCAGCAAAGATTTTATTAAATCCCATTTAAATATATACACATACTATAGAACCCACTAGGCCGTCACATATCGGTTTATACATTTATTTATTTATTCACCTTTAATTATATTTATTTATTTATTCACCTTTAATTATATTTATTTATTTATTTATTTGTTATTATATATGAAATTGTCACTATTTATAATTATTTATTTATTTAATCAGATTTAAAATAATACGCCCATGCCCATAATTTAGGTCGCAGAAAGGAAGAGATTAGGATGGGGATTAGGAGGTCGACCTAAACCAGATAGGAGCTATTAGAATATGAAAAGGATGTGTGTAAAATTTGATTTAAGGTGAAAATATACAAAAAGATGAAGTGCTAAAGTTTTAAAATGGGGGGGAAAGCGAACTGAGACTACGGGAGGATGAAGAAGATGCTGCACATGGCAGGGAGACCCGAGATAGTCGGATCCGGATCTCTGGTAGGGTGGGTACGTCGGAGGTACAAGACCAACACCTCGACCTGGTCCACGTAGCGGTAGGAGATTGTTTGTCGAGTAGCGTCTGTATGGTTTATTTTTGATGTGTCGTTACGTTAGTTTCCGTTTTTGTTATAGCCGTTTCAAATATTGTCTGAGATACTCGATTTGTTTGGTTTGTTGTGCGAACTCAGGGCTTGGGAAGTATCCAGCCCTGGGATGACTGGCGGGCCGGCCCCCCCCCCCCACCAATAAGTAACAAAATAAATGAGAAAGAAAAAAAAAAAGGGGGAAAAAAGTTGCCTCGTGTAATAAGGGCTCTTGTTTAGGCGCCGCAGGTGGAAAAAGGAATTTTTATTTTTACAACCAACCCACGCCACAAAAAGCGCCATATTTTATTAAAAACATTGGTTTTTGTTGGGGGGAAGAAGGATAGTTTTTTATTTTTTATCTCTTGCGGGGGGGGGGGAGGGGAACCCCCCGGGCCGGGGGGGGGGGGGAGTTGTCAACCGTGACCACGGCGTCTTCCTCCACCGTAGGGCTACTTCCTCGCACGTCGGCTGAGTTGACTTTTTGTTTTTTTCTAAAGGGAAAAACCCCTTTGGGTTAATTTTTGTAGCCGGGGAGGGGGTTCGCCCCCTCCCTACTAAAAAAATAAAATTCCGACCAAAATAAAATACGAGGAAAAAATTTTTTTTTAATTTACTTTTAAAATTTTTTTCGGCTTTTTAAGATAATTAAATTCGTATCGTAAAGGAAGGCAAAAAAGGCTCGCAAAAGATATTATAAAAGGTCCGCAAACGATATCTTCTGCGAGCTACCGAAAACGAAACTTTCACTGCCACAAACTGAGCGACTAGTGATTCATTTTCTTATCGTTTTCGGATCTGAATTCGATAGTTTTACCCGCTTGAGTTTCGCGTAACTCACGTTTGCGATATCGTTTACGAAGTTTTGGTCCACTGGGGTATGACTCATGGCGGGAAGCGAAAGCAAGCTGAGCATTGCAAATGTATGTGTGTGTAAGCAGACACGACAAAATATTTATCAATTCTTATTTTCCGAAACCGTATGTCGAGCATCAAGAAAAACGAGAAGGAACGTGTGAGTCGCTTCTGGGGACGCGACTCTACTTATACCCGTACTCAGTCAGTAAATACATTTTTCGATATGATTTTTTAGAATTTTAGAAAAAAAAAAAATTTTACATTTTACATTTTTTGCTACATCTGTTATCTACATCTACATCTACAATGTATATTTTACATCTAAAATGTAGATTATAGATGTACCATTCAGATTCTACATTTCCTCTGCTAGGGGTTGCTCGCGCACTGAACGCGGCAGAGTGTGCGAGCGAGAGAGAGAATGAGTTGTGTTTGTCTTGCTGGAGGGGGCGGGGGAAGCAACTGAAAATTAATTTCTTCATTCTGGCTATAATTATGATCCGATCTGATTCATGTTCAGCAATCTGGTAGATATGGTCATTCTCTACGATACTGCGTTTTTAGTTTTATCGTATCTTTAAAATTGTGCCTGCCACAGATTTTCGTCCTTTCTACTAAACTTTCTCAAAATTATGTGCGCGAAAATCACATCAACTTCCTCTGTCAAATGCGACTTTAATTTAATAAGATGGATAGACTCATTAATAGAGTCAGAAAACATCTTTATTTGTTTTGCAGAATCGTTATTTAGCATTGGTAGATCTAGTATACGATTTAGCTGATCCGAAAATATTTTTCTTTTATTTTCGTACCGCTTGTTCAATAAATACCAAGCGACATTATAATTTTCTGCAGGACCTGTCAATAGGTGGGCCACCATTGTCCTTGCTTCACCTTTTAGCGCGAGTTTTAAATAATTAAACTTCAAAGATGGTTTCATATCATCTCTGTTATGGATTATGTCACAGTACAACTGTAAAAATCCGTCCCACTCTTTTTCTTCTCCAGAGAATGTGGGTACCTTTGCTTTTGGTAGAACGGGAAAATCATCGTCTTCTTTTTTATTTGCTGTCCCATTACTAATGTTACCGTTTGCATTACTTATGGCCTGCACCCTATCATCTAAGGTGTCTAATATACCCTGAATTTCGAATTCTAACTCGACGATCTGCTCGTCATAGCTGGGATTTGTAGCATAAGTCTTATAGTAATCCTCAACCTTCTGATTAAGTCTATTCGAGAGGAATTCTATGGTACTTATCCTGCGCTGGCATTCAAGCAAGCCAGCCTGATCTACTCTCCTAGTAGTTTCTTCTATACAAGCTCTCAGCTGGTCTATACATTTATCGAATTCCTCAACAATTTTTCAAGACTATCGCTTATTCATGGCTCTGTATCTCTCTTCAAAGTTCCAGTCCCTACTGGTCCTAACTTTGCCATTTCTACTTTCCTTTTGATAAGGCTCCAGTAGATTTTAATAGATCATACCTATTCTGTATGTCCTGAACGTTTTTACAATTTTTATACCCATACTCAAAAAAGAGTTAAGGGGTATATTAGATTTGTGGTAAAAGTGGATGTGTGTAACGTAGAGAAGGAAAATTTTCCGACCCCATAAAGTATATATATTCTTGATCAGCATCAATAGCCGAGTCGATAGAGCCATGTCTGTCTGTCCGTCTATCCGTCTGTCCGTCTTGTTTGACGCCTGGATCTCAGAGACTATAAAAGCTAGGGCAACCAAATTTGGTTTCCAGACTCATGTGATATCACACTGCTACAAGTGTATTACAAAATTTCGCCCCGCCCCCTTCCGCCCACACAAAGGACGAAAATCTGTGGCAGGCACAATTTTAAAGATACGATAAAACTAACGAGAAGGAACGTGTGAGTCGCTTCTGGGGATGCGACTCTACTTATACCCGTACTCAGTCAGTAAATACATTTTTGAGATAAATTTTTTTTGAATTTTAGAAAAAAAAAAAATTTTACATTTTACATTTTTTTGCTACATCTGTTATCTACATCTACATCTACAATGTATATTTTACATCTAAAATGTAGATTATAGATGTACTATTTATATTCTGCATCTCCTCCGCTAGGGGTTGCTCACGCACTGAACGCGGCAGAGTGTGCGAGCGAGAGAGAGAATGAGTAGTGTGTCTCTCGCTGGATGAGGCGGGGGAACCAACAGAAAATTAATTTCTTCATTTTGGCTATAATTATGATCCGATCTGATTCATATTCGGCAATCTGGTAGATATGGGCATTCTCTACGATACTGCGTTTTTAGTTTTATCGTATCTTTAAAATTGTGCCTGCCACAGATTTTCGTCCTTTGTGTGGGCGGAAGGGGGCGGGGCGAAATTTTGAAATACACTTGTAGCAGTGTGATATCACATGAGTCTGGAAACCAAATTTGGTTGCCCTAGCTTTTATAGTCTCTGAGATCCAGGCGTCAAACAAGACGGACAGACGGATAGACGGACAGACAGACATGGCTCTATCGACTCGGCTATTGATGCTGATCAAGAATATATATACTTTATGGGGTCGGAAAATTTTCCTTCTCTACGTTACACACATCCACTTTTACCACAAATCTAATATACCCCTTAACTCTTTTTTGAGTACGGGTATAAAAATTGTAAAAAACGTTCAGGACATACAGAATAGGTATGATCTATTAAAATCTACTGGAGCCTTATCAAAAAGGAAAGTAGAAATGGCAAAGTTAGGACCAGTAGGGACTGGAACTTTGAAGAGAGATACAGAGCCATGAATAAGCGATAGTCTTGAAAAAATTGTTGAGGAATTCGATAAATATATAGACCAGCTGAGAGCTTGTATAGAAGAAACTACTAGGAGAGTAGATCAGGCTGGCTTGCTTGAATGCCAGCGCAGGATAAGTACCATAGAATTCCTCTCGAATAGACTTAATCAGAAGGTTGAGGATTACTATAAGACTTATGCTACAAATCCCAGCTATGACGAGCAGATCGTCGAGTTAGAATTCGAAATTCAGGGTATATTAGACACCTTAGATGATAGGGTGCAGGCCATAAGTAATGCAAACGGTAACATTAGTAATGGGACAGCAAATAAAAAAGAAGACGATGATTTTCCCGTTCTACCAAAAGCAAAGGTACCCACATTCTCTGGAGAAGAAAAAGAGTGGGACGGATTTTTACAGTTGTACTGTGACATAATCCATAACAGAGATGATATGAAACCATCTTTGAAGTTTAATTATTTAAAACTCGCGCTAAAAGGTGAAGCAAGGACAATGGTGGCCCACCTATTGACAGGTCCTGCAGAAAATTATAATGCCGCTTGGTATTTATTGAACAAGCGGTACGAAAATAAAAGAAAAATATTTTCGGATCAGCTAAATCGTATACTAGATCTACCAATGCTAAATAACGATTCTGCAAAACAAATAAAGATGTTTTCTGACTCTATTAATGAGTCTATCCATCTTATTAAATTAAAGTCGCATTTGACAGAGGAAGTTGATGTGATTTTCGCGCACATAATTTTGAGAAAGTTTAGTAGAAATACCTTGCAGTTATATGAAACTCATATTAAGCGGTCTAAAGAAATTCAAACCTTACCAGATGTTATGGAATTCTTAGAGCAACGGTACAATTCTCTTTATTCTTCCCAGGATGAAGAGAAAAAAACCATTAAAAAAAGTATTGCAACATAGCAGCAATAAGGAAAATTGTGTGTTATGCAAATCAGCATGCCACTCCATATTGTACTGCTATAAGTTTAAGAGAATGTCGGAGAGAGAAAGAAGCCAATTTATACAAAAAGAGCGCCTATGCAAAAGAAAATTGTGTGGAATCTTCATCTTCCTTATGAGAAAAAGGAAACTGTTTACACTTGTTTGACAAAAAAACAAGCGTTTTTAGCCACCGCACTTATAAAAGTAAGAGCGGTGAATGGTGGCTATGAAAACCTTAGAGCTCTTTTTGATTGTGGGTCGCAATGTACCATAATTTCCGAAGAAGCAGCTCAAATTTTAAACCTGGCGCGAAAAAGAGTAAACACCGAAGTAAGTGGCGTGTCATCGACAGACTCTTGCACCTCAAAATATACAGTTACTTTGTCGGTAAAAACTCATAGAAAACCGCTTAATATTGAAGCTATTATTCTCCCAAAACTTATGAAAGCGTTACCAATAAAGTCTTTCAATATTGAAAAATCTCAATGGAAAGATTATGTGCTGGCAGACCCTGACTTCAAGCAGCCTAAATATGATTTAATTATGTTCATTATTTGCACTGTACCGATCATTGTTAATCAGCCTATGTTATGCACGGCAGCGGCCGCTCTTTCATTTTATCCCGCCTTCTTCGCTTTGTTCTTGCAGTTGCAGCATCTAAGCTCTCGCGTTCCATATGACGTTCGTGCTCGGCTAACCATCTGCCCCGATCTGCTCTCCTTTCATCGCTGGTTTTCGCTCTCTTTAACACTTGCTGCATAGGGCGCTGGCAAGTCGGCCCATTTGCCCTTGTAGCCAGTTGAGAGATAATCTTCGTATCAATCGCATCGCTTTATTATATCGGTCATACTAACGCCTACTTTAATTACCAATACAAAATAAATTTTACATTTCCCATTGAAACGCTAGACCTTTTTCTTAAAACTCAAACGAGTTTCAACGGCTATTAAAAATTCTTAATAGCCAAACATTTGGTGACCCCGACGTGATTGTGCATTAGTTAATATATTCGTGCAATCACAAACTACTATTAAGCATTCAAACATTGCCATATATTACCGGTTGTTCGTTATTGTCGTTTGCCCGCGGCTTTAAGTGTCATCGACCACATATATATACACCAGCCGCTCTTGCATATAAGCATATACGTTTTGTTTGCGGTGCTCTTTCCCGTCACTTGCGCGCGGTACTCTTTTTTTTTCATCTTCCCGCTAGAAACTAACTACCGCTGCGGAAAACTGGGTGATTTTTCTGAAGCGGAAGGCATCGGAATTGTGCGAAGGCCTCAAAAGATTGAGTGCCACTTGGGAGAATGAATTATCGGCTTGCGACTACTATATGCTCGTGGTAAGGTTGGAGGAGATCGAGGAGCTGCAGGGCACGTTCAAAACCGTGCAGAACGAGCTCGAAGAATTGGATTGTCGAGAATTTAGCAGTGGATTGCGCGACAAGTTTCAAACACTTTTCCGAGAGTTGAAGCCGTCAATTTGTCGTGAAATTGCCAGGACTAGCGATCAGATGCCTTCTCATTCCACGTTGGCTGGAACAAATGCAACTGCTGGATTTGCCTGTTCGCAGCCTCCACCTCGCCGTGGAGAGTCCCTGCCGCCTTTGCAATTGCCAACGTTTGGCGGAGGGTATGCAAACTGGTCAGATTTTTATTCTATGTTTGTTACCATTATTGACAATCATCCGGACCTATCCAATATTGAAAGTTCCAGCATCTGCGATCTTGCTTGCGTGATTCGGCGTTGGAGACAATTCGATCGTTAGAACTCTCGGATGGCAACTATATTATGGCAACTTATGCGCCGAGCAGTCAGGTGGGAAGAAGTACAAAAACTAACCCTTCTAGATCCGCACTTGTGGCCACAAGTCACAGCTCATCGGGATGCGCTGTTTGCAGTGAAACTGCTCACGAAATCCATTATTGCTCGAAGTTCAAGGCCCTGTCCCCTGCGAGTCAGGAGACTCTCTCTATGCTTAAACTGTCTCAAAGCAGGTCATCGGGGGACTACATGCAGCTCGAGCAGCTGTCGTATCTGCGGGCGCAGGCACCACACTCTTTTGCACTTCGGTAATCCTGAAGCTACTGCAGTCCAAACTCAATCATTGGCACTTGAAACTATATCTCTCAGCACTCAAACATATACTTCAGCACCCACGTTGTCTCATAATGCCACTGCACCTTCTACTTCGTCGTCTACCTCTGCTGCTCTTATTGCCCAAGGTTTCAGTAATGATGTTGTTCTGTTAGCCACGGCAACAGTCTTGGTTAGAAATCGTTCAGGAGTTCTCGTTAACTGCCGAGCTTTGCTTGATTCCGGCTCTCAGCTCCACCTAATAACCTCTCGTTTTGCAAATCAGCTTCAGCTTCGAAAAATAAAATCATCGACTGCAGTATCTGGAATAGGTGATTCAAACTTCGTCACGGATGGATTTTCGGTCAACATTAGCCTGCACTCTCGCTCGACGGACTACTCAACTCTCATCACTGCTGTTGTAGCCGATCGTCAACCAAGTTACGGAATAGACACTCACGACTGGAACATTCCAGCAAACCTACCTCTTGCTGATCCAGAGTTTCATAGACCTCAGCGTGTCGATCTTTTAATTGGCGCCAGTCTGTTCTACGAGCTTCTTTGTGTTGGTCAGGTCAAATTACTGCCAGGATTGCCATCAATTCAGAAAACTCGTTTGGGATGGGTCGTGTCTGGAGGTTATTCTCCGGTAAAGGGATCTTCTTTGATTGTGTCGCGTGCTCCGGCCGCAGTTGCTGACAATAGTAACCTAGAAGAGCGACTTGACGTACTGCTTCGACGGTTTTGGGAGGTAGAGAATTGCATGGAACCTATTGTAAAGTCTACGAAAGAAGAGCTAGATTGTGAGGCTCACTTTTGTTCAACATTTCCATCGATTACAAACTGGCGATTATTGTGTTCGGCTGCCAGCTAAATATAACTTGGATCTCTTGGGGGAATCTTATCAACAAGCTCAACGTAGATTCTTATCTCTTGAGCGGAGGTTAGATCGTCGCCCTGATGTGAAATCTCAGTATGCTGCGTCACAAAGGAAGATAGCTCGACAACCAAGCTGAGGGTCGTTTTCGATGGATCCGCAGCAACTTCATCCGGTTATTCCCTGAACGACGTCTTAATGGCCGGTCCTGTAATCCAACCCAAGCTTTTCCATATTCTCACTCGATTTCGGTCATATGCAGTTGCGATAACGGGAGATATTTGCAAGATGTACCGGTGTGTAAGGGTCTCACCAGAGAATAGTAACTTGCAGTGTATTCTGTGGAGGAATTCCATGCAAGAGGATTTGCGTGTGTTTAAGCTGGACACCGTTACTTATGGGACGAAGCCTGCCTCATATTTATCAGTGCGGGCGATGCATCAGCTGGCAATGGATGAGCAGGTAGCGTTTCCTGTTGGGGCTTAGATTCTTTGCCGGGACTTTTACGTCGATGACTTGATATCTGGAGCCAGCTCTCAGGATGAGGCTATCCACATTCGTGAGCAAACCACTGCAATTTTGTCGAGAGGTCAGTTCCGGTTGAGGAAATGGTGTTCGAACGTGCCTGCTGTGCTCGATGGAGTTCCGGAACAGGACAAGGAAACCTTTTTAAAGTTCGACGATGGCAGCAATTTCACCAAAACTTTAGGACTTGCCTGGGATCCGGTTTCTGATCAGCTTTTATTCTCGTTTTCGGCCCTACAGTCATCTTCGCGTCCCTGCAGGCGTTCCGTTTTGTCAACAATAGCTCGGTTCTACGATCCCCTCGGACTAGCTGGGCCTATCATTACAAAATCAAAAATCTTTCTCCAGCAGTTGTGTAAAGAGAAGTTATCCTGGGATGAAAGCTTGCCATCCGCACTCAACACCTCGTGGCAGGAAATATGCAATAGTTTTGGCCAGATTCAGCGTTATGAATTTCCTCGGCTTGTGCTCATTCCGAACTCTGAGTTAGAAATTCATGGATTTTGCGACGCGAGCATAGAGGTTTATGGTGCCTGCATTTATGTTGTGTTGAAGGGTCAGCGATCCAGTCACTTACTTTGCGCAAAATCTCGTGTTGCTCCATTGAAAACACTAACCATACCAAAGCTGGAGCTTTGTGGAGCGGAATTGCTAGCTGGGCTCATATCTGAGGTAGCAGGAATGAGTGTCTTCAAAGGAAGGTGCTACTGTTGGTGTGATTCGGCTGCTGCGCTCTCTTGGATTCGGGACGAGCCATCCCGATTCAATATATCTAGACATTTGCGAGTTGAGTTGTAAATTCAAACTAAATTTTATTCTTAAAATCAGAGATTTATATCAGATTACAAACAATGTATGTGGTACAATTGATATTCTATTCTTATCGCTAGACCCATGGAACGGCTACATTTACCGTGGGGGTTGTTTGAGTGCATGCAACGCATTGCATACAACATTAATGCTTAGCCCTACATTTGATCAGTGGGATCTCCACTTGTGTGTTACTTGTCGCGTACTTATTACCACACATCCTTGCCCTTTCTTTCAAACGGTCGTAAATTATCGACTTTATGTACTACTACATTTAAATTTAGAAATATATAGATTGTGTACAGAATCTTTTCTTAATGTACTCGTACATCGACATGTTCATGTTTCAACATTCTGCAAAGGCCCGAAGGTGACAAGGTTTGGTAGAGTAATTTTATTTTACCTTCTTGTATTTATTAGAATCATAATTACTGATGATAATTTTAGATAATTTGCAGTGGGTAGGGAAGAGCTATTGATTGCAGTCTTCTTGCTACTTTAATTCTTCTTATGGTATTTATAATTCACATTAACATTGTTATTAGTCCGATAATAAAGGCTGCGTGTCCCGATACATGTTCATAGACATGAACAGAACCCAACAGCAGACAACGAACACAAAATACAGTTCTCTTGAACGAGGCCTACAAACCCGCAGCTATCTCAACTCTAGCGGATCGCGGGCAAGATGTTCATAAACATGAACAGGAACGACACAGGCCACCCCATAAATAATACAGTCCACTTGAAGGAGGCCACTTGAGAAAAGGGACACCTAAATCTAGGATCGGTTCGACCATAAAGTCATCTACATGGGTCGCGTCGAACCCAAATCTGTCGACACACTTGTCGCACAGTCACACACACTTGTCACTATCAATGATGATCGTGGGAACAAGTGCCGCACATTTGTTATTTTCTTAGCGTTGGTCTTAGTTTAATTATGTTAGAGTTTCCTATATATAGTGCATAAGTTTTGAGAATAAAACAGTTCGAATTTACAACTCGTCTCAGTAACAACAACATTTGGTCCTTCGAGCCGGATTTATTATTCAGAATAGTCTGGAGAACAGAAGTCGCATCAACATTTGGTTCATCGAGCCTCTGAGTTTCCCCCACCCGTGGTAAGAAATTCAGACATATCAGCACCAGAGCACCTGTTATCCCCCACCAGTGGTAAGAGACAGAATAGCATAAAACCTTGACTTTTATAGCAAGGTAGCTAGTGGCAACTAAACACGACAGCATAAAACCTTGACTTTTATAGCAGGGTAGCTATCGGAAGCATCGAGCCCCTGTCATCCCCCTCCGTGGTAAGAGGCAGAATCGCATAAAACCTTGTCTTATATAGCAAGGACGCTAGCGGCAAATCGATAGAATAGCGTAAAACCTTGGACTGAGTGCCAAGGTCGTTATCAATAACCAAAAAAGTCGATACTAAAACTCTGATCCCTCCCAAAAGGGACGAGTATATAAAATCGCACAAACACCTGAGCCTAAATGAACACTTATCAGTTGTGAGTCGTGGCACAACGTGGACACTTAGGACACTTAGGTTCACTTAGGACAGTTTAAAACAAGCCTTTAAAATGGGCACGATCCGGAAAACATTGCTAGAGGAGCAGGATAAATTAGAAGCGAACATGATGCTCCTACAAAAGAGTTCATTAAGCAAACCTTTTTCTCAGAGCAGTTCGGAAAATAATCTGATCTATTTAGCAAGAATCAGAAAGGCCATCGAGAAAAACCATTCGGAATTGTTAAACGATGGTTACGGAGGGGAGGAATATTTCGAAAGGAATATATTTCAATATTTAATGGAAAAAGCTAAATCTCTCGAAAACGCAACACTTATGTTATACAAGTGCGACCAACTTAATAAGTATATAAACGATAAAGCCTTTAATGATATAACAGAATACGATATCCAGAGGATAAATAGTGGATTTTCCAAAATATCAGAGCTATTTCATGGGCTTCAATTATCGCATCTCACAAAAGACCTCATCGAGAAGAAACGTGAAACTTTCAAGGAATGTGGGCCAAAAGCAGCATTTCTAAGAAGCCGGTGCAATATGGAATCTAATACCGGCAGCACACTTCGTATCACTATGGGCCCCCCGAAGCCCACACGTTTTCCACGTGTGGCGTCAACTGCTAATATTTCCATCCCGGTGATCAGCAAGCCTGTGCAAGAACAGAAGCAGAAGAAAGACGACAATCAAACAAAAATGCCAACTTGTCATCTAGATGCAAAGGAGGAAGAGAAAATCGAAGAATCATCGGTTAAAGAAGCAGTCGAAGAACAAAAAGCCGACGAAAAGATAGCAAACGACGACGACGATGATGATGATGATGAGGGTGTGTCGGGTGCCCAGAAGGCGCACCAGCGTGTGCAGAGTCCCACCAAAATATCTTCGCACACGCCAGTGACTCAGAATGATCCGCTGGGTGCCCTCAACGAGGAGGACTCCTCCACGAGCACGCCCACACAGCAGAAACAGGAAGGGCTGATACAGGAGCAGGAGAAGGAGCAGCAGGCGCAATCGCAGACAGATGGCAACATTTACAGCGACAAGCCGATCCTGTTCAGGGCACAAAGTAGTGCCACTTTCGATGAATCGACGCAGATCGGCAAGAGCATGCAACGGTCGAAGACGATGCCGGTAGCTAGCAGTGGGGTGACCCACAGCCTGGCCAATATCGGATCATCACTGAAGTTTACATTCGGACGTTATTCACCCGCACGATTGTCCCTTAAGAAAGACTTAAAATTGCCCGCCAATATAATAGAAAATATCTCGAGCATAAGTCGCAGTCTGACGGGAAGAAAGTCTAACGAATTGATCCAAGGATCCCTGGATATCCCTGGCGCCATATCGACCAATACAACAGAGGAAAAAGAAACGATGGAGCTCTAGACTCAACTCTAGCGGATCGCGGGCAAGATGTTCATAAACATGAACAGGAACAACACAGGCCACCCCATAAATAATACAGTCCACTTGAAAGAGGCCACATTGAGAAAACGACTCCCAAATCTAGGAATCGGTTCGACCATAAAGTCATCTACATGGGTCGCGTCGAACCCGAAATCTGTCGACACACTTGTCGCAAAAAAAAAAAAAAAAAAAAATGGCAAAATGTTTGAACGGACGTGTTTCAAAGTGCTCTCCAGTGATTGCAAAAAATAGAGCCTGAGACCCTCCTGAAAACATAAACAAGTGAGCTGGTGTAAATTCAAATTGGAAAGGGCACGTACCAAGCTTGTCCAAAGCGAAAGGTTGACCCTACAGAGCACTCTGCCGAGGTCCGGACGTGCTCCAGTTCTCCACTGAGGGCGGAGGGGCGGAAGGGTGCACCCTTAAGCAGCCGACATAAACCCTCTCTTTCCCCAATGATATTGGGACCACAAAAACAATACTTTCCACGCGCACTTTACATCGTTTTCCTTTCACTGGCGACTCGAGCAGCTGATCCAAAAATAGTGTTAGGTAGCGTGCAAACTAACCACTATAGCACTATCGGCTGCATAAGACCGTAGCAACCAGCTGCTGTCACGGAGTACAACCAAAATAAGCAAAAGAAGAAACACTAGAAGTGATCGTCAGGCACCTATTCCCAGCGCAGGACAGCGAGATAGAGGACTGCCGGTACGGGGCACCGAGTTCCGCCGGTGACAACAGAAGAGGTGCTCAAAATAGCCAGAGAGTTCCAAATACAAAAGCACCAGGACCTGGTGGCATTCCAAATCGGGCTCTCAAACTGGCCAAAATAAGCATGTTCCCAGACACTTTTGCGCGGGCATTCACCAGGTGTCTCACAGACGGCCGCTTCCCTGGGATATGGAAACAGCAAAAGCTGGTGCTGATCCCAAAACCAGGGAAAGATACAGACGACCCATCGGCATACCGGCCCATCTGCCTCCTCGACAGTGCAGGCAAGGTGCTGGAGAGCATTATAAGTGGAAGGCTAAATAAAGCAATAGAGTCCTCTGGGGGACTATCCGACAGGCAGTACGGTTTCCGGAAGGCTCGGTCAACCCTGGATGCACTGGACAAGGTGTGTAGCACAGCCAAAAAGGCTATAGAAGGCACGCGATGGCTCGGTGGGGCAAAAAAATACTGTTTGGTGGCCACATTGGACATCAAGAATGCATTCAACTCAGCATCTTGGAGCAGGATACTGTCCTCCCTTAGGAGACTGGGCATCCCAGATTACCTGCAAGCAGTGGTAAGCGACTACCTGAATGATAGACGGCTCCAATACGGTACCGACGATGGCCCACGGACATACTCCATCACGGGAGGGGTCCCACAAGGATCCGTACTGGGACCCTTACTGTGGAATACCATGTATGATGGAGTCTTGCGCCTGGACTTCCAAGCCGGCGTAGAGATTGTGGGCTTTGCTGATGACGTCGCGGTCACGGTCGTCAAGAAGACCCTGCAGGAGACGGAAACCGCAATGAACGAGGCCATCAGAACCATAGGCGGTTGGCTAAACCTGGCAGGACTCGAACTGGCCGAACACAAAACGGAAGCGGTCCTTATCAGCAGCAGAAAACAGGTTGAGACGGCGAGGTTAACAGTAGGAGGAGCCTGCATCGTCTCAAAAAGAGCCATCAGGTACCTCGGAGTCATGCTGGACACCCGGCTATCATTCAGAGAGCACCTGCAGGAGACACACCGGAAGGCACACGGCGTCATTATGGCCGTATCCCGCATGATGCTGCATAATAGAGGGCCGAAGTCGACGAGCAGGAGACTTCTCTTCAACGTAGCGAAGTCGTCAATAATGTACGCCGCGCCGATATGGGCTCAGGCAACAAACACCAGAAGCTACATCAAAGGGATAGAATCAAACTTTAGGCTTGGAGCCCTGCGGATCAGTGCGGCTTTTCGCACAGTTTCCACAGAGGCTATTCTGGTGATAAGCGGCATACCACCCGTCGAACTGGCAGCGATGGAAGCCCGGACAAACTACATGGAGAGGAGGGTCGCCACCACGCAAGAAGACGACAGAGCAGCCAGGAGCAGAGCGCGGTCCATATGCCTGGATAGATGGCAGGCTAGATGGGATAGCGCGGAGAATGGCCGCTGGACACACCGACTAATCCCCGACATAAAAGCGTGGATAGATAGGCGGCATGGAGAACTCACGTTTCCATTGACGCAGGTTCTGAGCGGACATGGGTGTTTTAAGTCGTACCTATATCGCTTTGGCCATGAGGAGGACGACCTATGCACCAGCTGTGGTGTGGAAGAGAACGCTGAGCATGTGCTCACCACATGCGTCAGATTCCTAGAAGCCCGCAGACGAGCAGAGGGCACCCTAGGGGTGCCTATCACAGTAGACGGCCTGGTTCCAGCTATGCTGGAAAGCGAACAAAACTGGACGGCGATTTGCAGCCTTGCGACGGAGATCGCGACAGAGCTACGACGTCAGGAACGTATCAGAAACGAGCGGCCATAACAGGCTAGCCAGCCTTGTGAAGCAATGCTTCACGGCAGTCCCGCAAGTCTGGTCTATATATGCATTTAAATTATATCCTTATTCCTTAACGTATATTCTTATAATTATTTGTATATATCCTTAGGTTAATACTACTATGAATAAAAAAAAAAAGAAAACTTGTACGCTCGGGACAGTTACACACACTTAGTCACTAAATCAATGGATGATCTTTAGAACAAAAATTTATTTGCTCCGTTCTACATCTACAATGTATATTTTACTCTAAAAGCGATTGGTCCTTCAGGTTAATTACGTCTGCTAGAGTTGCTCGCCTATATATAGTGCAAAAGAATAAGTTTTGATGAATTGCAGGGGGGGGGGAAACAGTTCGAATTTACAACTCGTCTCAGTAACAACAACAAAGTCTGATATATTCCTTGATATGGGCATGCTACTTTTGTTTTATCGATTTAAAATAGCCGAGTCGATATAGCCATGTCCGTCCGACCGTAGCAGTGTTGACTATCACGAGTCTTGAAACCAAATTTGGTTGCCCTAACTCTTATAGTCTCTGAAACCAGGCGTCTGGAAGACGACAACGACAGACGGACAGACGGACAGACAGACATGGCTCTATTTCAAGACTCTATGTGATATCACACTGTTACAAGTGTATTGGGTCGGAAAATTTCGCTTCCCTGCCCCCTTCCGCAAACAAACCTAATTAGGACGTATAAAAAATCTGTGGCAGGCACAATTTTCAAAAGATACGATAAAACTAAATAAGCGCAGGAATATCGTAGAGAATGCCCATATGCTATCAGATAAAACAGCCGAATAACTTTAAAAAAAAAAATTATTTTTTTTTTTTTTTTTTTTTTTAAATATATTTTTTTTTTTTTTTTTTTTTTTTTTTTTTTTTTTTTTTTTTTTTTTTTTTTTTTAAATAAATTTTTTTTTTTTTTTTTTTTTTTTTTTTTTTTTTTTTTTTTTTTTTTTTTTAATTCCCCCCCCCCCCCCCACAAAAAAAAATTTTTTTTTTTTTAAAAATAAAAAAAAAAAAAAATTGAATCAGATCGGATCATAATTATAGCCAGAATGACGAAATTAATTTTCTGTTGGTTCCCCCGCCTCATCCAGCAAGAGACACACTACTCTATCTCTTTCGCGCTCGCACATTCCTCCGCGTTCCTAGCGGAGGAGATGTAGAATCTAAATGGAACATGTACAATCTATATGTTAGATGTATAATATACATTGTACATGTAGATGTAGATAACAGATGTAGCAAAAAAATGTAAAATGTAAATTTTTTTTTAAATTCTAAAATTCTAAAAAATCATGCTCCAAAATGTATGTACTGACTGAGTACGGGTACGTTCCTTCTCACGTTCCTTCTCGTTTAATTTGAAATAAAAACTTATAAATTTAATGTTTGTTTGATTAACTTGTATGCTTATCAGTGGCTATTATATTTTGTATCCATTATTTTGAGTTTTGTTTTTTCAACAAATTTTTCTGTTAGCCCTAGGGGGGGCCCTAGGCAACTGCTAATCTGGCCCTGGACCGCTTCCCGTCGTCAGACTTCATATTTTGTTGTTTTGTATTGTATAGTATTTGGTAACAGACAATGTATGTTATGATAAATAATTGATTTAAGTTAAAAAATCTACATATTTATATACATATACCAATTCTTTGCATATATGTATCAATATATATAAAAAAAAGAAATATATATATAGTAACATATCCATAATGCCCTGCATTAAGTATACGTTAAGAACTGGACACATTCATAACCACACATTCATTACCCCATGTATCTCTATATGAAATAAGATACCCCAACACCTGCATAAACAACGCAGAACCGACAGGAAGTCCCATGCATACCGAAACTCTGGAGTGGAATAGAAACGTCGCTGACCACTACGTTATCAGCTCGTTCCCACACTCCATCCTATGACTAATTAGAATCGATCCCACACTCCAACAGAAGGGATAACTCATGTAAACAAGTGAGTTCCCAAGAGGAAAGCCGACACCAATCACCAGCTGCGGCTGACCGTTTCATCCAAGCCGACGCCTCCGCCAAGCCTCCCACGCATAGGCCAACGCATCGCTATCAGCATCTCTCTTCAAAACAACGCCTCTCGCTACCGAAGCTTCGATTCTCTCAGCCGAAGCCATCATCACTCAATCCCGAAGACAATACATCAGCCGAAGCCAAAAGCTTATGGATATAAGCTTTAAGCTTCATAACCGAGGTCCCGAGATAAAGAACTCGAGAACCAAAGATCAGTTCCGTTTAAGACTTCTAAATATCGAGTTGGGGAATTCGCCTCCTATGTTCTACTATAAGTTCGTTTAATAAAATATCTTTTTAAAAACTTACTTTGGAACTCGGGAATTATTATTGGCGCAGCCGGTAGGATTCACAACACTAACGTTATTGTTCCGGTACTGATCTATTAGAAGCAATCTAAACGACTAGATTGCTGGAGATTAGCGAAGCTAGTTAGACCAAGTGAATCCGCCAAAGAACCTAGGTGCAACGTAGCACTAGGCTAAACACAAACGTTAAACAAACAACACCTGTGTAACCAAAACTACAACGATTTAACTAAATCACCAACCGCAACGATTGAAATAAAATACCAACCAAATAATCAATCGAGTGATATACACGCGAAGTGAATTAAAATAAACTACAGATCAAAATGGCATTACCACCAGCAATCCTCAGTGAAATTCACTTAAACCAAGCACTATTGTCAATTCGACAAGTGCCGGCATATGACGGATCAGCTGGAAAGCTGAGCTCCTTCATCAAACGCATCGAGTTCATCCTAGAACTGTACTCGACCCAAGACCCCCGACAGTCACGAGTACTGTTTGGAGCCATTGAGGTGCAGCTAACCTCAGAAGCCCAGCGACTATCACAAATGAGGCAACCCAACACCTGGCTGGAACTGAAGACAGCTTTAATAGATGAATTCAAGAACCACACACCATACGAAGAGCTTTTGAGACAAATCTACTTCACAAAATTCAATGGGAGTCTTCGTAAGTTTATAGAAGATCTAGAAACCAAAGCTCTCGTAGTTACTAATAAGCTAGCATTAGAAAACAGTGCAGCCAACACCCTGATTTACCAAAATGCCTTAAATAATACAAATAAAGAACAGCATAAACCGCAACAGTCCGCTCAGAAGAATAATGGGAATTATTACCCAAACTTTAGTACTAACACACAACAATCTCAGAATCCATCTGGTTCAGGTACATCTAGGTACAATCATAATAATCCTGGACTGCAACAGGAATTTCGTAATTCCTTGCATAAAGGTCAAGCACAGAATCCAGCGAATTACCAAGCTAATCAAAACCAGGCTAGTGGCAACAGATAGAATCAACCTACTAAAAGGGTTAGAGAAAGCGAAAGCGATCAGATGAAAATGGATGTAAATTTTCATCAAACAGCCTCGGAAGAAACCGAGGGGGATCCTATATAAACCTAAAATTAAATAATAAACGAGAAGGAACGTGTGAGTCGCTTCTGGGGACGCGACTCTACTTATACCCGTACTCAGTCAGTATATACATTTTTGAGATATAATTTTTTAGAATTTTAGAAAAAAAAAAAATTTTACATTTTAAATTTTTTTGCTACATCTGTTATCTACATCTACATCTACAATGTATATTTTACATCTAACATGTAGATTATAGATGTACCATTTATATTCTACATCTCCTCCGCTAGGGGTTGCTCGCGCACTGAACGCGGCAGAGTGTGCGAGCGAGAAAGAGATAGAGTAGTGTGTCTCTGGCTGGTGGAGGCGGGGGAACCAACAGAAAATTAATTTCTTCATTCTGGCTAAAATTATGATCCGATCTGATTCATATTCAGCAATGGGCATTCTCTACGATACTGCGTTTTTAGTTTTATCGTATCTTTAAAATTGTGCCTGCCACAGATTTTCGTCCTTTGTGGGGGCGGAAGGGGGCGGGGGGAAATTTTGAAATACACTTGTAGCAGTGTGATATCACATGAGTCTTGAAACCAAATTTGGTTGCCCTAACTCTTATAGTCTCTGAGATCCAGGCGCTCATCAAGACGGACGGACGGACAGACGGACGGACAGACGGACATGGCTATATCGACTCGGCTATTGATGCTGATCAAGAATATATATACTTTATGGGGTCGGAAACGTTTCCTTCTCTGCGTTGCACACATCCACTTTCACCACAAATCTAATATACCTGTTTGAGATGCCAAGCTTTTTTGGCACCTATATTTATCCAAAAATAAGTTAAAGAGTTTGATTTTCAACGTTATAATGTTTATTTATACCGGCGGCTAGCTGCAGCCAATTGCTCGCTCTTTTGCCCAACCAGATAAATGTTCACAAGCGGGGGTTCAGTATGCAACCTATGCGGCGAGAGATTAGCATAGAACTAATTGGGCCACGACGGCCGATCAATCCAAAAGCCGAAGCGGCAGATGCAGAGCGCCCTTTAACAGGGAGAGCGCAGCAGCACTACCGAACGCTGGGGACATACATAATCTTAGGTTTCGAATACTCTTATACACCTAGTTACAGCTACTTTTAATATTATCGTATACGCTTAAGTAGCCGCTGGCCCGAACATACTCCCCCCGTTGGAAGCTCGCCTTTCAACCGACTTCTCAAGGGGCAGCAAACACAGCCGAGTAACGGCCCTCCTGATGGTTCCTGAAGCCGTCTTCAAATCAGCCACGCGGCATACTCCATCCTTGCCTTTGACGACGTCGACCACTCTGGCCAGTGGCCAACGCATTGGAGGAAGATTCTCATCCTTCACCAAGACGACATCGTTGACGCAGAGGTTTTGCGCAGGCGTACGCCACTTCGAGCGCTCTTGTAAAAGAGTCAGATACTCTTCGCGCCAACGCCTCCAGAATGTCTGCTGCAGTTGAGTGACCCGCTGCCAACCATCCAGACGGTTGTAATTGAGCTTCGTTAGGTCAGGCTCGAGAATTGACTGATGCGGGCCTCCCAACAGCAGATGAGCAGGCGTCAACACATCCAAGTCCTCAGGATTTTCTGAAAGCGAGAGCAAAGGGCGAGAATTAACAATTTCCGCGATCTGGCAGATCAAGGTGCGGAGCTCGTCGAAGCTAAGGATGGATGGCCCAACTGAGCGGTACAGGTGATACTTTGCGGACTTCACGGCCGCTTCCCACAATCCGCCAAAGTGCGGAGAGCGCGGGGGATGAAATGCTAGTCGATGGTGTCAGCCAAGCAGGATTCATGGACTTCCTTCATGTGGGAGTCGCTCAGGAAAAGCTTCTTCAGCTCCAGAAGCTCATTCTTAGCGCCAACGAAATTTGTCGCATTGTCCGACCAAATATGACTTGGCCTTCCTCGAGTGGACGTAAAACGTTTCAATGCGCCCAGGAACGATGCGGTGGTCAGATCTTTGACAAGCTCCATGTGTATGGCCTTAGATGTGAAGCAAATAAACACGCTTATGTAGCACTTGATCGGAGGCCTCGTGCGGATTTCTGATCGGTAGAAAAAGGGTCCACAATAGTCCACTCCAGTTACTTCGAAGGCCCGCGATCCTTCCAGACGCTCCTTAGGCAAGTCTCCCATAATGTGCTCAACCATGCGCGGCCTCGTCCTGAAGCATCTAACACACTTGCTAACCGCTTTCGAGACGGCTTTGATTCCTCCAATAGGCCAATATTCTAATCGAATTTTAGCAAGCAAGGCGCGAGGTCCGGCATGGAGGTTCCGTTGATGATAATAGCTTATCATTGCAGATGTTACGGGATGCCCCTTGGGCAAAATAAGCGGGTGCTGAGCATTAAACGGGAGCGATGAGTTGCCGAGACGACCTCCAACTCGAAGTAAACCTGACGGATCGATGAACAGAGATAGCGAACTGATGGAGCTAGACTTCCTGACTTGCCCATTGCGTCTAATCTCCTTTAGGTCCGACCACAAACTTGCCAGCTGAACGTGTCGAACAAGAAGATGCGTTCCTTGCTGTATGTCAGAAACCGTGAGTCCAGGATGCCTAAGACGATTAACGAATTTATGCATGTAGGCGAATGTGCGCTGCATGCCAAAGAAAGAATTAGCAAATTTGCATCCGGACGTGAGATCGGCATGTGGAGACGTGATCAGCAATACACGCTTGCGAAGCTCAATGGTCGGAGTTTCAGAAACGGCAGATACAGGCCACTCATCCTTAGAACCTAACAAAAACGAGGGGCCGTGAAACCACAGCTCTGACTGGATGAGGTGGCTGGAAAGCGAGCCTCTGGAGAGGATATCAGCGGGATTCAACAATGTGGGAACATAGCGCCATTCCATGCCTTGCGTCAACTCCTGAATTGTTGCCACTCGATTTGCCACGAAAACCTGGAATTTGGCTGGCTCATCCCGAATCCAAGATAACGCCGTAGACGAATCCGACCAGCAGTAAAACTGACCTGGGAAAATTCCCGTCTCCTTTAAGTTCCGCATAACCTTCGCAAGCAAATGGGCTCCACTCAATTCCAGCTTTGGAATCGACAATGATTTTAGTGGCGCCACTCGAGACTTTGAGCACAAAACATTGCTCGACGACTCCCCTTGCCTGGACACGACATATATGCAAGCACCATATGCTTCCATGCTGGCATCACAAAATCCATGAACTTCTAAAATTGTGCTGGAATGATGGACAACGCGAGGAAAGGAAATGCAAGAGATGCTTGCCAAACTGCTTCTCAGCTCAATCCAAGTTGAGTGCAGCGCTGTCGGTAGGCTTTCATCCCAGTCCAAATGTTCTCTCCAAAGCTGCTGAAGAAAGATCTTGCACTTCACAATAACAGGATTAATCAATCCAAGAGGGTCGTAGAAACGCGCAATAGTTGACAAAACCGACCGCTTGGAGGGCTTTGAATTCGTGTCCAGCGCGGACAAGGCAAACAGCAGCTGATCTGACGCAGGGTCCCAAGCTAAACCAAGAGTTTTGGTAATGTCGCTTCCATCATGAAACCGCAGAAACTTCTCCACGTCGTCCTCTGGAATTCCATCAAGCACCTCCTGGTTACTCGAGCACCATTTTCTAAGCTTAAAGTTACCGCAAGACAGCAGACTTGAAGTTTGGCGCATCTTTCCTTGACCTCTGCGACCGAGTTGCCGCCAGAGATGAGATCATCAACATAGAACTCCTGTTGCAGAGCAGCTGAGCCAAGAGGGTAGGGATTACCCTCGTCAATGGCCAGCTGGTGCATTGCGCGGACCGCTAAAAACGATGCAGCCCTCGTACCATATGTGACGGTGTCTAATGTGTAGATCTGAACCTCGGACTGGATGGAATCTCGCCATAGGATGCACTGGAGAAAATTGTCGGGTGGAGATACCTTTACGCAGCGGTACATTTTACAAATGTCACCAGTGAGAGCGACGGGATATGTTCGATCCAACCTTGCATTCATTCTATCCTCCGAATCCGGAGAATTTCGGGTTGCCAAAAGCGACGAGCTTGATACCCTCTGTCCACCACCAGATACGATCCACCCAAGCCGTGTCTTCTGCAGAAGAGGCAATCCGTCTATGAGCTTGATTTGTCCTACGCAGAGAAGGTCATAGAAAATGCTCGCGCCAATGAGCAGATCTACTCGCTGAGGATTAAAAAATGCAGGGTCGGCAAGCTGAATATTGGAGGGAATGTTCCAATCGGCTACATTAACTGCCAGACTTGGTTGGCTATCTGTGATTGTGGGAGCGATGAGAGCAGTGAGTGTGGTCGAATAGTCCGAAGTGCGAGACTGCAGGCAAATGCTGACGGTGGATCCCTCAGTGGACACGCTAGTATCGCCCAGACCAGAAACAAGGGCAGACGATTGAGTTCTCCTAAGCTGAAGCTGCTGGGCGAACCTGGAGGTAACGAGATGAAGCTGAGATCCTGAATCTAGAATAGCGCGACAAGGAACCAAAACGCCAGATCGATTCTTCACCAAAACAACAGCTGTGGCCAGCAACACAATATCGGAGTGGAGACCTTGGGCAGCAAGAGAGGTAGACGCAGGAGACGGCACACTGCTGGCAGAATCCTGAATCGGCGTAGCAGCTCCTGGTTGTACTGCTCGTTCTGGATGAGAAACAGCTGGGGAGCTTTGCGCTATAGATGAGTCGAAGTGCAACAAGGTATGATGCCTCCTTCCGCAAACTCTACACTGGCCACCTGTGCATGCACGAGTCCGATGACCCGATTTTAGGCAGTTAAAACAAAGTGACAGCTTCTTCACTTCCTTGTGACGCAGAAAAGGAGATAAATTTGTGAAGATGCTGCACGAGTATATTCCGTGGCCCGCTGAATGGCAGAAAGGGCATCCAGACGGGTCGGCGGAAGAGTTAGAGGCAACAAAGGTTTTCTTTAGGTGTGTAGACTGGCTTTTTCCCACCTGAGCGCTACCAGCGTGTGTCGCTATAGCGTATTGCACGTTCTCCATCTTCTGGCATCGCTTCTCCAGGAAATCGTAGAATTCCCCAGCTGTTGGTATCCTGTCCGATGACGCAGTCTCTTCCCATTTGGTTTGGGTCTTCTCATCCAGCTTTTGCAGCAGCATGTGGATTATCATGCATCCAGATATCTCCTCAGCACTTCCTAATGTCTGCAGAGCGCGCGTATGCAAGTTGACTGCATCCGAAAACTCCCGAAGCCTTTTAGCAGAATGCGAATCTACCTTCTTGAGCCCAAGAATCTCCTTGATATGTGCCTGGAAAACAAGTCGTTTATTATTAAAACGTCTGCTAAGTATGTCCAGAGCCACACGATAATTGGCACTGGAGAGCTCCAACGATCGAACCGAATCCAGGGCCGCATCCGAGAGACATGAGCGAAGATGTTGGAACTTCTCGATTTCACTGAGATCTGCATCCCCTTCGATGACCGAATTGAACATGGCAATAAAATCCGCATATTCCACATAGCCACCGGAGAAGCTAGGTAGCTTCAGTTCAGGAAGCCGCTGCTTGTGAGCCATGATGATGGTGTGACCTCCAGAGCTATTTGGCATGCTAGTGGAATGAGCAGCTACGCGCAAATGCCCTAGTTCGAGAGCCGCCAGCAGCTCGGCTTTCAAAGAAATGAAGAGCGTATCAAACGTTTCACGCAGCTCACTTCCAATCTCGTCTTCATCCAGTGATTCCAACTCATTATGGGATTTGTTGAACTCCTCACGCATTTCAGCCAACATATCGAGGCGCACATCTATTTCTGACGCACTTAAATTGTCGATTTTATTCCCCGAGAATGACTGACCAAGACGCTGCAGCCGATCATGCAGAGACTGAACTTTACGCTTGTAAAGCCTCAGCCTTTTTTCCTCCATCGCAATATTTCCGCCCGCACCTGTATTCGGCTCGTTGTCCATGCCAACCGGTGTAATGCAACGAAACAACGGAAAATGTAAGACCGCTTAAGCGACGGCGAAAGAACGGGAGCGAGAATAGAAGACACGGAAAGTCAAGGGCCGCGGCTGCAGCGACGCAGAGCAAGAGAGAATCGGCGATTAAGCAATGGAATATTAGACGGCTGCAGTCTCACTGCACTTGCACTTTAACTGTTCTTATTTGCACAAAATGTATTTGTTGGTCGTTAAACGGCACAGCAACGAATGTCTTATTCGATTTTTATAGTTTTTAAACGAAACGCGATTAAATGTTGTAGTTAAATCACGTCGGGGTCACCAATGTTTGAGATGCCAAGCTTTTTTGGCACCTATATTTATCCAAAAATAAGTTAAAGAGTTTGATTTTCAACGTTATAATGTTTATTTATACCGGCGGCTAGCTGCAGCCAATTGCTCGCTCTTTTGCCCAACCAGATAAATGTTCACAAGCGGGGGTTCAGTATGCAACCTATGCGGCGAGAGATTAGCATAGAACTAATTGGGCCACGACGGCCGATCAATCCAAAAGCCGAAGCGGCAGATGCAGAGCGCCCTTTAACAGGGAGAGCGCAGCAGCACTACCGAACGCTGGGGACATACATAATCTTAGGTTTCGAATACTCTTATACACCTAGTTACAGCTACTTTTAATATTATCGTATACGCTTAAGTAGAAGCTGGCCCGAACAATACCCCTTAACTCTTTTTTGAGTACGGGTATAAATACTTAGAGGTATCGTGGATTCGTGATCATCCATTAACATCATAAAAGAAAATATTCCGAATGCCCCCATAAACACAGAAAACCTCAAGGTCCATACCATCAACGGACCAGTTAAGTTAACAAAAAGTATAGTTAGGCCCCCCAACAAAGTCTGTCCCAGTGAGCAGAAGTTCTACCTATATAACTTCTCGGACAACTATGATATCCTTCTAGGAAGAGAATATCTGATGGCTAGCAAGGCCGTAATTAATTACAGAGACAATACTGTAACGTTAGGAGAAAGAACATTCCCAATCATTATTAGTGGAGAAACAATTGAAGAAGTTAGGACCGCACATAAGTGCAAAGATACCTCTTCGGAAGAAGACAATATCGCACCGACGTGCCTTGACTCATCCTCAGAAGGGGATCAATATTTTACTTCCGCTATCGAGAATGAACTAAGAGAATGTCACGAGCTTAGGCTAGATCATCTAAACGATGAAGAGAAAGAAAAATTGAACAAAAGTACAGGTTAGTCGTAGACTATAGAGGTCTCAACGAGATAACCATAAAGGATAAGTTTCCCACTCCAAGAATGGATGAAATCCTAGACAAATTAGGAAAGTGCCAATATTTCACTACGATCGACTTGGCAAGAGGTTTCCATCAAATCCCAATGGAACCCAATTCGATCGCGAAAACGGCCTTTTCTACTAAACATGGTCATTACGAGTATACTCGAATGCCATTCGGGCTAACCAACGCCCCTGCCACATTCCAAAGATGCATGAACGATCTTTTGGAAGACTTAATTTTCACCGATTGTTTGGTGTACTTAGATGACATAATAATTTTCTCCACTTCATTGGACGAACACCTTCTGTCACTAAGAAAAGTCTTTGGCAAGCTGAGAGATGCAAACCTCAAGCTACAAATGGACAAGTGTGAGTTTCTGAAGAAAGAAACCGAGTTCCTAGGTCACATAGTTACACCCGAAGGAATAGTACCAAACCCCAACAAGATCACAGCCATCACAGGGTTTCCCATCCCAGAAACCATAAAACAAATCAAGTCATTCTTAGGTCTATGCGGATTGTATAGAAAATTCATCACTAATTTCGCTAACATAGCCAAGCCTATGACGCTCAAACTCAAGAAACGAGCAATAATAGATCCTAAAGAAGAGAAATATGTCGAGGCATTTGAGAGACTAAAAGTACTCATCACCTCAGACCCCATTCTCGTGTACCCAGACTTTAACAAAATGTTTTCTGTTACTACTGATGCTAGTAACATGGCTATAGGTGCAGTCTTATCGCAAGACCATAAGCCAATCTGCTATGCCAGCCGAACGTTGAACGAACATGAGATCAACTATTCCGCTATTGAGAAAGAATTGTTAGCAATTGTTTGGGCTACTAAGTATTTCCGATCATACTTGTTCGGAAGAACATTCGAAATACTTAGCGACCATAAGCCTTTAGTATGGTTAAACAACCTCAAGGAACCAAACATGAAACTACAAAGGTGGAAGATCAAATTAAACGAATTCGACTTCAAAATCAAATATCTACCTGGCAAAGAAAACCATGTAGCTGATGCCCTTTCCCGAGTCAAAGTTAACGAAAACCTACTCGGAGAAGTCTCTGATAGTGCAGGCGCCACAATACACAGTGCGCAAGAAGACAATCTAAATCATATCCCCATCACAGAACGACCAATCAACTATTTCAATCGCCAGATTGAGTTGATCAAGGGAGATGAAGATATTTCCACAAATTGATCATCAAAATCACCTACAAGGAAATTACTAACACCTTAGCCAAAGAGCTCATTAAGGAATATCTATGTACCAAAAAGAGCGCATTATATTTCCATAACGACACTGATTTTCCAACTTTCCAACAAGCGTATCTGGAAATTATCAGTCCAAACAATTTCACAAAAGTGATGAAATCAAGTACAAAGCTCATAGATATACCAAATTACGCGGAATTCAAAGAATTGATAATGAAGAACCATAAAGAATTACTTCACCCTGGAATAGAGAAAACTACCAATTGGTTTAAGGGAAAATACTACTACCCTGATCACCAAAAATTGATACAGAACATAATAAATGAATGCACAACGTGTAACATCGCCAAGACTGAGCATAGAAACACCAAGTTGTCATTTGAAGTAACACCGGAAGTCTTAAACATCCGGGAACGTTACGTAATGGACTTCTATCTGATAGGTAACCAACAGTTCCTATCATGTATCGACATATACTCAAAATTCGCGACACTAATAGAAGTGAACAGCCGCGACTGGTTAGAAACCAAAAGAGCTATACTAAAAGTCTTTAATGAAATGGGAAAACCCCAGGAAATTAAAGCCGATAAAGATTCAGCCTTTATGTGCGCAGCATTGCAAGCATGGCTAATCTCGGAAGATGTCAAAATCCTAATCACCTCCAGTAAAAACGGAATTTCAGACATTGAAAGATTCCATAAAACGGTGAACGAAAAATTGAGAATCATATCCAGTGAGAATGACCTCGAAAACAAGTATACTAAATTCGAACTAATAATGTATACCTATAATCAAAAGACCCGACATAACACCACCAACAGAACACCTGCAGACATATTCATATATGCAGGAAGTCCAGAGTATGACACTCAACTGAACAAGGTGAATCAAATCACCCAGTTGAACCAAAGTCGTAATGACTTTGAAGTGGACACTAGGTTTAGAAAATCACCCCTCGTAAAGTCTAAAATAACTAACCCTTTCAAAAAGACGGGGGAAATAACCAAAATAGATGAAAAACACTATGAAGAAAAGAATAGGGGAAGAAAAATAACACATTACAAATCTAAATATAAAAAGAAAAAGAAAATTAACATAAGCAAATATAATAATTCCAGCCCGCCCATCGAATCGGAAGGTAACGATCAACGGCAACATAATTAAATTCATCGTCCTCATGACATTAATGGTCCTTACAACAGAAGGACAAAATATTGAAATAAATCCAATTGAATCCAGAAACGGATATCTCATATTTAAAACGGGATCAATCGATCTCCCCATAAATTATGAGTACCATTACCTAATAGTTAACGTAACAAAAACCGAAGAAACCTATCAAAACCTTCTAGTAATGGCCAACCAATTTCCAAACGTAATCCAAATAAAATATCTAGTAGATAAACTAACTAGGGAAATAAATGGCTTGAAAATAGCTAAACGCAACAGGAGAGGCCTAATAAATATAGTAGGTACCGCCTATAAATACTTATTTGGCACATTAGATCAGGAAGATAGGAAAGAATTAGAACAGCGAATAGAAAATCTCGCCAGCCATAGTATCCAAACAAATGAACTAAACTTAGTTATAGAGGTAGTAAACCATGGAATTGAGATAATAAATCCATTAAACAAAGAAAATAACAAAAATCAACAATTAGAAATTTTAATTTTCGATCTACAACATTTCACAGAATAGAAATATAGAAATGGGAATGCAACTTACTAGACTTGGTATTTTTAACCCAAAACTACTAAAACAAGATTACCTGAAACATATAAATTCTGAGAAATTATTAAATATTAAAACTTCCACATGGCTAAAAGTTGACACAAATGAAATTTATATAATCTCCAATATTCCGAGTGAAACTGCTAATGTCCCAATATATAAAATTGTTCCATACCCAGATAATCAAAATAATATTTTAACAGAAATAACATTCGATAAATATTATATTTACGAAGACAAAATATATAGCAAAGAAAAGAAACAAATAATAGAAGACAATTGCATAAAAGGGATTTTAAAACAAAAACCCACTAAATGTCCATACACAAAAACATTTAAGAATTTTCAAATTAATTACGTTGAACTAAATATATTGTTAACATGGAACCTTCCCAAATCCAAATTAAACCAAAATTGTTTAGATAAAGAAATAACTATCGAAGGAAATAATATAATCAAGATTTACAACTGTTCAACCCAGCTAAACGAATTCACAATATCTAATTCAATGCTAGATTTCACACAAAATGTCTATGTAAGTAATAACATAACTAGATTAGAACCACTGTCTTATGTACAGACAAAAGAAATAATTATAGAACACACAAAATATAGTAATATATTGCAGATAGTTATAATAATTATGTTCATTTTATCAATAATAAGCATAATTGGGTTTCTAATTGTTAAATTTAAGAAAATACCTAAAAATATAACTATCAAATATGTAAAACCTAAGGAAAAAGAAGAAGAAGAAAAAAGTAACCCAATAGTTATAGAGGATATCCCCTCCCTATACCCTAAAGTGAAAACCTGAGGACAGGCTTATAAGAAATGCCGGGGGAGTAACATATCCATAATGCCCTGCATTAAGTATACGTTAAGCACTGGACACATTCATAACCACACCCACACTTACACACGATTATGCATCTGCCCAGCACTCACCCTTACCCCATGTATCTCTATATGAAATAAGATACCCCAACACCTGCATAAACAACGCAGAACCGACAGGAAGTCCCATGCATATCGAAACTCTGGAGTGCAATAGAAACGTCGCTGACCACTACGTTATCAGCTCGTTCCCACACTCCATCCTATGACTAATTAGAATCGATCCCACACTCCAACAGAAGGGAGAACTCATGTAAACAAGTGAGTTCCCAAGAGGAAAGCCGACACCAATCACCAGCTGCGGCTGACCGTTTCATCCAAGCCGACGCCTCCGCCAAGCCTCCCACGCATAGGCCAACGCATCGCTATCAGCATCTCTCTTCAAAACAACGCCTCTCGCTACCGAAGCTTCGACTCTCTCAGCCGAAGCCATCATCACTCAATCCCGAAGACAATACATCAGCCGAAGCCAAAAGCTTATGGATATAAGCTTTAAGCTTCATAACCGAGGTCCCGAGATAAAGAACTCGAGAACCAAAGATCAGTTCCGTTTAAGACTTCTAAATATCGAGTTGGGGAATTCGCCTCCTATGTTCTACTATAAGTTCGTTTAATAAAATATATTTTTAAAAACTTACTTTGGAACTCGGGAATTATTATTATATAGAAAAGTTATCGGAAGAAAGGAATTTATTGACAAAGTTGCAAAGTCAGATTATTTTATTTTATTTTATTTGTTTGTGTATAGTATTAGTCAGTTTTATGCTTTTTGTGGGGTTTCTTTGTGCCTCTTTATTTTCCGTGTGGTTCTGTTGTTTGTTTTTATACCCGTACTCAAAAAAGAGTTAAGGGGTATATTAGATTTGTGGTAAAAGTGGATGTGTGCAACGCAGAGAAGGAAACGTTTCCGACCCCATAAAGTATATATATTCTTGATCAGCATCAATAGCCGAGTCGATATAGCCATGTCCGTCTGTCCGTCTTGTTGAGCGCCTGGATCTCAGAGACTATAAGAGTTAGGGCAACCAAATTTGGTTTCCAGACTCATGTGATATCACACTGCTACAAGTGTATTTCAAAATTTCGCCCCGCCCCCTTCCGCCCACACAAAGGACGAAAATCTGAGGCAGGCACAATTTTGAAGATACGATAAAACTAAAAACGCAGTATCGTAGAGAATGACCATATCTAACAGATTGCTGAATATGAATCAGATCGGAACATAATTATAGCCAGAATGAAGAAATTAATTTTCTGTTGGTTCCCCCGCCTCCTCCAGCAAGAGACACGCTACTATATCTCTTTCTCGCTCGCACACTCTTCCGCGTTCAGTGCGCGAGCAACCCCTAGCGGAGGAGATGTAGAATATAAATGGTACATGTATAATCTACATGTTAGATGTAAAATATACATTGTAGATGTAGATAACAGATGTAGCAATAAAATGTAAAATGTAAAATTTTTTTTTTTCTAAAATTCTAAAAAGTCATATCTCAAAAATGTATATACTGACTGAATACGGGTATAAGTAGAGTCGCGTCCCCAGAAGCGACTCACACGTTCCTTCTCGTTTTTCTTAAATTCTAAAAAATCATATCTCAAAAATGTATATACTGACTGAGTCACGGGTATAATAGAGTCGCGGCTAAACCTCCAGAAGCGACTCACACGTTCCTTCACTTAATGCCCGTACTGAAAAATTGAAGTTCGAGGTTGTATATTAGATTTGGTAAAAACGTGCAAGTCACAGAGTGACAGAAAATTGTTCCGACCCCAGGCAAGTATAGTATATTCTTGATCAGAAATCACATAGCCGAGTCGATAGGAGCCATGTCTGTCAGTCTGTCCGTCCAAAGACGGTCAACGTTTGTCCGATCTTTCTTTTGAGCGCCTAGAAGTCTCAGAGACTATAAAAGCTAGGCGAAGCAAATTTGAGATTCCGACACAATCTGATATCACACTGCTAAATTTAAATGTATTTCAAAATGTCGCTCCACCCCCTTCCGACCCCACAAAAGACGAAAATCTGTGGCAGGCACAATAACGATACGATAAAACTAAAAACGCAGTAGTGTAGAGAAGCCCATATTTACCAGACTGCCGAATCTGAATCAGATCGGATCATAATTATAGCCAGAATGAAGAAATTAATTTTCAGTTGTTTCCCCCCGCCCGCTCTTGCCGACAACCTCGCTACTCATTCTCTTTCTCGCTCGCACACTCTGCCGCGTTCAGTGCGCGAGCAACCCACTAGCGGAGGAGATGTAGAATATGAACGGTACATCTATAATCTACAAGTTAAAAAATGTACAATATACATTGTAGATGTAGATGCAGATAGCAAATGTAGCAAAAAAATGTAAAATGTAAAATTTTTTTGTATACCCGTACTCAAATATTTTTTTCTTAAATAATTTTATTTACGTATTTTTATTGTATTTATATTTTTAGCGAAGGATTTGAATCCTGTTTTTTATTTTGGGGAATAAGGGGAAGGGGAATGCTTTTAAAAGCAGCTCAAGTCGACTCGTAGGTCCCCAAAAATATGTTTTGGCTAGAGTGACCCCATTGCTTCGCGATGGCCTCCCCGTGGTGTTCCTGGATACCAATTTAATATATTAAATATATATTAACTATACATTAGTTATATATATATTAATATATAAATTGTTAGCTGATTCGAGACGCGCTTACGTAAAAAATATATAGTATAGGTTAAATACATAAATTATAAGCTCACATATATACTGACTGAGTACGGGTATAAGTAGAGTCGCGTCCCCAGAAGCGACTCACATGTTCCTTCTCGTTTTTTTTTTATTTTTGGCTGCTTGGTTTTTCTTTCCAATTTGCTAACCTCCACTTCACTTTGTACTTTTGATATTGCTGGATTTTATTTTCACTTTCGATGTTTCGGCCTCGAACACGCTCCCGACGCGTATTTATTTACACGACTACAATATAAATTATATTGTAAGAATTCAAAAATACTGCCTGTATAGCACGTATTTTATCGAATTTATTTGAAACTTCTGTTTCATTAATTTTTTATACTCGGTTTCTTACTACATTACTACAACTACTTTACTACTTACTACTTACTACAATAACATTCGATAAATATTATATTTACGAAGACAAAATATATAGCAAAGAAAAGAAACAAATAATAGAAGACAATTGCATAAAAGGGATTTTAAAACAAAAACCCACTAAATGTCCATACACAAAAACATTTAAGAATTTTCAAATTAATTACGTTGAACTAAATATATTGTTAACATGGAACCTTCCCAAATCCAAATTAAACCAAAATTGTTTAGATAAAGAAATAACTATCGAAGGAAATAATATAATCAAGATTTACAACTGTTCAACCCAGCTAAACGAATTCACAATATCTAATTCAATGCTAGATTTCACACAAAATGTCTATGTAAGTAATAACATAACTAGATTAGAACCACTGTCTTATGTACAGACAAAAGAAATAATTATAGAACACACAAAATATAGTAATATATTGCAGATAGTTATAATAATTATGTTCATTTTATCAATAATAAGCATAATTGGGTTTCTAATTGTTAAATTTAAGAAAATACCTAAAAAATATAACTATCAAATATGTAAAACCTAAGGAAAAAGAAGAAGAAGAAAAAAGTAACCCAATAGTTATAGAGGATATCCCCTCCCTATACCCTAAAGTGAAAACCTGAGGACAGGCTTATAAGAAATGCCGGGGGAGTAACATATCCATAATGCCCTGCATTAAGTATACTTTAAGCACTGGACACATTCATAACCACACCCACACTTACACACGATTATGCATCTGCCCAGCACTCACCCTTACCCCATGTATCTCTATATGAAATAAGATACCCCAACACCTGCATAAACAACGCAGAACCGACAGGAAGTCCCATGCATATCGAAACTCTGAGTGCAATAGAAACGTCGCTGACCACTACGTTATCAGCTCGTTCCCACCCTCCATCCTATGACTAATTAGAATCGATCCCACACTCCAACAGAAGGAGAACCTCATGTAAACAAGTGAGTTCCCAAGAGGAAAGCCGACACCAATCACCAGCTGCGGCTGACCGTTTCATCAAGCCGACGCCTCCGCCAAGCCTCCCACGCATAGGCCAACGCATCGCTATCAGCATCTCTCTTCAAAACAACGCCTCTCGCTACCGAAGCTTCGACTCTCTCAGCCGAAGCCATCATCACCCAATCCCGAAGACAATACATCCATCAGCCGAAGCCAAAGCTTATGGATATAAGCTTTAAAGCTTCCTAGGAGATCGTCGAGATAAAGAACTCGAGAACCAAAGATCAGTTCCGTTTAAGACTTCTAAATATCGAGTTGGGGAATTCGCCTCCTATGTTCTACTATAAGTTCGTTTAATAAAATATATTTTTAAAAACTTACTTTGGAACTCGGGAATTATTATTATATAGAAAAGTTATCGGAAGAAAGGAATTTAATAACAAAGTTGCAAAGTCAGATTATTTTATTTTATTTTATTTGTTTGTGTATAGTATTAGTCAGTTTTATGCTATTTGTGGGGTTTCTTTGTGCCTCTTTATTTTCCGTGTGGTTCTGTTGTTTGTTTTTATACCCGTACTCAAAAAAGAGTTAAGGGGTATATTAGATTTGTGGTAAAAGTGGATGTGTGCAACGCAGAGAAGGAAACGTTTCCGACCCCATAAAGTATATATATTCTTGATCAGCATCAATAGCCGAGTCGATATAGCCATGTCCGTCTGTCCGTCTTGTTGAGCGCCTGGATCTCAGAGACTATAAGAGTTAGGGCAACCAAATTTGGTTTCCAGACTCATGTGATATCACACTGCTACAAGTGTATTTCAAAATTTCGCCCCGCCCCCTTCCGCCCACACAAAGGACGAAAATCTGAGGCAGGCACAATTTTGAAGATACGATAAAACTAAAAACGCAGTATCGTAGAGAATGACCATATCTAACAGATTGCTGAATATGAATCAGATCGGAACATAATTATAGCCAGAATGAAGAAATTAATTTTCTGTTGGTTCCCCCGCCTCCTCCAGCAAGAGACACGCTACTATATCTCTTTCTCGCTCGCACACTCTACCGCGTTCAGTGCGCGAGCAACCCCTAGCGGAGGAGATGTAGAATATAAATGGTACATGTATAATCTACATGTTAGATGTAAAATATACATTGTAGATGTAAATAACAGATGTAGCAAAAAAATGTAAAATTTAAACTTTTTTTTTAAATTCTAAAATGTATATACTGACTGAGTACGGGTATAAGTAGAGTCGCGTCCCCAGAAGCGACTCACACGTTCCTTCTCGTTTTTCTTAAATTCTAAAAAATCATATCTCAAAAATGTATATACTGACTGAGTACGGGTATAAGTAGAGTCGCGTCTCCAGAAGCGACTCACACGTTCCTTCTCGTTATACCCGTACTCAAAAAAGAGTTAAGGGGTATATTAGATTTGTGGTAAAAGTGGATGTGTGTAACACAGAGAAGGAAAATTTTCCGACCCCATAAAGTATATATATTCTTGATCAGCATCAATAGCCGAGTCGATAGAGCCATGTCTGTCTGTCTGTCCGTCCGTCCGTCCGTTTGTCCGTCTGTCTGTCTTTTTGAGCGCCTAGATCTCAGAGACTATAAAAGCTAGGGCAACCAAATTTGGTTTCCCGACTCATGTGATATCACACTGCTACAAGTGTGTATTTCAAAATTTCGCCCCACCCCCTTACGACCCCACAAAAGACGAAAATCTGTGGCAGGCACAATAACGATACGATAAAACTAAAAACGCAGTAGTGTAGAGAATGCCCATATTTACCAGACTGCCGAATCTGAATCAGATCGGATCATAATTATAGCCAGAATGAAGAAATTAATTTTCAGTTGTTTCCCCCGCCCCCTCTTGCCGACAACCTCGCTACTCATTCTCTTTCTCGCTCGCACACTCTGCCGCGTTCAGTGCCCGAGCAACCCCTAGCGGAGGAGATGTAGAATATGAACGGTACATCTATAATCTACATGTTAAATGTACAATATACATTGTAGATGTAGATGCAGATAGCAAATGTAGCAAAAAAATGTAAAATGTAAAATTTTTTTGTATACCCGTACTCAAATATTTTTTTCTTAAATAATTTTATTTACGTATTTTTATGTATTTATATTTTTAGCGAAGGATTTGAATCCTGTTTTTTATTTTTTTGGGGAATAAGGGGAAGGGGAATGCTTTTAAAAGCAGCTCAAGTCGACTCGTAGGTCCCCAAAAATATGTTTTGGCTAGAGTGACCCCATTGCTTCGCGATGGCCTCGCGATTTAATATATTAAATTGTTAGCTGATTCGAGACGCGCTTACGTAAAAAATATATAGTATAGGTTAAATACATAAATTATAAGCTCACATATATACTGACTGAGTACGGGTATAAGTAGAGTCGCGTCCCCAGAAGCGACTCACATGTTCCTTCTCGTTTTTTTTTTATTTTTGGCTGCTTGGTTTTTCTTTCCAATTTGCTAACCTCCACTTCACTTTGTACTTTTGATGTTGCTGGATTTTATTTTCACTTTCGATGTTTCGGCCTCGAACACGCTCCCGACGCGTATTTATTTACACGACTACAATATAAATTATATTGTAAGAATTCAAAAATACTGCCTGTATAGCACGTATTTTATCGAATTTATTTGAAACTTCTGTTTCATTAATTTTTTATACTCGGTTTCTTACTACATTACTACAACTACTTTACTACTTACTACTTACTACAATAACATTCGATAAATATTATATTTACGAAGACAAAATATATAGCAAAGAAAAGAAACAAATAATAGAAGACAATTGCATAAAAGGGATTTTAAAACCCACTAAATGTCCATACACAAAAACATTTAAGAATTTTCAAATTAATTACGTTGAACCAAATATATTGTTAACCTTCCCAAATCCAAATTAAACCAAAATTGTTTAGATAAAGAAATAACTATCGAAGGAAATAATATAATCAAGATTTACAACTGTTCAACCCAGCTAAACGAATTCACAATATCTAATTCAATGCTAGATTTCACACAAAATGTCTATGTAAGTAATAACATAACTAGATTAGAACCACTGTCTTATGTACAGACAAAAGAAATAATTATTGAACACACAAAATATAGTAATATATTGCAGATAGTTATAAAATAATTATGTTCATTTTATCAATAATAAGCATAATTGGGTTTCTAATTGTTAAATTTAAGAAAATACCTAAAAATATAACTATCAAATATGTAAAACCTAAGGAAGAAGAAGAGGAAGAAAAAGTAACCCAATAGTTATATCCCCTCCCTATACCCTAAAGTGAAAACCTGAGGACACGCTTATAAGAAATGCCGGGGAGTAACATATCCATAATGCCCTGCATTAAGTATACGTTAAGCACTGGACACATTCATAACCACACCCACACTTACACACGATTATGCATCTGCCCAGCACTCACCCTTACCCCATGTATCTCTATATGAAATAAGATAACCCAACACCTGCATAAACAACGCAGAACCGACAGGAAGTCCCATGCATATCGAAACTCTGGAGTGCAATAGAAACGTCGCTGACCACTACGTTATCAGCTCGTTCCCACACTCCATCCTATGACTAATTAGAATCGATCCCACACTCCAACAGAAGGGAGAACTCATGTAAACAAGTGAGTTCCCAAGAGGAAAGCCGACACCAATCACCAGCTGCGGCTGACCGTTTCATCCAAGCCGACGCCTCCGCCAAGCCTCCCACGCATAGGCCAACGCATCGCTATCAGCATCTCTCTTCAAAACAACGCCTCTCGCTACCGAAGCTTCGACTCTCTCAGCCGAAGCCATCATCACTCAATCCCGAAGACAATACATCAGCCGAAGCCAAAAGCTTATGGATATAAGCTTTAAGCTTCATAGCCGAGGTCCCGAGATAAAGAACTCGAGAACCAAAGATCAGTTCCGTTTAAGACTTCTAAATATCGAGTTGGGGAATTCGCCTCCTATGTTCTACTATAAGTTCGTTTAATAAAATATATTTTTAAAAACTTACTTTGGAACTCGGGAATTATTATTATATAGAAAAGTTATCGGAAGAAAGGAATTTAATAACAAAGTTGCAAAGTCAGATTATTTTATTTTATTTTATTTGTTTGTGTATAGTATTAGTCAGTTTTATGCTTTTTGTGGGGTTTCTTTGTGCCTCTTTATTTTCCGTGTGGTTCTGTTGTTTGTTTTTATACCCGTACTCAAAAAAGAGTTAAGGGGTATATTAGATTTGTGGTAAAAGTGGATGTGTGTAACACAGAGAAGGAAAATTTTCCGACCCCATAAAGTATATATATTCTTGATCAGCATCAATAGCCGAGTCGATAGAGCCATGTCTGTCTGTCTGTCCGTCCGTCCGTCCGTTTGTCCGTCTGTCTGTCTTTTTGAGCGCCTAGATCTCAGAGACTATAAAAGCTAGGGCAACCAAATTTGGTTTCCCGACTCATGTGATATCACACTGCTACAAGTGTGTATTTCAAAATTTCGCCCCACCCCCTTCCGACCCCACAAAAGACGAAAATCTGTGGCAGGCACAATAACGATACGATAAAACTAAAAACGCAGTAGTGTAGAGAATGCCCATATTTACCAGACTGCCGAATCTGAATCAGATCGGATCATAATTATAGCCAGAATGAAGAAATTAATTTTCAGTTGTTTCCCCCGCCCCCTCTTGACGACAACCTCGCTACTCATTCTCTTTCTCGCTCGCACACTCTGCCGCGTTCAGTGCGCGAGCAACCCCTAGCGGAGGAGATGTAGAATATGAACGGTACATCTATAATCTACATGTTAAATGTAGAATATACATTGTAGATGTAGATGCAGATAGCAAATGTAGCAAAAAAATGTAAAATGTAAAATTTTTTTGTATACCCGTACTCAAATATTTTTTCTTAAATAATTTTATTTACGTATTTTTATGTATTTATATTTTTAGCGAAGGATTTGAATCCTGTTTTTATTTTTTGGGGAATAAGGGGAAAGGGAATGCTTTTAAAAGCAGCTCAAGTCGACTCGTAGGTCCCCAAAAATATGTTTTGGCTAGAGTGACCCCATTGCTTCGCGATGGCCTCCCCGTGGTGTTCCCTGGATACCAATTTAATATATTAAATATATATTAACTATATATTAGTTATATATATATTAATATATTAAATTGTTAGCTGATTCGAGACGCGCTTACGTAAAAAATATATAGTATAGGTTAAATACATAAATTATAAGCTCACATATATACTGACTGAGTACGGGTATAAGTAGAGTCGCGTCCCCAGAAGCGACTCACATGTTCCTTCTCGTTTTTTTTTATTTTTGGCTGCTTGGTTTTTCTTTCCAATTTGCTAACCTCCACTTCACTTTGTACTTTTGATGTTGCTGGATTTTATTTTCACTTTCGATGTTTCGGCCTCGAACACGCTCCCGACGCGTATTTATTTACACGACTACAATATAAATTATATTGTAAGAATTCAAAAATACTGCCTGTATAGCACGTATTTTATCGAATTTATTTGAAACTTCTGTTTCATTAATTTTTTATACTCGGTTTCTTACTACAAAAGGGAAACCCGAGTTTATTATTTCGCAACTTTTGGAGCTACAGTGATACCAGACAGTGGTGCTGCAGTCTTTAAGGAGCTGGTTTAACTCCGTGCTCTTACCACAGGGGGGAAACAACGGAGAGTCTCGAAGGACCAAAATGTTAAGACCTTAAGAAAAGTCTAGACATTTGCGAGTTGAGTTGTAAATTCAAACTAAATTGTATTCTTAAAATCAGAGCCTTATATGTATCAGTTTACAAACAATGTATGTGGTACAATTGATATTCTATTCTTATCGCTAGACCCATGGAACGGCTACATTTACCGTGGGGGTTGTTTGAGTGCATGCAACGCATTGCATACAACATTAATGCTTAGCCCAACATTTGATCAGTGGGATCTCCACTTGTGTGTTGCTTGTCGCGTATTTATTACCACACATCTTTGCCCTTTCTTTCAAACGGTCGTAAATTATCGACTTTATGTACTATTACATTTAAATTTAGAAATATATAGATTGTGTACAGAATCTTTTCTTAATGTACTCGTACATCGACATGTTCATGTTTGAACACTTCTGCCGAATCAAATGAAAGATCTGCAAGTTTTACCTTCTTTGGAACTAGTGACCTTATGACTCCTGTCGCTGTGGAATGTTATTTCTGGCAAAACACTAAACTTGCCTGCGGCAACAAAGTTTGTCACTCTGGACTTGAACGTTGTTTCAATCTCCCCGACAACCTCGGACTTCAAGTTTCCAATACCATTCAGTGAATACTGCACTTCGCTGACTGGAAGGTTTAGCTGCGACGCGAATATGACTGTCACAAAATTAATTTGACTACCTGAATCTAAACGAGAAGGAACGTGTGAGTCGCTGCTGGGGACGCGACTCTACTTATACCCGTACTCAGTCAGTAAATACATTTTAAATTATACATTTTTTTGCTACATCTGTTATCTACATCTACATCTACAATGTATATTTTACATCTAACATGTAGATTATAGATGTACCATTTATATTCTGCATCTACTCCGCTAGGGGTTGCTCGCGCACTGAACGCGGCAGAGTGTGCGAGCGAGAAGGAGAATGAGTTTCGTGTCTCTGGCTGTTGGAGGCGGGGGAACCAACAGAAAATTAATTTCTTCATTCTGGAAACCAAATTTGGTTGCCCTAGCTCTTATAGTCTCTGAGATCCAGGCGCTCAACAAGACGGACAGACAGACAGACGGACAGACAGACATGGCTATATCGACTCGGCTTTTTAAGCTGATCAGGAATATATATACTTTATGGGGTCGGAAATTTTTACTTCTCTGCGTTACACACATCCACTTTTACCACAAATCTAATATACCCCTTATAAAAAGACACTCTCACACATGCATGTATGTATGTATGTACGTGTTTCGGAAAGTGCATAGAGTTCGTAACCTTGAACTAATCTTGGAATAGCGTGTGCAAGCGCAGCAGCAGAAAATAGTTAAAAGAAAAGAAAGAAGCTACAGCTGCGCACGCGTATATGACACATACATATAAATATTAAATAAATAATAATAATAATAATAAATATAAATAAATACATACAGACATATTAAGCCTGTATATTTTGCATTGCTTATCCTCATAAGTTCGTTGGTTGAGTGATTTAATAATTTCGTCAGTTAGCAATTTGGGTACTGCGTTTGAGTGCGTTTTGGAGTCCGTGGTTTTTTAGAGAAAGATCGCTTTGAGTGACTTCAAATTTTTGCACAACGTTGAGTGCATTGTTTAACTGATTTAATTTCGGTAGCTAATTGAGGGAACGACTCACACGTTCCTTTTCGTTTCTTTTTATTTTCTTAAGCTCCAATTGAACTATGTACACTCACACTCACACCTGCATATACTCGAACCTCAATTATCTCGAGTTATCCGTACACTGTCTTAAGCACCAATGAATCTTTAACAAGTTTCACCAGACACACCTGCTTTATATGCCAATTTTTAATCTTCCATATATTTTTTAATTACTATTTTGCCCTCACTAAGCTATATACCACTCACAGTCCGATTACAGAGCCGACACTGCTGCTTCCAATACGCTAGCAGCTCCAAGCCTCCGTATGTAATTAATCCAAAACGAATTAAGCTCCAACGATGAGCTTCAAATAAGACGTGAACTTTTTCCAAGAAGTCCCTGTTCGGGCGCCAAATGTTTCCGCAACTCCTCGCAACCAGTTCGGAATAAAAATCTCGAAGTAAAAAAGCCAAGAGCTGCTGGTTCGACCGAGTCGGAATTCCATCAATTTAATAATCTTTATATTTTCAATTTCTATATTCACCTATTACATGCATGTTCTACCCCTTTCTCCGATATTCACATATTACATGTATGTTTTATAGCAACAAACGTCTGTGAGCATGTCTTAAATGCAACAATTCAATATCTTAATGCGTAAACAACATTAAAGATATATCAGGTTATATCAGGTCAGAAAATATATTATTTTAACAACTTTTGAAAAATTGAGAAAAAGTGGTAAAATTTCCCATAGTGGACTGGGTGGGCGATACTGCGGTATGCCCATGTTGCAGAATAAACGAAATCTTTTTTCTTCTACCATAGAGAATGGTTTATCATGGTTCACAATCCAATAGAGCAGTTGGCTGAGTGTTAGCTGTCGAATCAGATAAAGCCATATATGTTTCTTCCAATGCTTTTCCTTTGTAAATATATAGTATAGCTTAAATACATAAATTATAAGCTCACATATATACTGACTGAGTACGGGTATAAGTAGAGTCGCGTCCCCAGAAGCGACTCACATGTTCCTTCTCGTTTTTTTTATTTTTGGCTGCTTGGTTTTTCTTTCCAATTTGCTAACCTCCACTTCACTTTGTACTTTTGATGTTGCTGGATTTTATTTTCACTTTCGATGTTTCGGCCTCGAACACGCTCCCGACGCGTATTTATTTACACGACTACAATATAAATTATATTGTAAGAATTCAAAAATACTGCCTGTATAGCACGTATTTTATCGAATTTATTTGAAACTTCTGTTTCATTAATTTTTTATACTCGGTTTCTTACTACAAAAGGGAAACCCGAGTTTATTATTTCGCAACTTTTGGAGCTACAGTGATACCAGACAGTGGTGCTGCAGTCTTTAAGGAGCTGGTTTAACTCCGTGCTCTTACCACAGGGGGGAAACAACGGAGAGTCTCGAAGGACCAAAATGTTAAGACCTTAAGAAAAGTCTAGACATTTGCGAGTTGAGTTGTAAATTCAAACTAAATTGTATTCTTAAAATCAGAGCCTTATATGTATCAGTTTACAAACAATGTATGTGGTACAATTGATATTCTATTCTTATCGCTAGACCCATGGAACGGCTACATTTACCGTGGGGGTTGTTTGAGTGCATGGAACGCATTGCATACAACATTAATGCTTAGCCCAACATTTGATCAGTGGGATCTCCACTTGTGTGTTGCTTGTCGCGTATTTATTACCACACATCTTTGCCCTTTCTTTCAAACGGTCGTGAATTATCGACTTTATGTACTATTACATTTAAATTTAGAAATATATAGATTGTGTACAGAATCTTTTCTTAATGTACTCGTACATCGACATGTTCATGTTTGAACACTTCTGCCGAATCAAATGAAAGATCTGCAAGTTTTACCTTCTTTGGAACTAGTGACCTTATGACTCCTGTCGCTGTGGAATGTTATTTCTGGCAAAACACTAAACTTGCCTGCGGCAACAAAGTTTGTCACTCTGGACTTGAACGTTGTTTCAATCTCCCCGACAACCTCGGACTTCAAGTTTCCAATACCATTCAGTGAATACTGCACTTCGCTGACTGGAAGGTTTAGCTGCGACGCGAATATGACTGTCACAAAATTAATTTGACTACCTGAATCTAAACGAGAAGGAACGTGTGAGTCGCTTCTGGGGACGCGACTCTACTTATACCCGTACTCAGTCAGTAAATACATTTTTGCGATATGATTTTTTAGAATTTTAGAAAAAAAAAAATTTTACATTTTACATTTTTTTGCTACATCTGTTATCTACATCGACATCTACAATGTATTATTTTTTTATTTTCTTAAGCTCCAATTGAACTATGTACACTCACACTCACACCTGCATATACTCGAACCTCAATTATCTCGAGTTATCCGTACACTGTCTTAAGCACCAATGAATCTTTAACAAGTTTCACCAGACACACCTGCTTTATATGCCAATTTTTAATCTTCCATATATTTTTTAATTACTATTTTGCCCTCACTAAGCTATATACCACTCACAGTCCGATTACAGAGCCGACACTGCTGCTTCCAATACGCTAGCAGCTCCAAGCCTCCGTATGTAATTAATCCAAAACGAATTAAGCTCCAACGATGAGCTTCAAATAAGACGTGAATAAGTCCCTGTTCGGGCGCCAAATGTTTCCGCAACTCCTCGCAACCAGTTCGGAATAAAAATCTCGAAGTAAAAAGCCAAGAGCTGCTGGTTCGACCGAGTCGGAATTCCATCAATTTAATAATCTTTTTCTTTTCAATTTCTATATTCACCTATTACATGCATGTTCTACCCCTTTCTCCGATATTCACATATTACATGTATGTTTTATAGCAACAAACGTCTGTGAGCATGTCTTAAATGCAACAATTCAATATCTTAATGCTACAAATTAATTTTACTTATACAGAATACTAATTAAAGCTCCCCCCTATACCCTTTACTCCCTATATGGAAAAAAAACAATAAAAGATATATCAGGTTATATCAGGTCAGAAAATATATTATTTTAACAACTTTTGAAAAATTGAGAAAAAGTGGTAAAATTTCCCATAGTGGACTGGGTGGGCGATACTGCGGTATGCCCATGTTGCAGAATAAACGAAATCTTTTTTCTTCTACCATAGAGAATGGTTTATCATGGTTCACAATCCAATAGAGCAGTTGGCTGAGTGTTAGCTGTCGAATCAGATAAAGCCATATATGTTTCTTCCAATGCTTTTCCTTTGTAAATATATAGTATAGCTTAAATACATAAATTATAAGCTCACATATATACTGACTGAGTACGGGTATAAGTAGAGTCGCGTCCCCAGAAGCGACTCACATGTTCCTTCTCGTTTTTTTTTTATTTTTGGCTGCTTGGTTTTTCTTTCCAATTTGCTAACCTCCACTTCACTTTGTACTTTTTGATGTTGCTGGATTTTATTTTCACTTTCGATTGGTCCCCCGAACACGCTCCCGACGCGTATTTATTTCGAACACGCCCCGACGCACGTATTTTATCGAATTTATTTGAAACTTCTGTTTCATTAATTGTGTATACCCGGTTTTTTACTACAGGAGGGAAACTCGAGTTTATTATTTCGCAACTTTTGGAGCTACAGTGGTGCCAGACAGTAGTGCTGCAGTCTTTAAGGAGCTGGTTTAACTCCGTGCTCTTACCACAGGGGGGAAACAACGGAGAGTCTCGAAGGACCAAAATGATAAGACCTTAAAGAAAAGTCTAGACATTTGCGAGTTGAGTTGTAAATTCAAACTAAATTTTATTCTTAAAATCAGAGCCTTATATCAGTTTACAAACAATGTATGTGGTACAATTGATATTCTATTCTTATCGCTAGACCCATGGAACGGCTACATTTACCGTGGGGGTTGTTTGAGTGCATGCAACGTATTGCATACAACATTAATGTTTAGCTTTACATTTGATAAGTGGGATCTCCACTTGTGTGTTGCTTGTCGCGTATTTATTACCACACATCTTTGCCCTTTCTTTCGAACGGTCATAAATGATCGACTTTATGTACTTACATTTAAATTTAAAAATATATAGATTGTGTACAGAATCTTTTCTTAATGTACTCGTACATCGACATGTTCATGTTTGAACAAGCGGTATCCTTCCAGGTATGGTTTTAGCCGTCTGATACACCACACATGGCCAAGCATTCCTTCTCGGCTGCTGAGTAATTTCTCCCAGCACCATTTAGTGACGTACGATATCACCTGTTACCCCCGTTCTGTCTTCCGCGTCAGAGTCGCTCCTAGTCCATAATCGCTGGCATCCGTTTGTAGAACAAACTTATTTGAGAAATCCGGACAATCCGCCTTAAGTCGACTCTTCACGGCCTCAAATGCCTCCTGTCGTTCCTGGTTCCACTCCTAGGCTATCTTTTTCTTAAGTAATGCCGTGAGTGGTTGCACCAACGTTGCAAAGTCGGGCACACACCGGCGATACCACGACGCCACACCTAGGTATTGGCGCAGTTCCTTCCCGTTCGCTGGGGGGTTTCAGTTCGGTTATCGCCACGATCTTCTCAGGATCGGTGCAGATTCTCTCGCCTGTGACCTTGTTCCCCAGATATCGCAACTCATTTCGAAAGAACTGGCATTTTTCCGCGTTCAATCGTAGATTTGCTGCCCGTAGAAGTCGGAATACCTCCTGTAGAGGTTAGTGGTCTGTGATTATTGTTAACTTTTGCCCAAAAATGTAGGGTCTAAAGTGTTTCGTGGCCCAAATAACGGCCAGCATTTCCTTCTCTACTGTAGAGTAGTTTATCTCGGTATCCGATAGCGTTCTACTAGCGTAAGATACCGGTCTTTCATTTCCTGATGATCCTTGAGATAAAACCGCACCTAAGGCAAAGTTGTGTAAGAGTGCGAGTGACTTTGTACATTGTAAAACGTTTCAGAGAGCCATACCACCTTTTTGGGAGGCTACTGTAAAGCTTTCTTATTTCACACGGCTGTGCCTATGATTGTAGACGTTACTGTAAAGCTCCGATCGAACGCAAGCTCAACTTGCATGCATGCATTTTGTACCAAAGCTGATAATCAATTGGAATTTTCTCCACACCCATTACAAGATAGGCTAATTGGACTTTTCCCCACATTCCAAGACCAAAGCTAGTTGGACTTCTCCCCACAGTCCAAGCACATTAGGCTTGCGCTCTGAGCCTGTCTATGTTTTTTTTTTTTCCAATTTCCACCGTGATAGAGTGCAGATGTGCTTATATTAGCATTGTTAAATAAAATCATCTAACATTTAACCTCGTGTGCCTTAATAAGGAAAAAACGCTGCAAATTAAAGCTATCAGGGGTGCCACAGAAATCACTTCCGCTGGAAAATCACCTCAATTCCATTCCGCCGTGCCACACACCGATTTTTCAGCGAAGTGCGCACAAGTTATCCAGCGATTTGATTAAATACACCCATAAAACACACCCATAAAGGAGGTTGAGTTGGTGATTAACCCTTGTCTGGTTTCCCAGCCTGAAATTCCCCAACAAATTCCTCAAATAACACTACTCGACAAAATCGAACTTTTTTTTTCCTCAAGGATCCAAACCGACTTTTTCTGATAGATATGGGGATTTAAATTTTTTTAAAGAATTATGGTTTTTTTTCTACGGCAGAACTTTTTTTTGAAGAATTTTTGAAGTCTGGTATTTTTTTTTTTAGCCATTTTCAGAGGTAGCGATAGTTTTTTTCACATAACTTTAGTATCTTACGTCTGGTTGTAAAGAACTTTGCTATTTTGAAAAGATAATTAAAACAGCTAGAAGTAAAGCCCAAACACTTTGTGATTACAGCTTACCGTCTGGGAAATATAAAGCATTGAAATGCAAAAATGATGACTTTTGTGCGGTATTTTTTACGAAATTTTGACTTTAAAAACTCAGGAAAAGTCGAAAAAAAATTATATCTTGTGTCCTTTATTTTTTTGTGTATAGGTGCGTTAATTTGACGATGTTGGACAACAATTTTTAATACCAGCTCGAAATATTTGTGGCCGCTCTCGATCGAGGTTCCCAAACAATGAGTGGATCAAATTGATACACGCCGAGGAGAGGAACGGTCACACAGGCTGTGGCAATATTTGAAAAAAAATAAAAAAAATATTGTTAGTGCGGCTTTCCTCCGTTCACCCTTTTGACGGACCTTTGCAGTGGGCAAATAATCTTCCTTATCTAGTGCGGATGGATTGTGGACGGAATTAATCGATTTCTTGCTCCCCTTGTTGTGCCGTGGAGGTGGTAGGGCCGATAGGATACACGAGCACGAGAATCGGAGCCAAGAAATAACTGCTACTGGTGTGGCGGAGACTATCGGAACGAATATGAAATAAAAACAAAAACAAGAATCGCCGATAATATGGCGTTGGCGAAAGAGAAGGAAGCACAGAGAAGGATATCACTGTATGCACAGATATGTATATACATATATCGCGGAGCTCGGACTTGGCGGGGAATAAAACAAATCGCACTAGGAATCGATTTGGGAAGACGAATCGTACTTATCTTCGGAATTTTATCCACCGATGCTTGCTGATTGGACTCCTCCTTATAGGGAAGGCGAAGATCCGGCTCGAAGGACCAATGTTTTGTAGGCGGGTGGATGTTGGTGGTTCCCACAGCCCGGATTCCCTATAAATAATAGTCGGGGGCGTCAAAAATAATTGGCGTGTATTTGCTGGTATAAAGTTGAGGGTTGATGAGACGGTTGTGTTAAAGCGCGTAGGTGTCGAGAGACTGTTCTCTCCAGCTTGGCCTACGGCTAGCGCCCGTGATGGAGCGCCGAGTGGATCGCGTCCACGCCGCGCGAGAGCGAAGGGCATGGAAGAGCGCGCGAGCTAACAGAGCGCTGTTAACGCTGTTAACCGCGCTGCTGCCCTAAACACTACTAAACCTTGTCAAATGTGACTTTTATTTAATAAGATGGATAGACTCATTAATGGAGTCAGAAAACATCTTAATTTGTTTTGCAGAATCGTTATCTAGCATTGGTAGATCTAGTATACGATTTAGCTGATCCGAAAATATTTTTCTTTTATTTTCGTACCGCTTGTTCAATAAATCCCAAGCGGCATTATAATTTTCTGCAGGACCTGTTAATAGGTGGGCCACCATTGTCCTTGCTTCACCTTTTAGCGCGAGTTTTAAATAATTAAACTTCAAAGATGTTTTCATATCATCTCTGTTATTGATTATGTCACAGTACAACTGTAAAAATCCGTCCCACTCTTTTTCTTCTCCAGAGAATGTGGGTACCTTTGCTTTTGTTAGAACGGGAAAATCATCGTCTTCCCTTTTATTTGCTGTCCCATTACTAATGTTACTGTTTGCATTACTTATGGTCTGCACCCTATCATCTAAGGTGTCTAACATACCCTGAATTTCGAATTCTAACTCGACGATCTGCTCGTCAAAGCTGGGATTTGTAGCATAAGTCTTATAGTAATCCTCAACCTTCTGATTTAGTCTATTCGAGAGGAATTCTATGGTACTTTTCCTGCATTCAAGCAAGTCAGCCTGATCTACTCTCCTAGTAGTTTCTTCTATACAAGCTCTCAGCTATATATTTGTCGAATTCCTCAACAATTTTTTCAAGACTATCGCTTAGTCTTGGCTCTGTAGCTCTGTTCAAAGTTCCAGTCCCTACTGGTTCTAACTTGGCCATTTCTACTTTCCTTTTTGATAAGGCTCCAGTAGATTTTAATAGATCTACTCTGTATGTCTTAAATGTTTTTTACAATTTTTTCAAATTGCTTTTTCGTAAAGTAGTCATGATCGACTACACAAGGTTACTAAAGTAGCATGATTAGTTGTAACCTCATTTTTTAGCTCTCCTAGCCTTTGGATTACGTCACTGGTCAAATGACCAGCTTCAATCCTTCTTATCTCAGCTACTATCGCTGACTGTGCCTCTTACAACTGAGTAATTTTTTTCCGACAACATGTTGTACTTAATTGAGTTAAAGTAGTTTTAAATATAAAATACGAGTATATCTGAACTTAGCTGATGAATCTTCTTCTGCTGTTGCTGTTACTGCTGCCGCTGCCGTCTTTTGGTGCCGCCGCCGCTGCTGTAGTTGCTGATGTCGCTGCTGCTGTAGTTGACGCTGCTGCCGTAGTTGCTGTCGCCGCTTCTGAAGACGCTGTTGACGCTGCTCTTGTTTCCGCTTCTGACGTTGCTGTTGTTGTAGTTGACGCTGCTGCTGTAGTTATTGACGCTATTGTTGATGCAATATTCAATACTGCGGGTTGGCACTGGCGTCGTTATTATGTTTTTTGTTGTGGTTTTCTTTTTTAAACACACACAAAAAAAAAATTTGTTTCAGTCACAGTCACTCTTTTTTTTTTGTTGTCGCGTATTTATTTACACGACTACAATATAAATTATATTGTAAGAATTCAAAAATACTGCCTGTATAGCACGTATTTTATCGAATTTATTTGAAACTTCTGTTTCATTAATTGTGTATACCCGGTTTTTTACTACAGGAGGGAAACTCGAGTTTATTATTTCGCAACTTTTGGAGCTACAGTGGTGCCAGACAGTGGTGCTGCAGTCTTTAAGGAGCTGGTTTAACTCCGTGCTCTTACCACAGGGGGGAAACAACGGAGAGTCTCGAAGGACCAAAATGATAAGACCTTAAAGAAAAGTCTAGACATTTGCGAGTTGAGTTGTAAATTCAAACTAAATTTTATTCTTAAAATCAGAGCCTTATATCAGTTTACAAACAATGTATGTGGTACAATTGATATTCTATTCTTATCGCTAGACCCATGGAACGGCTACATTTACCGTGGGGGTTGTTTGAGTGCATGCAACGTATTGCATACAACATTAATGTTTAGCTTTACATTTGATAAGTGGGATCTCCACTTGTGTGTTGCTTGTCGCGTATTTATTACCACACATCTTTGCCCTTTCTTTCGAACGGTCATAAATGATCGACTTTATGTACTTACATTTAAATTTAAAAATATATAGATTGTGTACAGAATCTTTTCTTAATGTACTCGTACATCGACATGTTCATGTTTGAACAAGCGGTATCCTTCCAGGTATGGTTTTAGCCGTCTGATACACCACACATGGCCAAGCATTCCTTCTCGGCTGCTGAGTAATTTCTCCCAGCACCATTTAGTGACGTACGATATCACCTGTTACCCCCGTTCTGTCTTCCGCGTCAGAGTCGCTCCTAGTCCATAATCGCTGGCATCCGTTTGTAGAACAAACTTATTTGAGAAATCCGGACAATCCGCCTTAAGTCGACTCTTCACGGCCTCAAATGCCTCCTGTCGTTCCTGGTTCCACTCCTAGGCTATCTTTTTCTTAAGTAATGCCGTGAGTGGTTGCACCAACGTTGCAAAGTCGGGCACACACCGGCGATACCACGACGCCACACCTAGGTATTGGCGCAGTTCCTTCCCGTTCGCTGGGGGGTTTCAGTTCGGTTATCGCCACGATCTTCTCAGGATCGGTGCAGATTCTCTCGCCTGTGACCTTGTTCCCCAGATATCGCAACTCATTTCGAAAGAACTGGCATTTTTCCGCGTTCAATCGTAGATTTGCTGCCCGTAGAAGTCGGAATACCTCCTGTAGAGGTTAGTGGTCTGTGATTATTGTTAACTTTTGCCCAAAAATGTAGGGTCTAAAGTGTTTCGTGGCCCAAATAACGGCCAGCATTTCCTTCTCTACTGTAGAGTAGTTTATCTCGGTATCCGATAGCGTTCTACTAGCGTAAGATACCGGTCTTTCATTTCCTGATGATCCTTGAGATAAAACCGCACCTAAGGCAAAGTTGTGTAAGAGTGCGAGTGACTTTGTACATTGTAAAACGTTTCAGAGAGCCATACCACCTTTTTGGGAGGCTACTGTAAAGCTTTCTTATTTCACACGGCTGTGCCTATGATTGTAGACGTTACTGTAAAGCTCCGATCGAACGCAAGCTCAACTTGCATGCATGCATTTTGTACCAAAGCTGATAATCAATTGGAATTTTCTCCACACCCATTACAAGATAGGCTAATTGGACTTTTCCCCACATTCCAAGACCAAAGCTAGTTGGACTTCTCCCCACAGTCCAAGCACATTAGGCTTGCGCTCTGAGCCTGTCTATGTTTTTTTTTTCCAATTTCCACCGTGATAGAGTGCAGATGTGCTTATATTAGCATTGTTAAATAAAATCATCTAACATTTAACCTCGTGTGCCTTAATAAGGAAAAAACGCTGCAAATTAAAGCTATCAGGGTGCCACAGAAATCACTTCCGCTGGAAAATCACCTCAATTCCATTCCGCCGTGCCACACACCGATTTTTCAGCGAAGTGCGCACAAGTTATCCAGCGATTTGATTAAATACACCCATAAAACACACCCATAAAGGAGGTTGAGTTGGTGATTAACCCTTGTCTGGTTTCCCAGCCTGAAATTCCCCAACAAATTCCTCAAATAACACTACTCGACAAAATCGAACTTTTTTTTCCTCAAGGATCCAAACCGACTTTTTCTGATAGATATGGGGATTTAAAATTTTTTAAAGAATTATGGTTTTTTTTTACGGCAGAACTTTTTTTTAAGAATTTTTGAAGTCTGGTATTTTTTTTTTTAGCCATTTTCAGAGGTAGCGATAGTTTTTTTCACATAACTTTAGTATCTTACGTCTGGTTGTAAAGAACTTTGCTATTTTGAAAAGATAATTAAAACAGCTAGAAGTAAAGCCCAAACACTTTGTGATTACAGCTTACCGTCTGGGAAATATAAAGCATTGAAATGCAAAAATGATGACTTTTGTGCGGTATTTTTTCAAAAATTTTGACTTTAAAAACTCAGGAAAAGTCGAAAAAAATTATATCTTGTGTCCTTTATTTTTTTGTGTATAGGTGCGTTAATTTGACGATGTTGGACAACAATTTTTAATACCAGCTCGAAATATTTGTGGCCGCTCTCGATCGAGGTTCCCAAACAATGAGTGGATCAAATTGATACACGCCGAGGAGAGGAACGGTCACACAGGCTGTGGCAATATTTGAAAAAAAATAAAAAAAATATTGTTAGTGCGGCTTTCCTCCGTTTACCCTTTTGACGGACCTTTGCAGTGGGCAAATAATCTTCCTTATCTAGTGCGGATGGATTGTGGACGGAATTAATCGATTTCTTGCTCCCCTTGTTGTGCTGTGGAGGTGGTAGGGCCGATAGGATACACGAGCTGTCGCCGCTTCTGAAGACGCTGTTGACGCTGCTCTTGTTTCCGCTTCTGACGTTGCTGTTGTTGTAGTTGACGCTGCTGCTGTAGTTATTGACGCTATTGTTGATGCAATATTCAATACTGCGGGTTGGCACTGGCGTCGTTATTATGTTTTTTGTTGTGGTTTTCTTTTTTAAACACACACAAAAAAAAATTTGTTTCAGTCACAGTCACTTTTTTTTTGTTGTCGCGTATTTATTTACACGACTACAATATAAATTATATTGTAAGAATTCAAAAATACTGCCTGTATAGCACGTATTTTATCGAATTTATTTGAAACTTCTGTTTCATTAATTGTGTATACCCGGTTTTTTACTACAGGAGGGAAACTCGAGTTTATTATTTCGCAACTTTTGGAGCTACAGTGGTGCCAGACAGTGGTGCTGCAGTCTTTAAGGAGCTGGTTTAACTCCGTGCTCTTACCACAGGGGGGAAACAACGGAGAGTCTCGAAGGACCAAAATGATAAGACCTTAAAGAAAAGTCTAGACATTTGCGAGTTGAGTTGTAAATTCAAACTAAATTTTATTCTTAAAATCAGAGCCTTATATCAGTTTACAAACAATGTATGTGGTACAATTGATATTCTATTCTTATCGCTAGACCCATGGAACGGCTACATTTACCGTGGGGGTTGTTTGAGTGCATGCAACGTATTGCATACAACATTAATGTTTAGCTTTACATTTGATAAGTGGGATCTCCACTTGTGTGTTGCTTGTCGCGTATTTATTACCACACATCTTTGCCCTTTCTTTCGAACGGTCATAAATGATCGACTTTATGTACTTACATTTAAATTTAAAAATATATAGATTGTGTACAGAATCTTTTCTTAATGTACTCGTACATCGACATGTTCATGTTTGAACACTTCTGCCGAATCAAATGAAAGATCTGCAAGTTTTACCTTCTTTGGAACTAGTGACCTTATGACTCCTGTCGCTGTGGAATGTTATTTCTGGCAAAACACTAAACTTGCCTGCGGCAACAAAGTTTGTCACTCTGGACTTGAACGTTGTTTCAATCTCCCCGACAACCTCGGACTTCAAGTTTCCAATACCATTCAGTGAATACTGCACTTCGCTGACTGGAAGGTTTAGCTGCGACGCGAATATGACTGTCACAAAATTAATTTGACTACCTGAATCTAAACGAGAAGGAACGTGTGAGTCGCTTCTGGGGACGCGACTCTACTTATACCCGTACTCAGTCAGTAAATACATTTTTGCGATATGATTTTTTAGAATTTTAGAAAAAAAAAAAAAATTTTACATTTTACATTTTTTTGCTACATCTGTTATCTACATCTACATCTACAATGTATATTTTACATCTAACATGTAGATTATAGATGTACCATTTATATTCTGCATCTCCTCCGCTAGGGGTTGCTCGCGCACTGAACGCGGCAGAGTGTGCGAGCGAGAAGGAGAATGAGTTTCGTGTCTCTGGCTGTTGGAGGCGGGGGAGCCAACAGAAAATTAATTTCTTCATTCTGGCTATAATTATGTTCCGATCTGATTCATATTCAGCAATCTGGTAGATATGGTCATTCTCTACGATACTGCGTTTTTACTTTTATCGTATCTTCAAAATTGTGCCTGCCTCAGATTTTCGTCCTTTGTGTGGGCGGAAGGGGGCGGGGCGAAATTTAGAAATACACTTGTAGCAGTGTGATATCACATGAGCCTGGAAACCAAATTTGGTTGCCCTAGCTCTTATAGTCTCTGAGATCCAGGCGCTCAACAAGACGGACAGACAGACAGACAGACGGACAGACAGACATGGCTATATCGACTCGGCTATTCATGCTGATCAGGAATATATATACTTTATGGGGTCGGACATTTTTACCTCTCTGCGTTACACACATCCACTTTTACCACAAATCTAATATACCCCTTAACTCTTTTTTGAGTATGGGTATAAAAAGACACTCTCACACATGCATGTATGTATGTATGTACGTGTTTCGGAAAGTGCATAGAGTTCGTAACCTTGAACTAATCTTGGAATAGCGTGTGCAAGCGCAGCAGCAGAAAATAGTTAAAAGAAAAGAAAGAAGCTACAGCTGCGCACGCGTATGTGACACTATTAAAGGAAATACATACAGACATATTAAGCCTGTATATTTTGCATTGCTTATCCTCATAAGTTCGTTGGTTGAGTGATTTAATAATTTCGTCAGTTAGCAATTTGGGTACTGCGTTTGAGTGCGTTTTGGAGTCCGTGGTTTTTTAGAGAAAGATCGCTTTGAGTGACTTCAAATTTTTTGCACAACGTTGAGTGCATTGTTTAACTGATTTAATTTCGGTAGCTAATTGAGGGAACGACTCACACGTTCCTTTTCGTTTCTTTTTTATTTTCTTAAGCTCCAATTGAACTATGTACACTCACACTCACACCTGCATATACTCGAACCTCAATTATCTCGAGTTATCCGTACACTGTCTTAAGCACCAATGAATCTTTAACAAGTTTCACCAGACACACCTGCTTTATATGCCAATTTTTAATCTTCCATATATTTTTTAATTACTATTTTGCCCTCACTAAGCTATATACCACTCACAGTCCGATTACAGAGCCGACACTGCTGCTTCCAATACGCTAGCAGCTCCAAGCCTCCGTATGTAATTAATCCAAAACGAATTAAGCTCCAACGATGAGCTTCAAATAAGACGTGAACTTTTTCCAAGAAGTCCCTGTTCGGGCGCCAAATGTTTCCGCAACTCCTCGCAACCAGTTCGGAATAAAAATCTCGAAGTAAAAAGCCAAGAGCTGCTGGTTCGACCGAGTCGGAATTCCATCAATTTAATAATCTTTTTCTTTTCAATTTCTATATTCACCTATTACATGCATGTTCTACCCCTTTCTCCGATATTCACATATTACATGTATGTTTTATAGCAACAAACGTCTGTGAGCATGTCTTAAATGCAACAATTCAATATCTTAATGCTACAAATTAATTTTACTTATACAGAATACTAATTGCTCCCGGCCATAAGCCCTTTGCTCTAATTTGGCGTAAACAACATTAAAGATATATCAGGTTATATCAGGTCAGAAAATATATTATTTTAACAACTTTTGAAAAATTGAGAAAAAGTGGTAAAATTTCCCATAGTGGACTGGGTGGGCGATACTGCGGTATGCCCATGTTGCAGAATAAACGAAATCTTTTTTCTTCTACCATAGAGAATGGTTTATCATGGTTCACAATCCAATAGAGCAGTTGGCTGAGTGTTAGCTGTCGAATCAGATAAAGCCATATATGTTTCTTCCAATGCTTTTCCTTTGTAAATATATAGTATAGGTTAAATACATAAATTATAAGCTCACATAAATACTGACTGAGTACGGGTATAAGTAGAGTCGCGTCCCCAGAAGCGACTCACATGTTCCTTCTCGTTTTTTTTTGATTTTTGGCTGCTTGGTTTTTCTTTCCAATTTGCTAACCTCCACTTCACTTTGTACTTTTGATGTTGCTGGATTTTATTTTCACTTTCGATGTTTCGGCCTCGAACACGCTCCCGACGCGTATTTATTTACACGACTACAATATAAATTATATTGTAAGAATTCAAAAATACTGCCTGTATAGCACGTATTTTATCGAATTTATTTGAAACTTCTGTTTCATTAATTTTTTATACTCGGTTTCTTACTACAAAAGGGAAACCCGAGTTTATTATTTCGCAACTTTTGGAGCTACAGTGATACCAGACAGTGGTGCTGCAGTCTTTAAGGAGCTGGTTTAACTCCGTGCTCTTACCACAGGGGGGAAACAACGGAGAGTCTCGAAGGACCAAAATGTTAAGACCTTAAGAAAAGTCTAGACATTTGCGAGTTGAGTTGTAAATTCAAACTAAATTGTATTCTTAAAATCAGAGCCTTATATGTATCAGTTTACAAACAATGTATGTGGTACAATTGATATTCTATTCTTATCGCTAGACCCATGGAACGGCTACATTTACCGTGGGGGTTGTTTGAGTGCATGCAACGCATTGCATACAACATTAATGCTTAGCCCAACATTTGATCAGTGGGATCTCCACTTGTGTGTTGCTTGTCGCGTATTTATTACCACACATCTTTGCCCTTTCTTTCAAACGGTCGTAAATTATCGACTTTATGTACTATTACATTTAAATTTAGAAATATATAGATTGTGTACAGAATCTTTTCTTAATGTACTCGTACATCGACATGTTCATGTTTGAACACTTCTGCCGAATCAAATGAAAGATCTGCAAGTTTTACCTTCTTTGGAACTAGTGACCTTATGACTCCTGTCGCTGTGGAATGTTATTTCTGGCAAAACACTAAACTTGCCTGCGGCAACAAAGTTTGTCACTCTGGACTTGAACGTTGTTTCAATCTCCCCGACAACCTCGGACTTCAAGTTTCCAATACCATTCAGTGAATACTGCACTTCGCTGACTGGAAGGTTTAGCTGCGACGCGAATATGACTGTCACAAAATTAATTTGACTACCTGAATCTAAACGAGAAGGAACGTGTGAGTCGCTTCTGGGGACGCGACTCTACTTATACCCTTACTCAGTCAGTAAATACATTTTTGAGATATGATTTTTTAGAATTTTAGAAAAAAAAAAAATTTTACATTTTACATTTTTTTGCTACATCTGTTATCTACATCTACATCTACAATGTATATTTTACATCTAACATGTAGATTATAGATGTACCATTTATATTCTGCATCTCCTCCGCTAGGGGTTGCTCGCGCACTGAACGCGGCAGAGTGTGCGAGCGAGAAGGAGAATGAGTTTCGAGTCTCTGGCTGTTGGAGGCGGGGGAACCAACAGAAAATTAATTTCTTCATTCTGGCTATAATTATTTTCCGATCTGATTCATATTCAGCAATCTGGTAGATATGGTCATTCTCTACGATACTGCGTTTTTAGTTTTATCGTATCTTCAAAATTGTGCCTGCCACAGATTTTCGTCCTTTGTGGGGGCGGAAGGGGGCGGGCGAAATTTTGAAATACACTTGTAGCAGTGTGATATCACATGAGTCTTGAAACCAAATTTGGTTGCCCTAACTCTTATAGTCTCTGAGATCCAGGCGCTCAAGTCGATATAGCCATGTCTGTCTGTCCGTCTGTCTGTCTGTCTGTCCGTCTTGTTGAGCGCCTGGATCTCAGAGACTATAAGAGCTAGGGCAACCAAATTTGGTTTCCAGGCTCATGTGATATCACACTGCTACAAGTGTATTTCTAAATTTCGCCCCGCCCCCTTCCGCCCCCACAAAGGACGAAAATCTGTGGCAGGCACAATTTTGAAGATACGATAAAACTAAAAACGCAGTATCGTAGAGAATGCCCATTGCTGAATATGAATCAGATCGGATCATAATTTTAGCCAGAATGAAGAAATTAATTTTCTGTTGGTTCCCCCGCCTCCACCAGCCAGAGACACACTACTCTATCTCTTTCTCGCTCGCACACTCTGCCGCGTTCAGTGCGCGAGCAACCCCTAGCGGAGGAGATGTAGAATATAAATGGTACATCTATAATCTACATTTTAGATGTAAAATATACATTGTAGATGTAGATGTAGATAACAGATGTAGCAAAAAAATGTAAAATTTAAAATTTTTTTTTTTTCTAAAATTCTAATAAATCATATCTCAAAAATGTATATACTGACTGAGTACGGGTATAAGTAGTGTCGCGTCCCCAGAAGCGACTCACACGTTCCTTCTCGTTTATGTTCATTATTAGGTTAAGTGACGGCATTTGTTAGTAAGTAAGCAAGCTCATAGCATTTAATCAAAATTATTTTTAAGTACTTGCTCAGTCGTGACTTAGATGGGAGGGAGAAGCACAGTGATCGCTCGAGCATCACTAATAGAACTGATAAAAAGCTCCAGAGTTGAGACATGAACCTCAACCACCAACATCAGTGGAGACATGAACCTAAACCACCAGCATCAGTGGAGACACGAACCACAACCACCAACAGCTGCACAGAGAGAGCGGGAGAGCAGAGATCGAAAGCTCTACCACCAGGATCAACACAGAGAGCGGGAGAGCAGAGAGCGAAAGCTCAACCACCAGCAGAACAAGGGTGGGTTTATAAGATCGCGAGGAGATGGAAAAAAGGGGAGATTATTCCAGACCAGCGAACTGAACAGACGTGTGAGTGGAAGCCAAGAAGAGAAAGAAGAAGACAGATTTGGACGGCGAGCAAGGAAAGGGTGAGCAAGTCTCACCGTCGTGAGGAAGAGGGCGAGAGAGCGGTGCGGTTAGGCAGGCTGGGAGGAAGAAGAAGAACAGTGTAAATAAAACGTAATTTAAATAACTACCAGCGCGTCTTCATCTGACCAACTGTGCGTGTTTCCCCTCCTTCCCCTTCCACGTAGTTTCCCTTAGGTGCCCCCGCGCCAGGCATTGGCGACATTCTCTTCCCGCAACCCCGACCCCCAGGCATCCTCTGGCGAGCTATGCCCGTCTCCCTTCCCCCCCAGACCCACGGCTTCCCCGAAGTACCGCCCGGCGACTGCCCAGGTATCTTTGGGAGGAGTCTCTGCACCCACTCTCCTTCCCTTGCCCTGTAGTTTCCCGTAGGTGCCGCCCGGCGACTGCCCAGGCATCCTCTGGCGAGCTATGCCCGTCTCCCTTCCCCCCGCAGACCCACGGCTTCCCCGAAGTACCGCCCGGCGACTGCCCAGGTATCTTTGGGGAGTCTCTGCACCCACTCTCCTTCCCCTTTCCCCGTAGTTTCCCTTAGGTGCCGCCCGGCGACTGCCCAGGCATCCTCTGGCGAGCTATGCCCGTCTCCCTTCCCCCCGCAGACCCACGGCTTCACCGAAGTACCGCCCGGCGACTGCCCAGGTATCTTTGGGGAGTCTCTGCACCCACTCCCTTCCCCCGTAGTTTCCCTAGTCCCCGTAGCCTCTGGCACTATGCCCGTCTCCCTTCCCCCGCAGCCCAAGTACCGCCCGGCGACTGCCCAGGTATCTTTGGAGAGTCTCTGCACCCACTCTCCTTCCCCTTGCCCTGTAGTTTCCCGTAGGTGCCGCCCGGCGACTGCCCAGGCACTCTGCAGAAGATCTCGGCTGTTCGATCCCCCTTTCGCACGTTTCCCTTGGCCTTGGCATCCCCGGGACGAAATCTCCGTCCCATTGCCGCTCATGACCCGGAGTCCCGGCAAATTATAAATATTGCTGTAATTTCGACCCTGGCCTGACTGAGAGTTATACCCCAGCCTAGATCGCATCCTTACAGATGGCGCCCGAGCAGGGACTCCGAGACTTCTGAGGTGTTTTGAGAGGCCAAGGGGTGTGTTAGTGAGCTAGAGGGGAAAGAACGGGGGGTTCCTGCCAGTTGAATCAGGTTCTTCCAGTGGCCCGCGTGGCAGTCATGCCAGCGTGCCGGACGCACAGCGGCGGGGTCGGTCGACGGTAATAGGAGTAGAATGGTATTGTCGTTGTCGTTGCTAGCCGCACGTAAAGTTGCCCAAATTTTCACGTACGGCCGAGCCTGGCTTCCCTAACCTCTCGAGACACAGTCAGCAGCAGAGACGCAGTCAACAGCAGAGACGCAGTCAGCAGCAGAGACGCAGTCAACGGCAGAGACGCAGTTAGCAGCCGGGCTATATATTTCGGACACCGGGCCAGAAGCCGGCAGTCAGTAAGCAGCCTCACACGGAGACACAACGCCATCGATCAGGTGGCTAGCCAGCAGTCAGTAGCAGCCTCACACGGAGACACAACGCCATCGATCAGGCTAGCCAGCAGTCAGTAGCAGCCTCAACTGGAGACACAACGGACACGGGACTAAAAGACCATCGATCACGAGCACAAGGAGCAGCGACGACCAGGATCACCAGCAGACCAGCAACGATCAGGATAGCCAGCAGTTAGTAAGCAGCCTCAACTGGAGACCCAACGCACACGGGACCAAGGACCATCGATTATGAACACAAGGAGCAGCGATTACAAAGGTCATATGGGCTTGCAGTGGATTTCATATAGGCACAAGGACGAGCTGCAGACCATAGCCGTAGAGCTTGGCCTTGATCCAAACGGCAGCAAGGACGAGTTACGTAGCCGGATTTTAACATTTATCTCACGGGGAGAATACCCGGAGACGGTCAAACAACGGATAAAGGAACTAGGAACGATGTACAGCAGTGCTCCGAGTACCAGTAGGCACAGAACTCCTCCCCCGTCACCTGGACCCAGCAGCCGAGCCGAGAAGGAGGGCGCCCAACTGCAGCAACCCTTATTAATCGACATCCCACCGTTGCTTAAAGAACCCGGACCCAAGGACTTTAACCACCAGGAAGCCACGGCCGAACGGAAACTCAGCGAAGACAACTTCGAGCTACACTCTGCCGAAGGATTCCGAGCTTCGCGGCCCGGTAGGGAAGAAATCTCGTACGCCATACTTGCCGACAAATTACGCAGCTGGGGATTGAAGTTCGACGGACACTCGGACGCGTTAGCGTTCATCGAACGACTAGAAGAGCGTGTGGAGTCCTATGGTGGGAGCCCCGAACAGCTGCCTCGAGCCATCTCTGGACTGCTAACTAACAAAGCGGAAGGATGGTTTAGATCGTTCCAGATGCAAGGGAAGCCCTGGAACGAATTCCGACAGGAGTTCCTCGATTTCTTCTTGCCGCCAAGATATTTCCAGCGTCTAGAAGACACGATCCGAAGCCGGTACCAACGACCCAATGAGGCATTCCAGGATTACCTGATTGACCTCCGACTCATGATGCAACGTGCACAATATACTCCGGACAGAGAGCTGGACAGGATCTACGAGAACCTGAGACCCGAATATCAACTTTTCACCAGGAGATACGAGTTCGAGACTTTGAAGGAGCTCTCGCAATTGATAGTGGCATATGAGTCGACTAGAGACCGCGGAAAGGCCCACTCGATCAGCAACCTCACGGATACCAAACCAAGAGTGCCCTCGCACCAAGGACGCGGAACATTGGCCCCGCAGCGGACCGCATCCGACGAGACAGGAGCCTCCCGAGGTACCGAGACAGCTAACCGCGTGACGACTCAGGATGGAGCCAGACCGGTGGACGTACGACGGGCCTGCCGGAATTGCGGCGAGGAAGGCCATTTGAGTAGCACCTGCAGGAATCGACGTGTGTTTTTTTGCTGGGAGTGTGGCCGCCGTGGTATCCGGACAATCGAATGCTGCCGTCAATCCGGGCCGGGAAACGGATTGAGTCTCCGTCCGGCAGGGACCCGAACGGAGACACCCATCCAGGACCCCCAGGAGTAAGGCATCCCCTAAGCCCCATCGCCGGAATACCAGTGTCAGCGACCCTTGACACAGGGGCAACCCGCTCTTTCGTCAGCCAGCGGACTGTGAAGGAGCTAAGCAAGGAAGGGAAGATACGAAACGTAAGGACACGGGTCCGCCTGGCCGACGGGGCAACGAAGGAGGTGACACAAGCAGTGACAGTCAAGGTAGGACTAGATCAACTTGAAACACAGGTGACACTGCTGGTACTACCTATGGTGGTCGATGATGTCATCCTGGGACTCGACTTCCTATGCGGCATCAAGGCCATACTACAATGCGGGCGAGCATACTTACAGTTGACTCGGGAAACCAGCCCGTTACAGCCCACATTCTCCACTCAAACCTTCTATAGCTAATGCTAGTTCCTGTACCAACCCCACAACTATCACTAGGACAATGCCTACGATACAATTAGACCATTCTACGAAAAACAACGCTCAAGCCAGACCCCGCAGCACAGACACAACAGGATTCGACCAAGCCAGACACAAGAATCACGGAACTTCGACGGAGACGACTGCGACACCGCTGGTTGCACCCAGGGCCAGTCCGTCTACTAGCAACGCAACGCCAGACACACACAGGAATCCCGGAACTTCGACGGAGACGACTGCGACACCGCTGGATGCACCCCAGGGCCAGTCCGTCTACCGACAAATCAACGTCAAACGTAACGCAGGAGCTTTGAACAGGACTGCAGGGAAGGCGGCTACGACACCGCTGGGCACTCCCAGGGCTAGTTCATCGACCCACTCCGAAGACAATGCAAAACGACCACACTGGGACAACGCCGAGGGCCCCGCACGACGCCAGCATCAGACCAGCCCACGACAGACAGACCCAGAGGGACTACCCTGACCATAACACCCGCATGAACTACCAGCTAGCACCATTGGCCGATGCGGCAATGGGCAAACAGCGGAATCCGTTTCACAGGACAGGCCAGACCACCCATCCCACCGTAAACCTAGCGGCCATTACCACCACACAGTCCGAAGAACCTCCGCTACAGAAGCCCCTGATCCACGAACCACCACCAACTCCGTGGGTAGCAGCGTTCCTGGAAGAAGAGTTGACCAAATTCGAGGGTCTAGCAGGTATTTCTCACATAGCACAGCATACAATCTATATGAAGGACGACAAACCCGTGAAACAACGGTATTACCCGAAAAACCCGGCCATGCAGAAGATAATAGACGACCAAGTCGACGAGTTACTGCGGGAAGGACGTATCGAAGCTTCAAAGAGCCCACACAGCGCGCCTATAGTACTCGTAGGGAAAAAGACAGGCGAGATGCGCATGTGCGTCGACTACCGCCAACTCAACGCCAGATCTGTACCGGACGCCTATCCGCTCCCCAGGATCAACCACATCCTCGAGAGACTCCGCGATGCCCACTACATCTCGACATTGGACCTGAAGAATGGGTATTGGCAAATCCCGATGGCGGAGGGAAGTCGAGAATGCACTGCATTTACTGTGCCAGGTAGAGGACTGTTCCATTGGAAAGTCATGCCGTTCGGACTGCACTCAGCACCTGCAACGTTTCAGCGAGCCCTGGACAGCGTTATTGGACCGAAGATGGAACCGTACGCCTTCGCTTACCTCGATGACATCATTGTCATAGGAAAAGCCTTGGATGACCACGTCAATAATCTGCGAGAAGTATTCCGAAGGCTGCGGGAAGCGAATCTGAGCTGAACAGACGTGCGAGTGGAGGGAGAGGTCAGGCATACGCCGATGCACCAAGCATTGGGCCAACCCCTCCACCCCCTCTCGCCAATTGGGAGTCAAACTTTTGGGCTGAGTGGGACCTGATGAGTCAGCAGCGGGCCGAACCAGCAGCGGAGCTACAGGAGGAAGGACCACACTACTCCGATATCTCCGACGCTGGAGACGCGAACGAAGAGTTAGCGGGTCGTAACAACGAACCAGAATCGGACGTAATGTCACTGATGAGCCTGAGCTTCGCACCCCAAAGTGACGCTCCATTGCTGCCGCCAACCAGTGACACTCCCCCACCCGTAGCCCAAGAAGAGCTAATACCACCACTTTTCGGAGAAGAGCCGGCAGAATCGGATTGCAGCATTCCACTGTCGTTCGAGGAGCATGCCGACTTACTGCAGCTAGTTCGACTCCACCCGGGAGTAGCGGTGGTACAGGACGAGGCAGGCTGGGCAGAAGCACCAGTGGAGTGGCGGATCAACACGACGGACCGACATTTGCCCTTAGACCTGATCAGCAACATCACAGTCTATCTGCGCAAGGCCACGGGCCGGTCAGGAGTAAGGCGACTGGAGGTACACGACGGACACTGCTTCCGCATCAAAATAACGCGACGCCACGCTGTCACCGTTACTATTCGGTCCCCCCGAAGTGAGGAGGGCGTGTGAAGGAGCAGACGCTCCCCCACCTTATTTTTTTCACCATGAAGGATCTCTTTTTATTAGTTATTATTATTTTGTTATTATTATTTTTTATGTTCATTATTAGGTTAAGTGACGGCATTTGTTAGTAAGTAAGCAAGCTCATAGCATTTAATCAAAATTATTTTTAAGTACTTGCTCAGTCGTGACTTAGATGGGAGGGAGAAGCACAGTGATCGCTCGAGCATCACTAATAGAACTGATAAAAAGCTCCAGAGTTGAGACATGAACCTCAACCACCAACATCAGTGGAGACACGAACCACAACCACCAACAGCTGCACAGAGAGAGCGGGAGAGCAGAGATCGAAAGCTCTACCACCAGGATCAACACAGAGAGCGGGAGAGCAGAGAGCGAAAGCTCAACCACCAGCAGAACAAGGGTGGGTTTATAAGATCGCGAGGAGATGGAAAACGGGGAGATTATTCCAGACCAGCGAACTGAACAGACGTGCGAGTGGAAGCCAAGAAGAGAAAGAAGAAGACAGATTTGGACGGCGAGCAAGGAAAGGGTGAGCAAGTCTCACCGTCGTGAGGAAGAGGGCGAGAGAGCGGTGCGGTTAGGCAGGCTGGGAGGAAGAAGAAGAACAGTGTAAATAAAACGTAATTTAAATAACTACCAGCGCGTCTTCATCTGACCAACTGTGCGTGTTTCCCCTCCTTCCCCTTTCCCCGTAGTTTCCCTTAGGTGCCGCCCGGCGATTGCCCAGGCATCCTCTGGCGAGCTATGCCCGTCTCCCTTCCCCCCGCAGACCCACGGCTTCCCCGAAGTACCGCCCGGCGACTGCCCAGGTATCTTTGGGGAGTCTCTGCACCCACTCTCCTTCCCCTTGCCCCGTAGTTTCCCTTAGGTGCCGCCCGGCGACTGCCCAGGCATCCGCTGGCGAGCTATGCCCGTCTCCCTTCCCCCCGCAGACCAACGGCTTCCACGAAGTACCGCCCGGCGACTGCCCAGGTATCTTTGGGGAGTCTCTGCACCCACTCTCCTTCCCCTTTCCCCGTAGTTTCCCGTAGGTGCCGCCCGGCGACTGCCAGGCATCCTCTGGCGAGCTATGCCCGTCTCCCTTCCCCCCGCAGACCCACGGCTTCCCCGAAGTACCGCCCGGCGACTGCCCAGGTATCTTTGGGGAGTCTCTGCACCCACTCTCCTTCCCCTTGCCCTGTAGTTTCCCGTAGGTGCCGCCCGGCGACTGCCCAGGCATCCTCTGGCGAGCTATGCCCGTCTCCCTTCCCTCCGCAGTCCCACGGCTTCCCCGAAGTACCGCCCGGCGACTGCCCAGGTATCTTTGGGGAGTCTCTGCACCCACTCTCCTTCCCCTTTCCCCGTAGTTTCCCTTAGGTGCCGCCCGGCGACTGCCCAGGCATCCTCTGGCGAGCTATGCCCGTCTCCCTTCCCCCCGCAGACCCACGGCTTCCCGAAGTACCGCCCGGCGACTGCCCAGGTATCTTTGGGGAGTCTCTGCACCCACTCTCCTTCCCCTTGCCCTGTAGTTTCCCTTAGGTGCCGACCGGCGACTGCCCAGGCATCCTCTGGCGAGCTATGCCCGTCTCCCTTCCCCCCGCAGACCCACGGCTTCCACGAAGTACCGCCCGGCGACTGCCCAGGTATCTTTGGGGAGTCTCTGCACCCACTCTCCTTCCCTTTCCCCGTAGTTTCCCTTAGGTGCCGCCCGGCGACTGCCAGGCATCCTCTGGCGAGCTATGCCCGTCTCCCTTCCCCCCGCAGACCCACGGCTTCCCCGAAGTACCGCCCGGCGACTGCCCAGGTATCTTTGGGGAGTCTCTGCACCCACTCTCCTTCCCCTTGCCCTGTAGTTTCCCGTAGGTGCCGCCCGTCGACTGCCCAGGCATCTTCTGGCGAGCTATGCCCGTCTCCCTTCCCTCCGCAGACCCACGGCTTCAACGAAGTACCGCCCGGCGACTGCCCAGGTATCTTTGGGGAGTCTCTGCACCCACTCTCCTTCCCCTTTCCCCGTAGTTTCCCTTAGGTGCCGCCCGGCGACTGCCCAGGCATCCGCTGGCGAGCTATGCCCGTCTCCCTTCCCCCGCAGACCCACGGCTTCACCGAAGTACCGCCCGGCGACTGCCCAGGTATCTTTGGGGAGTCTCTGCACCCACTCCCCTTCCCTTTCCCTGTAGTTTCCCTTAGGTGCCGCCCGGCGACTGCCCAGGTATCTTTGGAGAGTCTCTGCACCCACTCTCCTTCCCCTTGCGCTGTAGTTTCCGTAGGTGCCGCCCGGCGACTGCCCAGACACTCTGCAGAAGATCTCGGCTGTTCGATCCCCCTTTCGCACGTTTCCCTTGGCCTTGGCATCCCCGGGACGAAATCTCCGTCCCATTGCCGCTCATGACCCGGAGTCCCGGCAAATTATAAATATTGCTGTAATTTCGACCCTGGCCTGACTGAGAGTTATACCCCAGCCTAGATCGCATCCTTACACCTCGCAACCAGTTCGGAATAAAAATCTCTAAGTAAAAAGCCAAGAGCTGCTGGTTCGACCGAGTCGGAATTCCATCAATTTAATAATCTTTTTCTTTTCAATTTCTATATTCACCTATTACATGCATGTTCTACCCCTTTCTCCGATATTCACATATTACATGTATGTTTTATAGCAACAAACGTCTGTGAGCATGTCTTAAATGCAACAATTCAATATCTTAATGCTACAAATTAATTTTACTTATACAGAATACTAATTGCTCCCGGCCATAAGCCCTTTGCTCTAATTTGGCGTAAACAACATTAAAGATATATCAGGTTATATCAGGTCAGAAAATATATTATTTTAACAACTTTTGAAAAATTGAGAAAAAGTGGTAAAATTTCCCATAGTGGACTGGGTGGGCGATACTGCGGTATGCCCATGTTGCAGAATAAACGAAATCTTTTTTCTTCTACCATAGAGAATGGTTTATCGCTGACCAACTGAAAGCCCCCATGCTCCAGTCTCAAGTGCTGCCCCAGAACATTGTTAAAGTCTGTGGAGATCTATGGCCAAGTACTAGTAGCTGCCGAGTTGGGACAATCCTCTGCGTTCTTTGCATGGCGCCAAGGTGTTTATCGTCGCCAGCAAACTAAACAAAGTGCACCACATAGCCGAAGCCATAGCCCCTGTGATGGAGGATGGAGGAGTCCGGCACGGAGTAGAGTTCATTGCGCTGCGGGTGCACTGCAGATTTACCACGGAGGTGGTAAATGCCCCGGGCAACGAATATCCGATCAGGGGGCTATAAAACAGACACCCAAACTGAACTGCATAGAGACGTCTCGACCACGTCTCTGGCTGGGCTAATCTCTCACACATGGGGGCAGGCCCCAAACCGGAACCCGAGTCCAGAGTAGCTGCGCTCCACTTTCCGCTCAGAGTACAATCGATCATCGTCAAGGGCAGGCCATCAATGGGAATCATGTTTACGGAAATCATTCGCCATTATCCATTCTACATGGTAAATGGTATCGTGTAATACGCCTAATAATTGCACTTGGACAGAGGCATTTGGAAATGAATTGGCAGATAAATCTTTCGGCTGCAGAATGCACAATTTACATAGAAACCATATGGTGGAGTCCCAAGGAGGTGCTAATTTATGGTTACGACAGCAGCCCCAGCAGCAGCACCAGCAGCAGCACCAGCAGCAGCACCAGCAGCAGCAGCAGTAGCAGCTTTTTGGCGTTCCAATGTCTGGCCATTCCAATGTATTCCAATCCAATACGAGCCGTAAATAAACAAGGCTGGGCCAGGGGCAGGCTGATGGTGTGCTGGGGTGTGGGGCCCTCGCAAATATGCCAATAACCACCTACGGATCCGCTAAATGATCGAGGATTCAGCAGCACTCATTCGGACTCCGAATACACTCGCATTTACGTTTGTTTGTGTAACCCAAATTAAAAAAACCGAAGCCCAAGTGATCATTCATCATTACACCAAGCGATACGGCAACGCTCGCCGGTCGGATTGGATCGGAATGGTATGGTATGGGATATATAGGCAAATGCTCGTACTCGAACTGGTACTACTGACAGTTCCAGATCGATTGTTATTAATTTGTTTGCAAACATATTTCATGCGCTTTGCCCAATTTCATTCAGCGGGAGATCCCTGGCCTCCCCACCACTACCACTCCTCCTGCTCCTGATCCTCCACCACTTGGGAGATACGTACACACACAGGCAGGGCAGATGTAGCTGTAGCTGTATCTGTAGCTGTATCTCTGCTGTTGCACTCATGCTGCGCGTCGAAAAGTCTACGATTTCCGTTGCTCGTATAAATCAACTGAAAGCAAACGAAGAACAACACGAGAGAGAGAGATTTTTCTTCATTTTTATTTGCGTTAAGTTGAGGGCAGGGCAGCGCAGGGCAGAGCAGGGCAAATGTTGTTGCTTCAAGTATTTATTTGTGCATAATAAGTTTTTTAATGCTGCCTGCCAGCGGCAGAGGCAGCGAAAAGGGGTGTGGGATTGATGCCTGGCTGTCGATATCGAAATACCCAACAAATCGTCAGCTCGTCATTTTTCTAGACAGTTTTTCTTCGATTTATTAGTGGGTAGTGTGTGCAACAGCAGACCGAACAGTTCCTTGGGAAAATGTAGACAGCAACTTATGTATATGGAACTCTGGCATTTAATTTGTGTTTAGCGATAACTGCAAAAAAGTAACAAATTAATTAATGAAGAAACACGCCATGTAGATTCGTAGATGATTTACCATTTCTGATTGCTCTACAAACAGCCTTCGCACCACAGCTTCAAGTAGTTGTAACAATCGGTGGCCTGCTTTTCATTTGCCTGGCAAACGTCCTTCAGCCATTGGCAAAATACTTGTGGGTCCATTTTCAACACCAAAAAGTGTCCCAGCACGACGCTGGCCTTATCGAATCCTGCCGCGCACAATCGGCCGCCAAGTGCCCTGCCGATTCCAGGCAGATCCGTCACATCCTGATCCCTGATGGGCTCCAAGAAGCCACGATACTTTCTGTTTTTTTTTTTTTTTTGATTAGATCATCGCATGGATGACTGGATTTTGATCGCAGCTACGTAGCCGCATTGATCAGGTACTTGTTGTCGAGTTACATGTGCAAGACATGTTCTCATGTAAATTTCTTCGATTTTTTTAACTTGTTAACCGAAATTTTGCTTTTGTCCAGAACGTTTATTCCAGTCTTGTCTCTTTTGTTTTTTGTAAATTTGTTTTATAAATTCTCATAAATCGAGAATTTGATTGATATTGTGCGTTTTTTTTTTTTTTTTTTTTTTTTTTTTTAACTCCCTGTGAGCGAGCTTGACAGGTAGTGTATTATCTGATCATAAAATGCTATTTGATCTTTTATTTACTCTACATTTACTTTAAAAAGTGATACAAGTTTATAACTAGAAGTCGAAGTTAGCCTTATTCATGAAGATAGCCAGTTCTCTTAGATGTAAAGGCTCTTTTTTTTTAAGTAATTCTCTTAGGCTTTTGTAATATTTGAAAATACGAAACTTACCCCTGAGGTTGGCGAAACGTTGGCATTCGAATATTAAATGTTCAGCATGTTCTACTGTTTTGCATTCCTCACACATATCGGAGTCTATCGCTTTGATTTTTAACAAAAAGGGTTTGTCATAAGTGTGTCCAGTCATTAGTCTGTTAATTGTTTTAATACTTTTCGCCTTCCACTTACACTTGTGGTGCCATGGTTTTTTGGGTATTTCCGGGAAATAATCAGCTAAAATAGTACCCTTACTTCTACAGTTTTGCTTGTAATCTTCGTTCCACATATTTACTATTTCATTTTTTGTTTCTCTTAGAGCTTCTTTTATACTAAAAAGTGTGTATATCATTTCCCCTTCTGTAGTGGCTCTTTTTGCTATTTTGTCAGCTTTTTCATTTAACTTAAACCCTTTGTGTCCTGGTACCCAAATAATGTCTAGTTTTTGAACCTCTGATATGTCTATTATGTTATGTATTTCACTAACTATGTAAGAGTCAGTTAGCTTATGATTAATTAACTTAATTGCACCAAACCCGTCACAAAATATCACAGCTTTTCTATATTTGTTTCTCAAACATATCTCACTAGCCTTCTTGATTCCAATAAGCTCAGCCCCCACTGACGAGAGCCTAGTTTCAGTTCTGTACTTATACATATTGTTGCTTGGAAATTCTACAATACCTATGCCAACTGTATCGTGCACTACTGATGCATCCGTTGACAGAATTTTCCAACCTTCTTTGACATATTTGTCCTGTATTTCTGCATAAATCGCTCTTATCTCCTCTTCCGAGTATTCCTCTTTTTTTTTAACTAGGACCTTCTCTACTATATTTATTTTAGGACAAGGCTTGAAGTTGTCGCAAATGCGTGTATTATCAAAGAAACTTTTGAATTCTTTTAAAGTTTTGGTATAACTAGTTTCTGCTTTAGACAATTTTAGTTCTTCAAACATCCTTGGATTTATATTCTTAATTTTAAAGAGTTCTTTAATAGTCAGCCATTTTGCCCTGAAACTAGGGGGCATCACTCCCGCTAATGCAAAAATTTCATGCTTGCTGGTATCAGGTGGTACTCCGACACATCTTCTTAAAACTCTGGCTTGAGCGATCTCCATGTTTTTCCTTGCTCCCACTCCCATATCTGCAAAGCTTGTGATCGCATATTCTTGCTTAGATCTTACAAATGATTTAAAAATGTTAACACTTATTTTAGGTTTTAGTCCTGCCTTGATCGTTGTAGCCATCTGCAGAATCCTACAGCTCTTTTTTGTATCATCTTTAACCATTTTTACATGGCTAGTGCATGACATATTGACATTAATCAATCTGCCTAGAAACTTTATACATTTTTTATTTGGTATTTGTACATTGTCTATTGCAATGTTTATTGTATTGTTCCTCTCTCTTCCCATGTACAAGACCGCCGACTTGCTTGGGTTAAAACTGAACCCAAGATCACCGCAAAGTAGATTAAAGTCTGCTAGCTTGTTCTGCAAGTTGGTAACAGCTGCCATAAAATTTTGGCAATGGGAAATAATGACAAAGTCATCTGCAAATTGTATTATTTGTGTTTTGGAATCATTTATTTGGTGTAGTCTTTTTGTGTAAATATTGAATAACAGTGGTGATAGGCAGGACCCCTGTGGTAGGCCGCCCTGCACCACCTCCACCGCATCCTCCATTTTTAATAGCCTTATTGCTAAAAAACTTATGATCCAGTCTATATAGGTTCTGGGAAGTTCTTCACTTTCCATCAACATTTTTAGGGAGTTAATGTTAACACAGTTGTACGCGTTATTCAGATCCACTGACGCTAATATTACATGTTCCTTGTTTTTTTTCCTGGAGGCAATAATGTTTATTACATCATTGATGCACATTGAGGCCGATTTGTTTTTCTGGTATGCGTAAGATCTATACGGTATTATACCATTTTCACTTGTGTAACCTTCTATTTTGTTTTTAATAATACCGTTTACAGTTTTTGCCATGACTGATATCAATGATATAGGCCTGAAATTTCTTATATTTGTAAGGTCTTTGTCTCTTTTCGGTATTGGAGTTATTTTTATAGTTCTCCACTCCACTGGAAAATCACAGTTGGCTATTTTTTTATTGTAAAAATTTACTAACTCTGTCTTAGCCTCGCTGTTCAAAGCGTTTAACATCTCGTACGTAATTTGGTCTAAGCCTCCAGCTGTTTTCCTGTTTCTACCTAGCACCTTTTCAAGGTCTTCTATGGTAAACTCTGGACTTTCGTTGTTCTTGAGCGCATACATAGTATCGTCTATAATTCTGGCCTCAACAGGTATTTGCTCTTTTAGGAATTGCAAAAACTCCCCCGCTTTCTCTGGATCAAATTTTTCTAGTGTATCTGTATTGCAATTTTTTAAATTGTTTAGAAACCTCCACGCTTCTCTACTATTAGATTTTATGTTGATTTCTGTTATTTTGCGAGCATAGCTTGTTTTTTTTGCTATTCTCACTGCTTTTTTCCATTTTCCTTTTAAATCAACAGCTCTGCAGTAATTTTGAAAAGACGGTTCTTCGTTAGCTTTTTTTTGAGCCTCAGCAAAGCCACCAAATAGTTTGGCTAGACTTTCGTCCCACCATAACTTTGGCCTTTTTTCCCCTATTACATACGTTGCTGCTTTTATTTCGCTACTTATGTTTTTAGCTAAACTCTCAATTTTACCGTTTGTAACAATCTGCCCTATTTTTTTTAATAATTTATTCTTTGCTAAAAACTTTTTTGGCTTTACTTGTCTGCCAGTAATTTCAAAACATATAGGATGGTGATGGCTACCCCCTAGAAAAAATTTCTCGCACTTCCAACTTTCAATTTTTATTCCCTTCACAAAAGTTAAGTCCAACACCGATCCTGTATTGCTATCAATATTTCTCCTAAACGTAATGCTGCTGTCGTTTGCAAGCATATATCCCGCATCGTGCATTGCCTGTCTTAAAAAGGTCCCTTTTCTGCTGCTTACCAAGTCACCGAAGCCAGTGTGTCTTGCATTAAAATCACCTGCAATGATGCAACTATCAAAAGGGTCAAGCCTGTCCAAAAGATTATCTATAGTTTGCTTAAAACTTATAAGCGATGTCATAGGTTCAAAATACACAGAAGAGATGACCATGTTTTGCCCATCTCCACTAGTTCTTGCTAAAACTATGTCATGTTCAGTCTGATATTTCATTCTTATAAGCTTTACGTCCTTTTTGTGAGCAATGGCTACCCCTCCGTAGCCATCTTGTCTATGTTTCTCTATTAAATTATAGTTTGCTAAATTTCTAAAGTTTAGGTCATGTGAGAAGACCTCCGCCAGAATAGCGATGCTAAAGTTACCATTGTTTAGATAGAATTCTAAGTCATTTTTGTTTGCCTTAATGGATTGAATGTTATGTTGTAGCACTTTCATATTTATTTTAATGTTTTAAGGTGTTTTGTCTTCTTATGTTTTCTAGTAATGTCCTGTCTTCTGCATTTATTTCAGCTTCTTCCTCTTTACTTGTCCTATTTTTAGATATTATATTCATGTCACTCATGTTACTAAAATGCATAAACATGTTGAACATCTGTTGGAAAATAACTCTACACTCTTCTGTTGTTTTGTTTTCAAAAAAAGGAATATGGTCACTGGTATCATTAGTATAAGGTTCTAGATTGAAATGTGGTTTTTGTGTAGGGGCTATTGGTCTATATATTACCCTGCTGGCATAGCTGTGCTTTTTCAATACCTCATTAGCTTTACTGTTCTTATCTTGAATGTTTTCGTTTGTCTTATTTAATTTTGGGTAGTTTATATCGTAATTTTCTGTGTGCGAGTAATTTTGATGCACCGAGTACGTATTTAGTACTTCCTTCCTCGCTATTTTTTTAATTGTCATAATTTTGTTTATATCCATCTCCTTTTCCCATGCTGGGCATGAGTTTCTATCCCTTGCTGTGTGGTCTTTTCCATTGCACAGTATGCATTTAAGCACCGTACAATTTCCATTGCATTCATTTACCCCACACTTGTTGCATCTTCTTGCCGACTTGCACCTGGCAGAAGTATGCCCAAGCCTACCGCAGTTGTAGCATTGGCGTACCTTTGGTACGTATTGATGCACTTTCATGCAGCACATTCCAAAAGAGTAATTTTCTCCGGGATATCTGCCCCCTCAAAACCTATTTTTACTGTTTCAGTTGTTATCAAGTTGAAATTGGAGCCATTCTCTTCATTTGTAATCTTCTCCCTCCTTGAAAGCCTTTCTATTGATTTAATTGTAATGTTCGAGCTTATGTTTTCACTGATTTCTTTGTCTGAGAAGCTTCGCGGCACTCCTTTTATAATTCCGAAAGACTCTACATAGTTGCGCGGTATAAACGCAACTATGTTCATATTTTTTAGTTCCTCATTTACAACCAAAGCATTAGCATCTTCAAACTTATAAAAATATATTTTATATAATGTGGCTGCCAAGGACACAATCTCTTTAATCCCTTTAATTTTGATATGTCTTATTTTTTCAAAAAGAAAGAGTCCGTTTTTGAAATTTTTATTTTCAAACAGAGAAGAGTTTTTTGTTGATATTAGAACTGCAGCATCGCCACTGTGGCTATTACCATATAGAATGGTCTCTCGTTCCATTCCATCTTTTGATGTATTGACCTTTGGGTTAGTATTAGTATTTAATTGTATTTTGAAATCACTAGTATTTCCTACTTTGGCATTTTGGTGTAACAAGTGCACTGTCATACTGTCACTCGTCACGTCAGCACTTTTGTTGCTGTATTTTTTTGTCAACTTTCTTCCGTCTATGTTCGTATTTGTTTCGTCACTTGTCTCTTCTTCTTCCATATATTCTACACCGTTTGCATACATGTTGGTGTTCTCGCTTGTCCGCTTTTTTTTTGCCGACGATGCGTCGTTAGTCAAATGGTCAAAGACATCCTCCTTTATGCTATTGCTCAAAGAATTAATTTTTTTCTCCATATCTACCTTATTTTGTCTTTTGTAGTTGCTGCTCGAAGCCATTTCGTGTTTTATTTTCACAGACGCCGAGTGACCGGCGTCCGCCATTGCTGCTGGTTTTACCAGCCTGCCCACGGTTCGCCCCCTCTCAGGGAAAGACCTCGGTAATTCTGCTTGATGAAGTAATTGAAAATATATATATTTTTAATTTCACAAAAAACACACTTCGCTTATAATTCGTGTCTCTATCACTTTTTTTTTTTTTTTGTTATGTGACTCGGCACAAAACACCACTAAGCACAGCTAAGAAAAAACCACTACCGGTCTCACTCACTGTTGGTAAGGAAGAGTGTACCTAGGTTTTCCCAATAAAAATTGAAGAAAATTTTTTTTGTTTTTCAGGCCGTTCTGTGCTTTGTGATACTTTCTGTTTGGCTTGAACATTTTCGAGATTTTTTTGCTAGCCTCAGTCGGATATTAATTGAAAGTACTTTGAGCCAACTCGAACATTTAATTCATGGCCTGCTTGAATCATTTGCAAAGGCCTACTTTGGCTGACAACTTCAAGGCCTGCTTGAATCTTTTTCAAAGGCCTACTTTGGCTGACAACTGCTGGCACTCAGTGTCTGCCTTTTGCCAGACGCAGAACCCCAACCTGCGCCAGCTCCTCCGTCTCCCATGGGCGTGGGTGCGCGTATGTGGGGGAATGGGGATTGGTATCTGGATCTGGATCTGGTACTTTTTTTTGGGGTCTTTCAAAACATCGATGTTTTATCGATGTTTTTCACTAAAACATCGAAAACATCGATGTCTCCAAACATCGATGTTTTTCCACCTCTAAAATAAATATATATGCATGGCAAATACCAGATAATCGCGATTAGCAGGGATCTAGAACCTAGATCCCTCTCGTAAACGTTTTCTTTTTCGCGCACATTCAGCACTTTCAAAGTGCCAGAGGCCGCCGCCGTTGACACCATCGCCGTCTTCGTCTTCGTCGTTGTCTTAGGCCCAAAATCAAATAATCAAAATCCTGCCACACCCCCGCCGTTCAGTATCCAATCTTTTGCGTACAAACTACTAAAATCCATTGTTTATTTTCGAATTTCGTTGGCCGTGTAAATCACGGAAACGACTGCTTCTTCCCAGCAACTCGTTCTGGCATTCCTTCGGACACCAAAGACAGCCATCAGGCCACATCCAATGGTACTATGCATACCCATGCCCATTCCCATTCTCATATCTGCTGCCTGGCCAGACATTTTGTCGACAATTTCCCTGGAAGTGGCCATAAATCAATTGCAAAAGCTTTCCAATCGGTTTGCCGGAATTTCTAGTAATTATGTTTTGTTTTTTTTTTGGAAAACATCGAGGAGAAATAATACTGAAATACTGTTATATAATGGGAGATATACATACGTACGTACATATGTATATGTGGAATGGCTGATGGCTCTTCTTCTATAGACTATTTTCCATGAATTGAATGGCTCCAACCGGTTGGGATCATTCACACTTGTCTGGGTCTGGCTACGGGTCTGTGTCCGGGTGTGTGTCTGTGGGGGCCCTTCTCCAAATGCATGAATGAACCGAAACCGTAACGAAACCGAAACGAAGTGAAATGAAACCATTCAGCGAAATTTTCAATACCATTTCGTAACCCAGCCACCCCCACGCGGCGCACACGTTAAACAATTGGAAGAAGCAGCCAGAAGAGAAGAGGTGTGTGTGTGTGTGTGTGTGTGTGTGTGGGTGTGGGTGTGTGCCCCGAGTATTGTTTAAACAATTAACAATAACATAAATGCATGCATAATTACATATATACAGTGCTTCGAGGATCGTGTGTAATTTCAAGAGCTTTCGCCGGAACGGAACGGAAGCCTGCACCCCACGACAGCCGCCAGAGTGACGTCGTTGGCACGAAGAACCCCAGAGATCTAAATGGGCTATCATTGGGCAACAGGTGTAGCCGTAGCCGTAGCCTACTGCTCCGCCACTAGCCACTTGACCAACTGAAAGCCCCCATGCTCCAGTCTCAAGTGCTGCCCCAGAACATTGTTAAAGTCTGTGGAGATCTATGGCCAAGTACTAGTAGCTGCCGAGTTGGGACAATCCTCTGCGTTCTTTGCATGGCGCCAAGGTATTTATCGTCGCCAGCAAACTAAACAAAGTGCACCACATAGCCGAAGCCATAGCCCCTGTGATGGAGGATGGAGGAGTCCGGCACGGAGTAGAGTTCATTGCGCTGCGGGTGCACTGCAGATTTACCACGGAGGTGGTAAATGCCCCGGGCAACGAATATCCGATCAGGGGGCTATAAAACAGACACCCAAACTGAACTGCATAGCGCCAGCTCGTGCTGGGACCGCAGCCAGAGACGTCTCGACCACGTCTCTGGCTGGGCTAATCTCTCACACATGGGGGCAGGCCCCAAACCGGAACCCGAGTCCAGAGTAGCTGCGCTCCACTTTCCGCTCAGAGTACAATCGATCATCGTCAAGGGCAGGCCATTAATGGGAATCATGTTTACGGAAATCATTCGCCATTCTCCATTCTACATGGTAAATGGTAAATGGTATCGTGTAATACGCCTAATAATTGCACTTGGACAGAGGCATTTGGAAATGAATTGGCAGATAAATCTTTCGGCTGCAGAATGCACAATTTACATAGAAACCATATGGTGGAGTCCCAAGGAGGTGCTAATTTATGGTTACGACAGCAGCCCCAGCAGCAGCACCAGCAGCAGCACCAGCAGCAGCACCAGCAGCAGCAGCAGTAGCAGCTTTTTGGCGTTCCAATGTCTGGCCATTCCAATGTATTCCAATCCAATACGAGCCGTAAATAAACAAGGCTGGGCCAGGGGCAGGCTGATGGTGTGCTGGGGTGTGGGGCCCTCGCAAATATGCCAATAACCACCTACGGATCCGCTAAATGATCGAGGATTCAGCAGCACTCATTCGGACTCCGAATACACTCGCATTTACCTTTGTTTGTGTAACCCAAATTAAACGAGAAGGAACGTGTGAGTCGCTTCTGGGGACGCGACTCTACTTATACCCGTACTCAGTCAGTAAATACATTTTTGAGATATGATTTTTTAGAATTTTAGAAAAAAAAAAAAATTTTACATTTTACATTTTTTTGCTACATCTGTTATCTACATCTACATCTATAATGTATATTTTACATCTAAAATGTAGATTATAGATGTACCATTTATATTCTGCATCTCCTCCGCTAGGGGTTGCTCGCGCACTGAACGCGGCAGAGTGTGCGAGCGAGAGAGAGAATGAGTAGTGTTTGTCTTGCTGGAGGGGGCGGGGGAAGCAACTGAAAATTAATTTCTTCATTCTGGCTATAATTATGATCCGATCTGATTCATGTTCAGCAATCTGGTAGATATGGGCATTCTCTACGATACTGCGTTTTTAGTTTTATCGTATCTTTAAAATTGTGCCTGCCACAGATTTTCGTCCTTTGTGGGGGCGGAAGGGGGCGGGGCGAAATTTTGAAATACACTTGTAGCAGTGTGATATCACATGAGTCTTGAAACCAAATTTGGTTGCCCTAACTCTTATAGTCTCTGAGAACCAGGCGTCAAACAAGACGGACAGACGGACAGACAGACATGGCTCTATCGACTCGGCTATTGATGCTGATCAAGAATATATATACTTTATGGGGTCGGAAAATTTTCCTTCTCTGTGTTACACACATCCACTTTTACCACAAATCTAATATACCCCTTAACTCTTTTTTGAGTACGGGTATAAAAAACCGAAGCCCAAGTGATCATTCATTATTACACCAAGCGATACGGCAACGCTCGCCGGTCGGATTGGATCGGAATGGTATGGTATGGGATATATAGGCAAATGCTCGTACTCGAACTGGTACTACTGACAGTTCCAGATCGATTGTTATTAATTTGTTTGCAAACATATTTCATGCGCTTTGCCCAATTTCATTCAGCGGGAGATCCCTGGCCTCCCCACCACTACCACTCCTCCTGCTCCTGATCCTCCACCACTTGGGAGATACGTACACACACAGGCAGGGCAGATGTAGCTGTAGCTGTATCTGTAGCTGTATCTCTGCTGTTGCACTCATGCTGCGCGTCGAAAAGTCTACGATTTCCGTTGCTCGTATAAATCAACTGAAAGCAAACGAAGAACAACACGAGAGAGAGATTTTTCTTCATTTTTATTTGCGTTAAGTTGAGGGCAGGGCAGCGCAGGGCAAAGCAGGCAAATGTTGTTGCTTCAAGTATTTATTTGTGCATAATAAGTTTTTTGAATGCTGCCTGCCAGCGGCAGAGGCAGCGAAAAGGGGGTGTGGGATTGATGCCTGGCTGTCGATATCGAAATACCCAACAAATCGTCAGCTCGTCATTTTTCTAGACAGTTTTTTCTTCGATTTATTAGTGGGTAGTGTGTGCAACAGCAGACCGAACAGTTCCTTGGGAAAATGTAGACAGCAACTTATGTATATGGAACTCTGGCATTTAATTTGTGTTTAGCGATAACTGCAAAAAAGTAACAAATTAATTAATGAAGAAACACGCCATGTAGATTCGTAGATGATTTACCATTTCTGATTGCTCTACAAACAGCCTTCGCACCACAGCTTCAAGTAGTTGTAACAATCGGTGGCCTGCTTTTCATTTGCCTGGCAAACGTCCTTCAGCCATTGGCAAAATACTTGTGGGTCCATTTTCAACACCAAAAAGTGTCCCAGCACGACGCTGGCCTTATCGAATCCTGCCGCGCACAATCGGCCGCCAAGTGCCCTGCCGATTCCAGGCAGATCCGTCACATCCTGATCCCTGATGGGCTCCAAGAAGCCACGATACTTTCTGTTTGGCTTGAACATTTTCGAGATTTTTTTTGCTAGCCTCAGTCGGATATTAATTGAAAGTACTTTGAGCCAACTCGAACATTTAATTCATGGCCTGTGTTGAGCTATTGAGATTTTTCAATAGCGTCGAGCTAAATCGACAATTCGTACTTTGATTAATTCACACCACAGTTTGTTTGATTATGTTAGTTTCTTTATTTGCCATGCAAGGCGAGTGGGAGTAGTATGGGCAAGAGTTAGCAACAGGCGGACCCGTGGTGGACCGTGTTGGAGCGAGAACAATAAAAGGTTTTTGTATAAAAAGTAATAACGATGTAGCAGGTCACTGTGCCAACCGACGATATGTTGTACGTTTGATGATGCGAGATTTCGAAGTGTCGAAGCTGCGCAGACGAGCCTCCCTCACAGCCTTCGTCGGCTGACGATTTTCGGGAAGGGGAAAAATGACTCAAGAGCGCAGAGTCAGGTAGGCAATGTTGTGGATAAGAGCTTAGCTCTACACTCTTTGCGATGCCATGGGCCGGCGCTTAGCCGAACATTCTCCCCCGTTGAAGAGCACGGGTCTTCGACATCCTTCTTTGGCAGCATACACAGCTTTGCGATAGCCCTCGTGGTGATCCCAGTAGCCGTTTTGAGCTCAGCTACCCTGGAAACGCCATCTCTGCCGGCGATCAGTTTCGTCACCCTTCCCAGCGGCCACTTAAGTGGAGGCAAGTTCTCGTTCTTTACGAGGACCACGTCGCCGACGCTGAGGTTAGGCTGCTCAGTCCTCCATTTTGCCCTCTCCTGCAGAAGCGTGAGGTACTCCTCTCGCCAGCGGGACCAGAAAGTCTGCTGCAGGAAGTTGACCTGCTGCCAGCGATAAAGACGATTGAAGTTGAGTCCGGTCACATCTGGTTCTGCGAAGGTACGGATTGGAGCAGTACCTAAGAAATGCGCAGGTGTTAGCATGTCTAAATCGTCAGGATGCTCTGAAATGGGAAGTAATGGCCTTGAGTTTATTATGGCAGTGATATGGCACACAAGCGTTCTCAGGTCATCAAAGCACAGCAAGGAGCTGGAAGCGGAACGGTAGAAATGATGTTTGGCTGTTTTAACCGCAGCCTCCCAGAGTCCGCTAAAGTGGGGTGAGCGAGGGGGAATAAACCGCCAGTCAATATGATCCGCAACGCAAAACTCCTGAACTTCCTTCATATGCCTTTCTGCCAGGAACAGCTTCTTCAACTCTGCCAACTCGTTCTTTGCTCCCACAAAGTTGGTTGCGTTATCGGACCAAATTTCCCTGGGCCGACCGCGAGTTAAGATGAATCGCTTCAGAGCGCTTATGAACGCTGGCGTCGATAGATCCTGCACAAGCTCCAAGTGAACGTCCTTGGTGGCAAAGCATATGAAGAGGCATATGTAGCATTTGATGGGTGGTCTGGTCCGCACCTCACTCTTATAAAAGAACGGACCACAAATATGTGGTCCCTCGCAAATATGCCAATAACCACCTACGGATCCGCTAAATGATCGAGGATTCAGCAGCACTCATTCGGACTCCGAATACACTCGCATTTACCTTTGTTTGTGTAACCCAAATTAAACGAGAAGGAACGTGTGAGTCGCTTCTGGGGACGCGACTCTACTTATACCCGTACTCAGTCAGTAAATACATTTTTGAGATATGATTTTTAGAATTTTAGAAAAAAAAAAAAATTTACATTTTACATTTTTTTGCTACATCTGTTATCTACATCTACATCTATAATGTATATTTTACATCTAAAATGTAGATTATAGATGTACCATGCGCACTGAACGCGGCAGAGTGTGCGAGCGAGAGAGAGAATGAGTAGTGTTTGTCTTGCTGGAGGGGGCCGGGCAAGCACCTGAAAATTAATTTCTTCATTCTGGCTATAATTATGATCCGATCTGATTCATGTTCAGCAATCTGGTAGATATGGTCATTCTCTACGATACTGCGTTTTTAGTTTTATCGTATCTTTAAAATTGTGCCTGCCACAGATTTTCGTCCTTTGTGGGGGCGGAAGGGGGCGGGGCGAAATTTTGAAATACACTTGTAGCAGTGTGATATCACATGAGTCTTGAAACCAAATTTGGTTGCCCTAACTCTTATAGTCTCTGAGAACCAGGCGTCAAACAAGACGGACAGACGGACAGACAGACATGGCTCTATCGACTCGGCTATTGATGCTGATCAAGAATATATATACTTTATGGGGTCGGAAAATTTTCCTTCTCTGTGTTACACACATCCACTTTTACCACAAATCTAATATACCCCTTAACTCTTTTTTGAGTACGGGTATAAAAACCGAAGCCCAAGTGATCATTCATCATTACACCAAGCGATACGGCAACGCTCGCCGGTCGGATTGGATCGGAATGGTATGGTATGGGATATATAGGCAAATGCTCGTACTCGAACTGGTACTACTGACAGTTCCAGATCGATTGTTATTAATTTGTTTGCAAACATATTTCATGCGCTTTGCCCAATTTCATTCAGCGGGAGATCCCTGGCCTCCCTACCACTACCACTCCTCCTGCTCCTGATCCTCCACCACTTGGGAGATACGTACACACACAGGCAGGGCAGATGTAGCTGTAGCTGTATCTGTAGCTGTATCTCTGCTGTTGCACTCATGCTGCGCGTCGAAAAGTCTACGATTTCCGTTGCTCGTATAAATCAACTGAAAGCAAACGAAGAACAACACGAGAGAGAGATTTTTCTTCATTTTTATTTGCGTTAAGTTGAGGGCAGGGCAGCGCAGGGCAGAGCAGGGCAAATGTTGTTGCTTCAAGTATTTATTTGTGCATAATAAGTTTTTAAATGCTGCCTGCCAGCGGCAGAGGCAGCGAAAAGGGGTGTGGGATTGATGCCTGGCTGTCGATATCGAAATACCCAACAAATCGTCAGCTCGTCATTTTTCTAGACAGTTTTTTCTTCGATTTATTAGTGGGTAGTGTGTGCAACAGCAGACCGAACAGTTCCTTGGGAAAATGTAGACAGCAACTTATGTATATGGAACTCTGGCATTTAATTTGTGTTTAGCGATAACTGCAAAAAAGTAACAAATTAATTAATGAAGAAACACGCCATGTAGATTCGTAGATGATTTACCATTTCTGATTGCTCTACAAACAGCCTTCGCACCACAGCTTCAAGTAGTTGTAACAATCGGTGGCCTGCTTTTCATTTGCCTGGCAAACGTCCTTCAGCCATTGGCAAAATACTTGTGGGTCCATTTTCAACACCAAAAAGTGTCCCAGCACGACGCTGGCCTTATCGAATCCTGCCGCGCACAATCGGCCGCCAAGTGCCCTGCCGATTCCAGGCAGATCCGTCACATCCTGATCCCTGATGGGCTCGAAGAAGCCACGATACTTTCTGTTTGGCTTGAACATTTTCGAGATTTTTTTGCTAGCCTCAGTCGGATATTAATTGAAAGTACTTTGAGCCAACTCGAACATTTAATTCATGGCCTGTGTTGAGCTATTGAGATTTTTCAATAGCGTAGAGTTAAATCGACAATTTGTACTTTGATTAATTCACAACACAGTTTGTTTGATTATGTTAGTTTCTTTATTTGCCATGCAAGGCGAGTGGGAATAGTATGGGCAAGAGTTAGCAACAGGCGGACCCGTGGTGGACCGTGTTGAAGCGAGAACAATAAAGGGTTTTTGTATAAAAAGTAATAACGATGTAGCAGGTCACTGTGCCAACCGACGATATGTTGTACGTTTGATGATGCGAGATTTCGAAGTGTCGAAGCTGCGCAGACGAGCCTCCCTCACAGCCTTCGTCGGCTGACGATTTTCGGGAAGGGGAAAAATGACTCAAGAGCGCAGAGTCAGGTAGGCAATGTTGTGGATAAGAGCTTAGCTCTACACTCTTTGCGCTGCCATGGGCCGGCGCTTAGCCGAACATTCTCCCCCGTTGAAGAGCACGGGTCTTCGACATCCTTCTTTGGCAGCATACACAGCTTTGCGATAGCCCTCGTGGTGATCCCAGTAGCCGTTTTGAGCTCAGCTACCCTGGAAACGCCATCTCTGCCGGCGATCAGTTTCGTCACCCTTCCCAGCGGCCACTTAAGTGGAGGCAAGTTCTCGTTCTTTACGAGGACCACGTCGCCGACGCTGAGGTTAGGCTGCTCAGTCCTCCATTTTGCCCTCTCCTGCAGAAGCGTGAGGTACTCCTCTCGCCAGCGGGACCAGAAAGTCTGCTGCAGGAAGTTGACCTGCTGCCAGCGATCAAGACGATTGAAGTTGAGTCCGGTCACATCTGGTTCTGCGAAGGTACGGATTGGAGCAGTACCTAAGAAATGCGCAGGTGTTAGCATGTCTAAATCGTCAGGATGCTCTGAAATGGGAAGTAATGGCCTTGAGTTTATTATAGCAGTGATATGGCACACAAGCGTTCTCAGGTCATCAAAGCACAGCAAGGAGCTGGAAGCGGAACGGTAGAAATGATGTTTGGCTGTTTTAACCGCAGCCTCCCAGAGTCCGCCAAAGTGGGGAGAGCGAGGGGGAATAAACCGCCAGTCAATATGATCCGCAACGCAAAACTCCTGAACTTCCTTCATATGCCTTTCTGCCAGGAACAGCTTCTTCAACTCTGCCAACTCGTTCTTTGCTCCCACAAAGTTGGTTGCGTTATCGGACCAAATTTCCCTGGGCCGACCGCGAGTTAAAATGAATCGCTTTAGAGCGCTTATGAACGCTGGCGTCGATAGATCCTGCACAAGCTCCAAGTGAACGGCCTTGGTGGCAAAGCATATGAAGAGGCATATGTAGCATTTGATGGGTGGTCTGGTCCGCACCTCACTCTTATAAAAGAACGGACCACAAAAATCCACACCGGTGACTGCAAAAACGTACGACGCATTCACACGATCCTTCGGCAAGTCGGCCATAATATGCTGCAGCAGGCGCGGCTTGGCCTTAAAACATCTGGTGCAGCGATTTACGACGCTGGCCACTGTCTTGCGCCCTCCAATCGGCCAATACTCATGCCGAATAAGTGCGAGCAATGACCGAGGCCCAGCGTGCAAATTCTGCTCATGAACATGCACAATTACAGCAGATGAGACGGGATGACGCCTTGGAAGAATGACTGGGTGCCGTGCGTTGAAATCCAGTGATGAATTTTCCAACCGCCCACCGACGCGTAACAAGCCATGGTCATCCAGGAACGGCGCGAGTGACGAGATAGAGCTAGACGACTGCACCTGCTGTTCGTCACACAGAGTCTTGTAGTCAGGCCACAAATGCACTCGCTGAATCGAACGAAGAAGTATCCGCGTACCACCAACGATGTCAGCTACTGTTAATCCGGACGACCTTTTGCGCTGCAGAAACTTGAATACGTATCCAAATGTGCGCTGGATCTTTCCGAAGGAATTGGAGAACTTTCGGCCGTCAGATAAGTCTACGAATGGACAAACTGCAATCAGGACCCTCTTGCGCAACTCCAGTGTTGGCGCGGATTGAATAGACGCTGCTGGCCACAGAGGTTGCTCATCCTGAAGAAAGGGTGGCCCGTGGGCCCAAAGATGCGATTCCAGAAGCTCTGACGGCGAAGCGCCTCTGGACAATATGTCAGCAGGGTTTTGGGCGGTGGGCACGTAGCGCCACTCCATCTGAGCAGTCCGCTCCTGAATGGCTGAGACCCGATTTGCAACGAATACGTTAAAGCTTGATGAGTCATGGCGCACCCAAGACAAGGCAGTTGTGGAGTCCGACCAGCAATAGAAGCTTCCAGTGAACAATTTAAGTTGCTGTATCTCACTGATCAATTGAGAAAGCAAGTCAGCGCCACATAACTCCAACTTGGGCACCGTCAATACCTTAAGAGGGGCGACACGAGACTTCGCACACAGAAGTTGCACGTACGCGCGATTATTTGTCCTTGACACAACGTAAATACATGCTCCATAGGCGTCTAGGCTGGCGTCACAAAACCCGTGAACTTCCACTGTTGAATTGGGGAGAACTGACAGACGAGGAAATCTAAACAGCTGAGGGGTGGACAAACTCTCGCAGAAAATGGTCCACGCTGATGAAAGAGACTCTGGCAAACTCTCATCCCATTGGAGCTGCTCCTTCCATACCAACTGAAGGAAAATCTTTGCCTTTGCGATGACAGGCCCAATCAGTCCTAAAGGATCATAAAAACGAGCAATCGTTGACAACATTGAACGTTTCGTCGGCTTTGATGGCAGCTGCGTGGGTACTACCGAAAAGAGAAAATTATCAGATGAAGGCTCCCAAACCAATCCAAGAGCCTTTGTGAAGTCGGTGCCATCGTCGAACCTTAGCAGCGTTTCCTTATCCTTGTCAGGAATTCCCTCAAGTACGCCAGGGACGTTGGAGCACCATTTCCGAATTGGGAACCTTCCCCGAGCCAATAACTGGGATGTCTGCCTCATCTTTTCGCGCACTTCCTCTACAGATCCTCCTCCAGTCATCAAATCGTCGACATAGAAATTGGAGGTCAACACTTCCGAGCCAATGGGAAATGCAGTCCTCTCTTCTTCTGCCAATTGGAGCATGGAGCGAATTGCAAGATAGGAAGCCGGTTTGGTTCCATATGTTACTGTGTCGAGCTTGAACGCCTTCACATCCTCGTGAGAGGAATCCCTCCATAAGATGCACTGCAGGTAATTGTCCGGCTCAGATACTCGGACACACCTGTACATCTTGCAAATGTCTCCAGTCAGCGCAATGAGGAACGTACGAAAACGAAGCAGCGTATGTAGCAGCTTTGGCTGGATAGTAGGCCCAGCCATTAGAACCTCGTTTAACGAAAAACCTGTTGATGTTGTGGCAGATCCATCGAACACGACCCGCAATGATGCGGTAGAAAATAGCGACAACGACTGAGCAGTTCTGATTCCACCAACGACATATGATTAAGCTCTTGGTACTCCCTAATGAAAGATGCGTACTGAGCCTTCAGCTGCGGACGACGCTCAAGTTTCCGCTCCAAGATCTCCAAACTTTTCTTGATGGGCAGCTTCACGGCAAACTCTCCAGATGACAGGCGCGAGAAATTTGCTTTGAAGTGATCTTCACAATCGACATCCTCCTGCTTGACCATCACCGAATCTTCAGTGGAACTTTCAACCTCCCAGAAACGCCTCAGTAACAGTTCCACTTGATCAAGAGACTCCTGCCTGACGTCAGATGAGGCCCTGAGCCCCAAGTAAGGCTGTCCTACGCGTTTGCTGACCACCTCCTGAAACCACCCATCCAAGGCGAGTCTTCTGAAGCGATGGCAAGCCAACATCCAATTTGATTTGGCCAATGCACAGCAGCTCGAAGAATAGGCTAGCCCCAATGAGCAGGTCAATACGCTGTGGCCTGAAGAACTGCGGATCTGCCAATGGTAAATTCGGCGGAATTTTCCAACCAGAAACGTCAACTGAAAAGCTGGGCTGCTGCTCGGTGATTGTGGGAGCTACCAACGCGACGAAACTGGTACTGTAGTCAGAGGCTTGGGACTGCAAGTTGAGTCCCACAGTATAGCCCTCCGATACAAAACTGGAATCCCCAAGACCCGATACTGCGGCCGACGACATGGTCCTTTTCAGTCTAAGTTGTTGGGCGAGGCTGGAGGTTATAAGGTGCATTTGTGATCCGGAGTCCAAGAGTGCCCGACATGGTACGAGCGATCCAGCACGATCCCTCAGCAGAACAACTGCAGTGGCTAAAGCACAACATCCCTGCAAGAGTTCTGTGCAACCAGAGAGGCAGCTGAGGACTGCGGCTGCGCTTCAGGGTGCGGGAATGAAGAGACAACGGGTTCCGTGGGCGAGGGTCTGGCGTTTAAATGCAATAAAGTGTGATGTTTGCTACCACAGTGACGACAAGTTGATGACCTGCAAGTGCGCAAGAGCCGCAAAGACCAAGCTTTTTCACCTCAATTAGGCGAAGGGACGGCGAAAGATTCCCAAACAGCGCGCATGTATATATGCCATGGCCCGCAGTATTGCAAAATAGACACTCAAGAGAAACAGACTCAGTGGCTACAAATGAACTTCTAGCATTGCTCTGTACTTTTTAATCTTTCCCACCTGAATGCCAGGCGTATACATTGCCATAGCGTGCTCGCGATTCTCCAACTTCTGACATCTTTGCTCCAGAAAAGCGGTGAATTGTTGGCTTGTGGGTATGCTGTCCAGCGATGACGTTTCCTCCCACTTGGCTTGCGTAGCGCTGTCCACCTTCTGCAGCAGGCTGTGTATCAAGATACAGTCTGCAATCTGCTCCGTTGTTCCCATACTCTGCAAAGCCCGAAGATTAGCATTCACAGTGTCCGACAAAGACCGAAGTTGCGACACAGACGAAGCCTCTACGCGCGGAACACCCAGAATGTCCGTGACATGCGCCTGAAAAATTAAACGTTTGTTATTAAAACGCTTATCAAGGAGGTCTAGCGCGATGGGATAGCTGGCGTGCGTGAACTCTAGAGACGAAATAGTGTCTAGTGCTGGTCCTTTCAGGCAGGAACGCAGGTGCTGCAGCTTCTCCACATTTGACAAATCGGTATCCTTGTCTATTATGGAGGAAAACATGCTCCAAAACGAGGAATACTGAGCGTAGCCACCACTGAACTCAGGAAGCTTCAACTCCGGCAGGCGTGTCCGACTTTGCACTACGACCGTAGTTGGGGCCTCTCCTACATGGTCCGTCCGCATTGTTGAGCATGGTAGCATTGTGGGCTGCCGCTTGTTTAACTCCCGTTTCATGCGAATCCTCCAGCATGACCACGCACTCGTCAAACTCCTCCCTCAAGGGACTACCGATCTCATCGAGATCAATCCTCTCCAGGGCATTATGGTGCTCGTTGAATGAAACTACAAGCTCCGCTAGCAATTTCAGCCTCAGGTTCAGCTCCTCCTCACTGAGCTCGCCGATTCTCTCCTTGCCAACGGCCGTTTCGATTCTCCGTGCTGCCCCTACCATGGATTGCACCTTGCGCTTGTAGAATGCAGCTTCCGAATCGACGAACAATGGTGAGGGGGGCAAGAGTGAGGGGGTGCTATTAGAAGCCATTGGGTATGTTTACGATGCACTGGGCTACAGTTTCTGAAGCACGGAGAGGTTAATAACCGGTGAATAACCTCGAACAGTTTGATAGGAACTGTACACTCGATCGCAGCGCTCAAACACACGGGCTCACAGTTCTACAGGCCAGCAGCGAAAGTTCACAGTTTTAAAATAACTGAGTAGGTGCAGCTGACAACAACAATGGCATGCACACTTAGAGCACCGAAAACCGAAACGAAACAACCGCAAGACAAACCGCAAAGCAGATGACGCGAGAACCGTTTATGTTGCTTGTGCACAAACGCCGAATCGAAGCGCTGACGGCGAAGCGCCTCTGGACAATATGTCAGCAGGGTTTTGGGCGGTGGGCACGTAGCGCCACTCCATCTGAGCAGTCCGCTCCTGAATGGCTGAGACCCGATTTGCAACGAATACGTTAAAGCTTGATGAGTCATGGCGCACCCAAGACAAGGCAGTTGTGGAGTCCGACCAGCAATAGAAGCTTCCAGTGAACAATTTAAGTTGCTGTATCTCACTGATCAATTGAGAAAGCAAGTCAGCGCCACATAACTCCAACTTGGGCACCGTCAATACCTTAAGAGGGGCGACACGAGACTTCGCACACAGAAGTTGCACGTACGCGCGATTATTTGTCCTTGACACAACGTAAATACATGCTCCATAGGCGTCTAGGCTGGCGTCACAAAACCCGTGAACTTCCACTGTTGAATTGGGGAGAACTGACAGACGAGGAAATCTAAACAGCTGAGGGGTGGACAAACTCTCGCAGAAAATGGTCCACGCTGATGAAAGAGACTCTGGCAAACTCTCATCCCATTGGAGCTGCTCCTTCCATACCAACTGAAGGAAAATCTTTGCCTTTGCGATGACAGGCCCAATCAGTCCTAAAGGATCATAAAAACGAGCAATCGTTGACAACATTGAACGTTTCGTCGGCTTTGATGGCAGCTGCGTGGGTACTACCGAAAAGAGAAAATTATCAGATGAAGGCTCCCAAACCAATCCAAGAGCCTTTGTGAAGTCGGTGCCATCGTCGAACCTTAGCAGCGTTTCCTTATCCTTGTCAGGAATTCCCTCAAGTACGCCAGGGACGTTGGAGCACCATTTCCGAATTGGGAACCTATGTCTGCCTCATCTTTTCGCGCACTTCCTCTACAGATCCTCCTCCAGTCATCAAATCATCGACATAGAAATTGGAGGTCAACACTTCCGAGCCAATGGGAAATGCAGTCCTCTCTCCTTCTGCCAATTGGAGCATGGAGCGAATTGCAAGATAGGAAGCCGGTTTGGTTCCATATGTTACTGTGTCCAGCTTGAACGCCTTCACATCCTCGTGAGGGGAATCCCTCCATAGGATGCACTGCAGGTAATTGTCCGGCTCAGATACTCGGACACACCTGTACATCTTGCAAATGTCTCCAGTCAGCGCAATGAGGAACGTACGAAAACGAAGCAGCGTATGTAGAAGCTTTGGCTGGATAGTAGGCCCAGCCATTAGGACCTCGTTTAACGAAAAACCTGTTGATGTTGTGGCAGATCCATCGAACACGACCCGCAATTTGGTGGTCGTGCTGTCCTCCTTAAACACGCAATGATGCGGTAGAAAATAGCGACAACGACTGAACAGTTCTGATTCCACCAACGACATATGATTAAGCTCTTGGTACTCCCTAATGAAAGATGCGTACTGAGCCTTCAGCTGCGGACGACGCTCAAATTTCCGCTCCAAATTGAGGAACCGCCGATATGCTTGCGTGTATGAGTCGCAGATCTCCAAACTTTTCTTGATGGGCAGCTTCACGGCAAACTCTCCAGATGACAGGCGCGAGAAATTTGCTTTGAAGTGATCTTCACAATCGACATCCTCCTGCTTGACCATCACCGAATCTTCAGTGGAACTTTCAACCTCCCAGAAACGCCTCAGTAACAGTTCCACTTGATCAAGAGACTCCTGCCTGACGTCAGATGAGGCCTGAGCCCCAAGTAAGGCTGTCCTACGCGTTTGCTGACCACCTCCTGAAACCACCCATCCAAGGCGAGTCTTCTGAAGCGATGGCAAGCCAACATCCAATTTGATTTGGCCAATGCACAGCAGCTCGAAGAATAGGCTAGCCCCAATGAGCAGGTCAATACGCTGTGGCCTGAAGAACTGCGGATCTGCCAATGGTAAATTCGGCGGAATTTTCCAACCAGAAACGTCAACTGAAAAGCTGGGCTGCTGCTCGGTGATTGTGGGAGCTACCAACGCGACGAAACTGGTACTGTAGTCAGAGGCTTGGGACTGCAAGTTGAGTCCCACAGTATAGCCCTCCGATACAAAACTGGAATCCCCAAGACCCGATACTGCGGCCGACGACATGGTCCTTTTCAGTCTAAGTTGTTGGGCGAGGCTGGAGGTTATAAGGTGCATTTGTGATTCGGAGTCCAAGAGTGCCCGAGTGGACAACATCCCTGCAAGAGTTCTGTGCAACCAGAGAGGCAGCTGAGGACTGCGGCTGCGCTTCAGGGTGCGGGAATGAAGAGACAACGGGTTCCGTGGGCGAGGGTCTGGCGTTTAAATGCAATAAAGTGTGATGTTTGCTACCACAGTGACGACAAGTTGATGACCTGCAAGTGCGCAGGCAAAGACCAAGCTTTTTCACCTCAATTAGGCGAAGGGACGGCGAAAGATTCCCAAACAGCGCGCATGTATATATGCCATGGCCCGCAGTATTGCAAAATAGACACTCAAGAGAAACAGACTCAGTGGCTACAAATGAACTTCTAGCATTGCTCTGTACTTTTTTAATCTTTCCCACCTGAATGCCAGGCGTATACATTGCCATAGCGTGCTCGCGATTCTCCAACTTCTGACATCTTTGCTCCAGAAAAGCGGTGAATTGTTGGCTTGTGGGTATGCTGTCCAGCGATGACGTTTCCTCCCACTTGGCTTGCGTAGCGCTGTCCACCTTCTGCAGCAGGCTGTGTATCAAGATACAGTCTGCAATCTGCTCCGTTGTTCCCATACTCTGCAAAGCCCGAAGATTAGCATTCACAGTGTCCGACAAAGACCGAAGTTGCGACACAGACGAAGCCTCTACGCGCGGAACACCCAGAATGTCCGTGACATGCGCCTGAAAAATTAAACGTTTGTTATTAAAACGCTTATCAAGGAGGTCTAGCGCGATGGGATAGCTGGCGTGCGTGAACTCTAGAGACGAAATGGTGTCTAGTGCTGGTCCTTTCAGGCAGGAACGCAGGTGCTGCAGCTTCTCCACATTTGACAAATCGGTATCCTTGTCTATTATGGAGGAAAACATGCTCCAAAACGAGGAATACTGAGCGTAGCCACCACTGAACTCAGGAAGCTTCAACTCCGGCAGGCGTGTCCGACTTTGCACTACGACCGTAGTTGGGGCCTCTCCTACATGGTCCGTCCGCATTGTTGAGCATGGTAGCATTGTGGGCTGCCGCTTGTTTAACTCCCGTTTCATGCGATCCTCCAGCATGACCACGCACTCGTCAAACTCCTCCCTCAAGGGACTACCGATCTCATCGAGATCAATCCTCTCCAGGGCATTATGGTGCTCGTTGAATGAAACTACAAGCTCCGCTAGCAATTTCAGCCTCAGGTTCAGCTCCTCCTCACTGAGCTCGCCGATTCTCTCCTTGCCAACGGCCGTTTCGATTCTCCGTGCTGCCCCTACCATGGATTGCTCCTTGCGCTTGTAGAATGCAGCTTCCGAATCGACGAACAATGGTGAGGGGGGCAAGAGTGAGGGGGTGCTATTAGAAGCCATTGGGTATGTTTACGATGCACTGGGCTACAGTTTCTGAAGCACGGAGAGGTTAATAACCGGTGAATAACCTCGAACAGTTTGATAGGAACTGTACACTCGATCGCAGCGCTCAAACACACGGGCTCACAGTTCTACAGGCCAGCAGCGAAAGTTCACAGTTTTAAAATAACTGAGTAGGTGCAGCTGACAACAACAATGGCATGCACACTTAGAGCACCGAAAACCGAAACGAAACAACCGCAAGACAAACCGCAAAGCAGATGACGCGAGAACCGTTTATGTTGCTTGTGCACAAACGCCGAATCGAAAAACCGTGGTACAAAGCGAATTAAACAACCGACAAGTGTTATTTGCGTCGGGGTCACCAAAATGTTGAGCTATTGAGATTTTTCAATAGCGTAGAGTTAAATCGACAATTCGTACTTTGATTAATTCACACCACAGTTTGTTTGATTATGTTTTTTTTTTTTTTTTTTTTTTTTTTGTTGGGTGGGGGGGGTGTGGGGGGGAGGGTTAGGAGGGGGTGGGGGGGTGTTGGGGGTTTTTTTGTTTATTTTTTTATTTTTTTTTTTAAAATTTTTTATTTTTTTTTTTCCTACGATGTTTTTTTTTTTTTTTTTTTTTTTTTTTTTTTTTTTTTTTTTTTTGGTTGGGGGGGGCCCTCCCCCCTCTTTCTTTTTGTGGTGTTTTTTTTTTTGGGGAAAAAAAATATGAAAGAGGGCGGGGTGGGGGGGTTTTTTTTTTTTATTTAGTTTTTCTTTTTTTTTTTTGTTTTCTTGGGGGGGGGCTTTACCCGAACACCCTGTTTTAATTTTTTTAAAAGGCCTTTTTTGGCTGACAACTTCAAGGCCTGCTTGAATCTTGTAAGGATGCGATCTAGGCTGGGGTATAACTCTCAGTCAGGCCAGGGTCGAAATTACAGGAATATTTATAATTTGCTGGGACTCCGGGTCATGAGCGGCAATGGGACGGAGATTTCGTCCCGGGGATGCCAAGGCCAAGGGAAACGTGCGAAAGGGGGATCGAACAGCCGAGATCTTCTGCAGAGTGCCTGGGCAGTCGCCGGGCGGCACCTACGGGAAACTACAGGGCAAGGGGAAGGAGAGTGGGTGCAGAGACTCTCCAAAGATACCTGGGCAGTCGCCGGGCGGTACTTCAGGGAAACCGTGGGTCTGCGGGGGAAGGGAGACGGGCAGAGACTCCCCAAAGATACCTGGGCAGTCGCCGGCGGTACTTCGGGAAGCCGTTGGTCTGCGGGGGAAGGGAGACGGGCATAGCTCGCCAGAGGATGCCTGGGCAGTCGCCGGGCGGCACCTAAGGGAAACTACGGGGCAAGGGGAAGGAGAGTGGGTGCAGAGACTCCCCAAAGATACCTGGGCAGTCGCCGGGCGGTACTTCGGGGAAGCCGTGGGTCTGCGGGGGAAGGGAGACGGGCATAGCTCGCCAGAGGATGCCTGGGCAGTCGCCGGGCGGCACCTACGAAACCGGGCGGGGGGGAGAGGGGTGCATAGCTCGCCAGAGGATGCCTGGGCAATCGCCGGGCTGCACCTAAGGGAAACTACGGGGAAAGGGGAAGGGCAGTGGGTGCAGAGACTCCCCAAAGATACCTGGGCAGTCGCCGGGTGGTACTTCGGGGAAGCCGTGGGTCTGCGGGGGGAAGGGAGACGGGCATAGCTCGCCAGAGGATGCCTGGGCAGTCGCCGGGCGGCACCTAAGGGAAACTACGGGGAAAGGGGAAGGAGAGTGGGTGCAGAGACTCCCCAAAGATACCTGGGCAGTCGCCGGGCGGTACTTCGGGGAAGCCGTGGGTCTGCGGGGGAAGGGAGACGGGCATAGCTCGCCAGAGGATGCCTGGGCAGTCGCCGGGCGGCACCTAAGGGAAACTACGGGGAAAGGGGAAGGAGAGTGGGTGCAGAGACTCCCCAAAGATACCTGGGCAGTCGCCGGGCGGTACTTCGGGGAAGCCGTGGGTCTGCGGGGGGAAGGGAGACGGGCATAGCTCGCCAGAGGATGCCTGGGCAATCGCCGGGCGGCACCTAAGGGAAACTACGGGGAAAGGGGAAGGAGGGGAAACACGCACAGTTGGTCAGATGAAGACGCGCTGGTAGTTATTTAAATTACGTTTTATTTACACTGTTCTTCTTCTTCCTCCCAGCCTGCCTAACCGCACCGCTCTCTCGCCCTCTTCCTCACGACGGTGAGACTTGCTCACCCTTTCCTTGCTCGCCGTCCAAATCTGTCTTCTTCTTTCTCTTCTTGGCTTCCACTCGCACGTCTGTTCAGTTCGCTGGTCTGGAATAATCTCCCCGTTTTCCATCTCCTCGCGATCTTATAAACCCACCCTTGTTCTGCTGGTGGTTGAGCTTTCGCTCTCTGCTCTCCCGCTCTCTGTGTTGATCCTGGTGGTAGAGCTTTCGATCTCTGCTCTCCCGCTCTCTCTGTGCAGCTGTTGGTGGTTGTGGTTCGTGTCTCCACTGATGTTGGTGGTTGAGGTTCATGTCTCAACTCTGGAGCTTTTTATCAGTTCTATTAGTGATGCTCGAGCGATCACTGTGCTTCTCCCTCCCATCTAAGTCACGACTGAGCAAGTACTTAAAAATAATTTTGATTAAATGCTATGAGCTTGCTTACTTACTAACAAATGCCGTCACTTAACCTAATAATGAACATAAAAAATAATAATAACAAAATAATAATAACTAATAGTAAGAGATCCTTCATGGTGAAAAAAATAATGTGGGGGAGCGTCTGCTCCTTCACACGCCCTCCTCACTTCGGGGGGTCCGAATAGTAACGGTGACAGCGTGGCGTCGCGTTATTTTGATGCGGAAGCAGTGTCCGTCGTGTACCTCCAGTCGCCTTACTCCTGACCGGCCCGTGGCCTTGCGCAGATAGACTGTGATGTTGCTGATCAGGTCTAAGGGCAAATGTCGGTCCGTCGTGTTGATCCGCCACTCCACTGGTGCTTCTGCCCAGCCTGCCTCGTCCTGTACCACCGCTACTCCCGGGTGGAGTCGAACTAGCTGCAGTAAGTCGGCATGCTCCTCGAACGACAGTGGAATGCTGCAATCCGATTCTGCCGGCTCTTCTCCGAAAAGTGGTGGTATTAGCTCTTCTTGGGCTACGGGTGGGGGAGTGTCACTGGTTGGCGGCAGCAATGGAGCGTCACTTTGGGGTGCGAAGCTCAGGCTCATCAGTGACATTACGTCCGATTCTGGTTCGTTGTTACGACCCGCTAACTCTTCGTTCGCGTCTCCAGCGTCGGAGATATCGGAGTAGTGTGGTCCTTCCTCCTGTAGCTCCGCTGCTGGTTCGGCCCGCTGCTGACTCATCAGGTCCCACTCAGCCCAAAAGTTTGACTCCCAATTGGCGAGAGGGGGTGGAGTGGTTGGCCCAATGCTTGGTGCATCGGCGTATGCCTGACCGCATGGTCCGGCATCCACAAGGGTGGACACAAGGCTGCCCTGACCGTACAAGATGGTGCTCTGGTCGTCCGTGTCCGTGGCAACGTTGTCTTCGTCTATGGCTGGCCCATAGTGTCCGAACAAACGGCGATTTAATGCCTCGACATCGTGGTTGGGTGCCAGTCGGACCCCGGTGGTTGCGAAGCGTCCATCTGGTTCCACCTCCCCTTCGGTGTCGGTGTCTCGAGCGGCTTGATGGTTCTGGTCTAGCCATCCTGCCACGGCTGCCAAACGCTGGTCCAGTGGGATCCGGTGGTAGTCGTCGAAGGCTTCCTGTTGGAGTCGGGAGCAATCGTATGTTGGATGGCCCGCTGGTCTGTACAAGCCATAACTACGGCTGGTCGGTGCCGTAGTATTTGCCGATGTGGTGAACGCTCTGCCTTCCGGTCGCTGCTCTCCGCTTGGGGTTGTGGTCGGACCGTAGCCGTATGCTCCTTGGCGTCCAGTGATACGCCCGTTGCTGTTCCGCTTCATATTGATCCCGTCTAGGAAGAAACTCCTTAAGATTAGTGCCTGCCTGATGGAAATTATGGAAATGGTACCCTCCCCCTAATCCTGCTTGAGCGGTGCTTTTGCGAATGTTAATATGTTGGTACTTAATTAATCCCATAAGGGGATATATACGTAAAGAAACTTATGGCTATTGGGGTTTTTTTTTTTTTTTGGAGCGGGGACGTTACGATAGCGCGCTACCGTAAGTGGCCCTCGTGGATCGGTGATCATGCCGGTGTCTTCGGTGTCGTCTCGGTGGGTTCGATGTCTCCGGTCCCGTGGAATTCTTTGAGATCCATCAAGCTTGCAGTCTTCCTTTGTCGTCCCTCGAGTGTTTGTAGCCGCACTATATTGGAAGCTAAGAATTTGACGACCTTGTACGGTCCGTCGTATTTAGGTGCTAGTTTCGCTGCGAAGCTATCCGATGCTTTGGACAGGTGGTGCTGGCGAAGGAGTACCAGCGTCCCAAGTGTAGGTCGCCATTCTCGTCTCCGCAAGCCGTAAGTCTTCTTCTGTTCTTGCGATGCCCGCTGGGTGTTCGCCTGTACCACCTTGAAGATTTCTTGCAGTCGCGTTGCCTTGTCATGTGCGGGTTCTGCTTCTTCTCCCATTCCTGGAGTTACTTCGTCGTAAAGTGATCCTGGTAGTCGCGGTTCCCGTCCTAGCACGAGGAATGCTGGACTGAAGCCTGTGGTGTCGGAAGTGCTGCTATTTATGGCTAAACTCAATTCTGGGAGTAGGTCGTCCCATGTTCGTTGGTCGCCCTCAAGGTATTGTGCTATCATCGTCTTTATGGTCCTGTTTGCCCTCTCGGTGGGATTTTGTTGTGGCGTATACGGTGCCGTGTGTTCCAATACCATTCCTACTTGTTCGCAAAACTTCCGGAAGGAGCGGCTCGTGAACTGTGTCCCGTTGTCACACACAAACTTCCTAGGGATGCCGAACCTGCTGAGTATCCTTTCCCGAAATGCTTTCTCCAAGAGGGCGGTGGTAGCCTTCCGAAGTGGAACCAGTTCAACCCATTTGCAGAACGAGTCAAAGAAAACGAGGAGCATCGTGTTGCCTTGCTTTGAACGTGGTAAGGGTCCCACAAAATCCGCGCACAAAATGTCGAACGGACCCTTGGCTTGTCGTGTATACATTTTCCCTGCTGGTTTTCTTTGACTCACTTTGAACTTTTGGCAGTTTTCGCATCGTTGGACATACTGGGCGACGTTTCTGTAGAGTCCCGGCCAGTAATATCGCCGGGTCACCCGGTCAGCGGTCTTCCGTATACCTTGGTGTCCTGCGGTGGGATGGTCATGGCATTCTTCCAGCACCCGCCGACGATGGTCACTGGCGACACATAGTTTCCACGGTTGAGAGTCTTCCTCGTCCGGTCGGCATCCTGTATGCTTGTAGAGCTGTCCGTTCTCGATAAGGAAGTCGTTGCACTTCTCTGGTTGTTCCTTGATCCTTTTGAGCAACCTTGTAATCCAGGGGCATGTGGGTGGGTCCTCTAACGTTCGCTTCAGTGCCTCGATGGGTTGGCGCGAAAGGGCATCTGCTACTATATTTTGGCTCCCTCGGCGGTAGTGGATATCGAAACGGTACTGTTGAAGTTCCAAAGCCCATCGGGCGATGCGTCCTGTAGGATTATCTATCGAATTTAACCATTTCAAGGCAAGATGGTCCGTAACGACGTCAAAGTGATAGCCCTCTAAGTAGCACCGTAACTTTCTGATGGCCCAGACGATCGCTAAGCACTCCTTTTCTGTTGCCGAGTAATTTTCTTCCGCTTTCAACAGGCGGCGACTGGCATAAGCTATGACTCTCTCCTCTCCGGTGATCTGTTGTGTCAAAACTGCTCCTAAGCCGTAGGAGCTGGCGTCAGTTTGTAGCGTAAACTTCTCCGTGAAGTCTGGGCATGCTAAGACGGGTGCTTGTGTCAACTTCCCTTTCAGGTCCTCAAATGATCTCTGCTGCTCCTCTCCCCAGATCCATGGTTTGTCCTTCTTTAGAAGGCTGGTCATTGGTTGTACAATTGTAGCAAAATTCGGCACAAATCTTCGGTACCACGAAGCCATTCCCAAACAGCGTCTCAGCTCCTTGATTGTATTAGGGGGTGTTAACTTCCGGACTGCCACAATCTTCTCCGGGTCGGTATGGATCCCTTGCTCGCTAACGACATGTCCTAGGTAGACGATGCTCTTCTGAAAGAAACTGCATTTGTCTTTGTTCAGTCTCAGATTCGCTTCCCGCAGCCTTCGGAATACTTCTCGCAGATTATTGACGTGGTCATCCAAGGCTTTTCCTATGACAATGATGTCATCGAGGTAAGCGAAGGCGTACGGTTCCATCTTCGGTCCAATAACGCTGTCCAGGGCTCGCTGAAACGTTGCAGGTGCTGAGTGCAGTCCGAACGGCATGACTTTCCAATGGAACAGTCCTCTACCTGGCACGGTAAATGCAGTGCATTCCCGACTTCCCTCCGCCATCGGGATTTGCCAATACCCATTCTTCAGGTCCAATGTCGAGATGTAGTGGGCATCGCGGAGTCTCTCGAGGATGTGGTTGATCCTGGGGAGCGGATAGGCGTCCGGTACAGATCTGGCGTTGAGTTGTCGGTAGTCGACGCACATGCGCATCTCGCCTGTCTTTTTCCCTACGAGTACTATAGGCGCGCTGTGTGGGCTCTTTGAAGCTTCGATACGTCCTTCCCGCAGTAACTCGTCGACTTGGTCGTCTATTATCTTCTGCATGGCCGGGTTTTTCGGGTAATACCGTTGTTTCACGGGTTTGTCGTCCTTCATATAGATTGTATGCTGTGCTATGTGAGAAATACCTGCTAGACCCTCGAATTTGGTCAACTCTTCTTCCAGGAACGCTGCTACCCACGGAGTTGGTGGTGGTTCGTGGATCAGGGGCTTCTGTAGCGGAGGTTCTTCGGACTGTGTGGTGGTAATGGCCGCTAGGTTTACGGTGGGATGGGTGGTCTGGCCTGTCCTGTGAAACGGATTCCGCTGTTTGCCCATTGCCGCATCGGCCAATGGTGCTAGCTGGTAGTTCATGCGGGTGTTATGGTCAGGGTAGTCCCTCTGGGTCTGTCTGTCGTGGGCTGGTCTGATGCTGGCGTCGTGCGGGGCCCTCGGCGTTGTCCCAGTGTGGTCGTTTTGCATTGTCTTCGGAGTAGGTCGACTGGCCCTGGTAGTGTCCAGCGGTGTCGCAGCCGCCTCCGCTGAAGTTTCAAAGTTCCTGGCGTTGTGTAAATTGGACTGGTGGGTGTATGAACTAGCCCTGGGAGTGCCCAGCGGTGTCGTAGTTGTCTTCCCCGCAGTCCTGTTGCTCCTCACTGTTGTCCTGCTTACGTTTGACGTTGATTTGTCGGTAGACGGACTGGCCCTGGGTGCATCCAGCGGTGTCGCAGTCGTCTCCGTCGAAGTTCCGTGATTCTTGTGTCTGGCTTGGTCGAATCCTGTTGTGTCTGTGCTGCGGGGTCTGGCTTGAGCGTTGTTTTTCGTAGAATGGTCTAATTGTGTCGTAGGCATTGTCCTAGTGATAGTTGTGGGGTTGGTACAGGAACTAGCATTAGCTATAGAAGGTTTGAGTGGAGAAGGGTCGTCACGGAAGGTCACGGTGCGCGGCGTTGTGGGCTGTAACGGGCTGGTTTCCCGAGTCAACTGTAAGTATGCTCGCCCGCATTGTAGTATGGCCTTGATGCCGCATAGGAAGTCGAGTCCCAGGATGACATCATCGACCACCATAGGTAGTACCAGCAGTGTCACCTGTGTTTCAAGTTGATCTAGTCCTACCTTGACTGTCACTGCTTGTGTCACCTCCTTCGTTGCCCCGTCGGCCAGGCGGACCCGTGTCCTTACGTTTCGTATCTTCCCTTCCTTGCTTAGCTCCTTCACAGTCCGCTGGCTGACGAAAGAGCGGGTTGCCCCTGTGTCAAGGGTCGCTGACAATGGTATTCCGGCGATGGTTACTAGTGCGGCGATCCTACCCCCCTCCAAGCTTAGGGGATGCCTTACTCCTGGGGGTCCTGGATGGGTGTCTCCGTTCGGGTCCCTGCCGGACGGAGACTCAGTCCGTTTCCCGGCCCGGATTGACGGCAGCATTCGATTGTCCGGATACCACGGCGTCCACACTCCCAGCAAAATAACACACGTCGATTCCTGCAGGTGCTACTGAAATGGCCTTCCTCGCCGCAATTCCGGCAGGCCCGTCGTACGTCCACCGGTCTGGCTCCATCCTGAGTCGTCACGCGGTTAGCTGTCTCGGTACCTCGGGAGGCTCCTGTCTCGTCGGATGCGGTCCGCTGCGGGGCCAATGTTCCGCGTCCTTGGTGCGAGGGCACTCTTGGTTTGGTATCCGTGAGGTTGCTGATCGAGTGGGCCTTTCCGCGGTCTCTAGTCGACTCATATGCCACTATCAATTGCGAGAGCTCCTTCAAAGTCTCGAACTCGTATCTCCTGGTGAAAAGTTGATATTCGGGTCTCAGGTTCTCGTAGATCCTGTCCAGCTCTCTGTCCGGAGTATATTGTGCACGTTGCATCATGAGTCGGAGGTCAATCAGGTAATCCTGGAATGCCTCATTGGGTCGTTGGTACCGGCTTCGGATCGTGTCTTCTAGACGCTGGAAATATCTTGGCGGCAAGAAGAAATCGAGGAACTCCTGTCGGAATTCGTTCCAGGGCTTCCCTTGCATCTGGAACGATCTAAACCATCCTTCCGCTTTGTTAGTTAGCAGTCCAGAGATGGCTCGAGGCAGCTGTTCGGGGCTCCCACCATAGGACTCCACACGCTCTTCTAGTCGTTCGATGAACGCTAACGCGTCCGAGTGTCCGTCGAACTTCAATCCCCAGCTGCGTAATTTGTCGGCAAGTATGGCGTACGAGATTTCTTCCCTACCGGGCCGCGAAGCTCGGAATCCTTCGGCAGAGTGTAGCTCGAAGTTGTCTTCGCTGAGTTTCCGTTCGGCCGTGGCTTCCTGGTGGTTAAAGTCCTTGGGTCCGGGTTCTTTAAGCAACGGTGGGATGTCGATTAATAAGGGTTGCTGCAGTTGGGCGCCCTCCTTCTCGGCTCGGCTGCTGGGTCCAGGTGACGGGGAGGGGAGTTCTGTGCCTACTGGTACTCGGAGCACTGCTGTACATCGTTCCTAGTTCCTTTATCCGTTGTTTGACCGTCTCCGGGTATTCTCCCCGTGAGATAAATGTTAAAATCCGGCTACGTAACTCGTCCTTGCTGCCGTTTGGATCAAGGCCAAGCTCTACGGCTATGGTCTGCAGCTCGTCCTTGTGCCTATATGAAATCCACTGCAAGCCCATATGACCTTTGTAATCGCTGCTCCTTGTGTTCATAATCGATGGTCCTTGGTCCCGTGTGCGTTGGGTCTCCAGTTGAGGCTGCTTACTAACTGCTGGCTATCCTGATCGTTGCTGGTCTGCTGGTGATCCTGGTCGTCGCTGCTCCTTGTGCTCGTGATCGATGGTCTTTTAGTCCCGTGTCCGTTGTGTCTCAAGTGAGGCTGCTACTGACTGCTGGCTCTGATCGATGGCGTTGTTGTCTCCGTGTGAGGCTGCTACTGACTGCTGGCTAGCCTGATCGATGGCGTTGTGTCTCCGTGTGAGGCTGCTTACTGACTGCTGGCTTCTCTGATCGATGGCGTTGTGTCTCCGTGTGAGGCTGCTACTGACTGCTGGCTATCCTGATCGATGGCGTTGTGTCTCCGTGTGAGGCTGCTACTGACTGCTGGCTTCTCTGATCGATGGCGTTGTGTCTCCGTGTGAGGCTGCTACTGACTGCCGGCTTCTGGCCCGGTGTCCGAAATATATAGCCCGGCTGCTAACTGCGTCTCTGCCGCTGACTGCGTCTCTGCTGCTGACTGTGTCTCTGCCGTTGACTGCGTCTCTGCTGCTGACTGCGTCTCTGCTGTTGACTGCGTCTCTGCTGCTGACTGTGTCTCGAGAGGTTAGGGAAGCCAGGCTCGGCCGTACGTGAAAATTTGGGCAACTTTACGTGCGGCTAGCAACGACAACGACAATACCATTCTACTCCTATTACCGTCGACCGACCCCGCCGCTGCGCGTCCGGCACGCTGGCATGACTGCCACGCGGGCCACTGGAAGAACCTGATTCAACTGGCAGGAACCCCCCGTTCTTTCCCCTCTAGCTCACTAACACACCCCTTGGCCACTCAAAACACCTCAGAAGTCTCGGAGTCCCTGTTCGGGCGCCATCTGTAAGGATGCGATCTAGGCTGGGGTATAACTCTCAGTCAGGCCAGGGTCGAAATTACAGCAATATTTATAATTTGCCGGGACTCCGGGTCATGAGCGGCAATGGGACGGAGATTTCGTCCCGGGATGCCAAGGCCAAGGGAAACGTGCGAAAGGGGGATCGAACAGCCGAGATCTTCTGCAGAGTGCCTGGGCAGTCGCCGGGCGGCACCTAAGGGAAACTACAGGGAAAGGGGAAGGAGAGTGGGTGCAGAGACTCCCCAAAGATACCTGGGCAGTCGCCGGGCGGTACTTCGGGGAAGCCGTGGGTCTGCGGGGGGAAGGGAGACGGGCATAGCTCGCCAGAGGATGCCTGGGCAGTCGCCGGGCGGCACCTAAGGGAAACTACAGGGAAAGGGGAAGGAGAGTGGGTGCAGAGACTCCCCAAAGATACCTGGGCAGTCGCCGGGCGGTACTTCGGGGAAGCCGTGGGTCTGCGGGGGAAGGGAGACGGGCATAGCTCGCCAGAGGATGCCTGGGCAGTCGCCGGGCGGCACCTAAGGGAAACTACAGGGAAAGGGGAAGGAGGGGAAACACGCACAGTTGGTCAGATGAAGACGCGCTGGTAGTTATTTAAATTACGTTTTATTTACACTGTTCTTCTTCTTCCTCCCAGCCTGCCTAACCGCACCGCTCTCTCGCCCTCTTCCTCACGACGGTGAGACTTGCTCACCCTTTCCTTGCTCGCCGTCCAAATCTGTCTTCTTCTTTCTCTTCTTGGCTTCCACTCGCACGTCTGTTCAGTTCGCTGGTCTGGAATAATCTCCCCGTTTTCCATCTCCTCGCGATCTTATAAACCCACCCTTGTTCTGCTGGTGGTTGAGCTTTCGCTCTCTGCTCTCCCGCTCTCTGTGTTGATCCTGGTGGTAGAGCTTTCGATCTCTGCTCTCCCGCTCTCTCTGTGCAGCTGTTGGTGGTTGTGGTTCGTGTCTCCACTGATGTTGGTGGTTGAGGTTCATGTCTCAACTCTGGAGCTTTTTATCAGTTCTATTAGTGATGCTCGAGCGATCACTGTGCTTCTCCCTCCCATCTAAGTCACGACTGAGCAAGTACTTAAAAATAATTTTGATTAAATGCTATGAGCTTGCTTACTTACTAACAAATGCCGTCACTTAACCTAATAATGAACATAAAAAATAATAATAACAAAATAATAATAACTAATAGTAAGAGATCCTTCATGGTGAAAAAAAATAAGGGGGCGCCTCCCCCCCCCTCCCCCCCCCCCTCCTTGGGGGGTCCGAATAGTAACGGTGACAGCGTGGCGTCGCGTTATTTTGATGCGGAAGCACCGCCCAGATGTCACAGGTCTAAGGGCAATGTCGGTCCGTCGTGTTGACCCCCCACCCCGGGCGCTTCTGCCCCCCCCCCCTCTCCTGTGCCCCCCCTACTCCCGGGTGGAGTCGAACTAGCTGCAGTAAGTCGGCATGCTCCTCGAACGACAGTGGAATGCTGCAATCCGATTCTGCCGGCTCTTCTCCGAAAAGTGATGGTATTAGCTCTTCTTGGGCTACGGGTGGGGGAGTGTCACTGGTCGGCGGCAGCAATGGAGCGTCACTTTGAGGTGCGAAGCTCAGGCTCATCAGTGACATTACGTCCGATTCTGGTTCGTTGTTACGACCCGCTAACTCTTCGTTCGCGTCTCCAGCGTCGGAGATATCGGAGTAGTGTGGTCCTTCCTCCTGTAGCTCCGCTGCTGGTTCGGCCCGCTGCTGACTCATCAGGTCCCACTCAGCCGAAAAGTTTGACTCCCAATTGGCGAGAGGGTGGAGTGGTTGGCCCAATGCTTGGTGCATCGGCGTATGCCTGACCGCATGGTCCGGCATCCACAAGGGTGGACACAAGGCTGCCCTGACCGTACAAGATGGTGCTCTGGTCGTCCGTGTCCGTGGCAACGTTGTCTTCGTCTATGGCTGGCCCATAGTGTCCGAACAAACGGCGATTTAATGCCTCGACATCGTGGTTGGGTGCCAGTCGGACCCCGGTGGTTGCGAAGCGTCCATCTGGTTCCACCTCCCCTTCGGTGTCGGTGTCTCGAGCGGCTTGATGGTTCTGGTCTAGCCATCCTGCCACGGCTGCCAAACGCTGGTCCAGTGGGATCCGGTGGTAGTCGTCGAAGGCTTCCTGTTGGAGTCGGGAGCAATCGTATGTTGGATGGCCCGCTGGTCTGTACAAGCCATAACTACGGCTGGTCGGTGCCGTAGTATTTGCCGATGTGGTGAACGCTCTGCCTTCCGGTCGCTGCTCTCCGCTTGGGGTTGTGGTCGGACCGTAGCCGTATGCTCCTTGGCGTCCAGTGATACGCCCGTTGCTGTTCCGCTTCATATTGATCCCGTCTAGGAAGAAACTCCTTAAGATTAGTGCCTGCCTGATGGAAATTTTGGAAATGGTACCCTCCCCCTAATCCTGCTTGAGCGGTGCTTTTGCGAATGTTAATATGTTGGTACTTAATTAATCCCATAAGGGGATATATACGTAAAGAAACTTATGGCTATTGGGGTTTTACGATAGCGCGCTACAGTAAGTGGCCCTCGTGGATCGGTGATCATGCCGGTGTCTTCGGTGTCGTCTCGGTGGGTTCGATGTCTCCGGTCCCGTGGAATTCTTTGAGATCCATCAAGCTTGCAGTCTTCCTTTGTCGTCCCTCGAGTGTTTGTAGCCGCACTATATTGGAAGCTAAGAATTTGACGACCTTGTACGGTCCGTCGTATTTAGGTGCTAGTTTCGCTGCGAAGCTATCCGATGCTTTGGACAGGTGGTGCTGGCGAAGGAGTACCAGCGTCCCAAGTGTAGGTCGCCATTCTCGTCTCCGCAAGCCGTAAGTCTTCTTCTGTTCTTGCGATGCCCGCTGGGTGTTCGCCTGTACCACCTTGAAGATTTCTTGCAGTCGCGTTGCCTTGTCATGTGCGGGTTCTGCTTCTTCTCCCATTCCTGGAGTTACTTCGTCGTAAAGTGATCCTGGTAGTCGCGGTTCCCGTCCTAGCACGAGGAATGCTGGACTGAAGCCTGTGGTGTCGGAAGTGCTGCTATTTATGGCTAAACTCAATTCTGGGAGTAGGTCGTCCCATGTTCGTTGGTCGCCCTCAAGGTATTGTGCTATCATCGTCTTTATGGTCCTGTTTGCCCTCTCGGTGGGATTTTGTTGTGGCGTATACGGTGCCGTGTGTTCCAATACCATTCCTACTTGTTCGCAAAACTTCCGGAAGGAGCGGCTCGTGAACTGTGTCCCGTTGTCACACACAAACTTCCTAGGGATGCCGAACCTGCTGAGTATCCTTTCCCGAAATGCTTTCTCCAAAAGGGCGGTGGTAGCCTTCCGAAGTGGAACCAGTTCAACCCATTTGCAGAACGAGTCAAAGAAAACGAGGAGCATCGTGTTGCCTTGCTTTGAACGTGGTAAGGGTCCCACAAAATCCGCGCACAAAATGTCGAACGGACCCTTGGCTTGTCGTGTATACATTTTCCCTGCTGGTTTTCTTTGACTCACTTTGAACTTTTGGCAGTTTTCGCATCGTTGGACATACTGGGCGACGTTTCTGTAGAGTCCCGGCCAGTAATATCGCCGGGTCACCCGGTCAGCGGTCTTCCGTATACCTTGGTGTCCTGCGGTGGGATGGTCATGGCATTCTTCCAGCACCCGCCGACGATAGTTTCCACGGTTGAGAGTCTTCTTCGTCCGGTCGGCATCCTGTATGCTTGTAGAGCTGTCCGTTCTCGATAAGGAAGTCGTTGCACTTCTCTGGTTGTTCCTTGATCCTTTTGAGCAACCTTGTAATCCAGGGGCATGTGGGTGGGTCCTCTAACGTTCGCTTCAGTGCCTCGATGGGTTGGCGTGAAAGGGCATCTGCTACTATATTTTGGTTCCCTCGGCGGTAGTGGATATCGAAACGGTACTGTTGAAGTTCCAAAGCCCATCGGGCGATGCGTCCTGTAGGATTATCTATCGAATTTAACCATTTCAAGGCAAGATGGTCCGTAACGACGTCAAAGTGATAGCCCTCTAAGTAGCACCGTAACTTTCTGATGGCCCAGACGATCGCTAAGCACTCCTTTTCTGTTGCCGAGTAATTTTCTTCCGCTTTCAACAGGCGGCGACTGGCATAAGCTATGACTCTCTCTTCTCCGGTGATCTGTTGTGTCAAAACTGCTCCTAAGCCGTAGGAGCTGGCGTCAGTTTGTAGCGTAAACTTCTCCGTGAAGTCTGGGCATGCTAAGACGGGTGCTTGTGTCAACTTCCCTTTCAGGTCCTCAAATGATCTCTGCTGCTCCTCTCCCCAGATCCATGGTTTGTCCTTCTTTAGAAGGCTGGTCATTTGGTTGTACAATTGTAGCAAAATTCGGCACAAATCTTCGGTACCACGAAGCCATTCCCAAACAGCGTCTCAGCTCCTTGATTGTATTAGGGGGTGTTAACTTCCGGACTGCCACAATCTTATCCGGGTCGGTATGGATCCCTTGCTCGCTAACGACATGTCCTAGGTAGACGATGCTCTTCTGAAAGAAACTGCATTTGTCTTTGTTCAGTCTCAGATTCGCTTCCCGCAGCCTTCGGAATACTTCTCGCAGATTATTGACGTGGTCATCCAAGGCTTTTCCTATGACAATGATGTCATCGAGGTAAGCGAAGGCGTACGGTTCCATCTTCGGTCCAATAACGCTGTCCAGGGCTCGCTGAAACGTTGCAGGTGCTGAGTGCAGTCCGAACGGTATGACTTTCCAATGGAACAGTCCTCTACCTGGCACGGTAAATGCAGTGCATTCCCGACTTCCCTCCGCCATCGGGATTTGCCAATACCCATTCTTCAGGTCCAATGTCGAGATGTAGTGGGTATCGCGGAGTCTCTCGAGGATGTGGTTGATCCTGGGGAGCGGATAGGCGTCCGGTACAGATCTGGCGTTGAGTTGTCGGTAGTCGACGCACATGCGCATCTCGCCTGTCTTTTTCCCTACGAGTACTATAGGCGCGCTGTGTGGGCTCTTTGAAGTTTCGATACGTCCTTCCCGCAGTAACTCGTCGACTTGGTCGTCTATTATCTTCTGCATGGCCGGGTTTTTCGGGTAATACCGTTGTTTCACGGGTTTGTCGTCCTTCATATAGATTGTATGCTGTGCTATGTGAGAAATACCTGCTAGACCCTCGAATTTGGTCAACTCTTCTTCCAGGAACGCTGCTACCCACGGAGTTGGTGGTGGTTCGTGGATCAGGGGCTTCTGTAGCGGAGGTTCTTCGGACTGTGTGGTGGTAATGGCCGCTAGGTTTACGGTGGGATGGGTGGTCTGGCCTGTCCTGTGAAACGGATTCCGCTGTTTGCCCATTGCCGCATCGGCCAATGGTGCTAGCTGGTAGTTCATGCGGGTGTTATGGTCAGGGTAGTCCCTCTGGGTCTGTCTGTCGTGGGCTGGTCTGATGCTGGCGTCGTGCGGGGCCCTCGGCGTTGTCCCAGTGTGGTCGTTTTGCATTGTCTTCGGAGTAGGTCGACTGGCCCTGGTAGTGTCCAGCGGTGTCGCAGCCGCCTCCGCTGAAGTTTCAAAGTTCCTGGCGTTGTGTAAATTGGACTGGTGGGTGTATGAACTAGCCCTGGGGTGCCCAGCGGTGTCGTAGTTGTCTTCCCCGCAGTCCTGTTGCTCCTGCTTACGTTTGACGTTGATTTGTCGGTAGACGGACTGGCCCTGGGTACATCCAGCGGTGTCGCAGTCGTCTCCGTCGAAGTTCCGTGATTCTTGTGTCTGGCTTGGTCGAATCCTGTTGTGTCTGTGCTGCGGGCTTGAGCGTTGTTTTTCGTAGAATGGTCTAATTGTATCGTAGGCATTGTCCTAGTGATAGTTGTGGGGTTGGTACAGGAACTAGCATTAGCTATAGAAGGTTTGAGTGGAGAAGGGTCGTCACGGAAGGTCACGGTGCGCGGCGTTGTGGGCTGTAACGGGCTGGTTTCCCGAGTCAACTGTAAGTATGCTCGCCCGCATTGTAGTATGGCCTTGATGCCGCATAGGAAGTCGAGTCCCAGTATGACATCATCGACCACCATAGGTAGTACCAGCAGTGTCACCTGTGTTTCAAGTTGATCTAGTCCTACCTTGACTGTCACTGCTTGTGTCACCTCCTTCGTTGCCCCGTCGGCCAGGCGGACCCGTGTCCTTACGTTTCGTATCTTCCCTTCCTTGCTTAGCTCCTTCACAGTCCGCTGGCTGACGAAAGAGCGGGTTGCCCCTGTGCAAGGGTCGCTGACAATGGTATTCCGGCGATGGTTACTAGTGCGGCGATCCTACCCCCCTCCAAGCTTAGGGGATGCCTTACTCCTGGGGGTCCTGGATGGGTGTCTCCGTTCGGGTCCCTGCCGGACGGAGACTCAGTCCGTTTCCCGGCCCGGATTGACGGCAGCATTCGATTGTCCGGATACCACGGCGTCCACACTCCCAGCAAAATAACACACGTCGATTCCTGCAGGTGCTACTGAAATGGCCTTCCTCGCCGCAATTCCGGCAGGCCCGTCGTACGTCCACCGGTCTGGCTCCATCCTGAGTCGTCACGCGGTTAGCTGTCTCGGTACCTCGGGAGGCTCCTGTCTCGTCGGATGCGGTCCGCTGCGGGGCCAATGTTCCGCGTCCTTGGTGCGAGGGCACTCTTGGTTTGGTATCCGTGAGGTTGCTGATCGAGTGGGCCTTTCCGCTGTCTCTAGTCGACTCATATGCCACTATCAATTGCGAGAGCTCCTTCAAAGTCTCGAACTCGTATCTCCTGGTGAAAAGTTGATATTCGGGTCTCAGGTTCTCGTAGATCCTGTCCAGCTCTCTGTCCGGAGTATATTGTGCACGTTGCATCATGAGTCGGAGGTCAATCAGGTAATCCTGGAATGCCTCATTGGGTCGTTGGTACCGGCTTCGGATCGTGTCTTCTAGACGCTGGAAATATCTTGGCGGCAAGAAGAAATCGAGGAACTCCTGTCGGAATTCGTTCCAGGGCTTCCCTTGCATCTGGAACGATCTAAACCATCCTTCCGCTTTGTTAGTTAGCAGTCCAGAGATGGCTCGAGGCAGCTGTTCGGGGCTCCCACCATAGGACTCCACACGCTCTTCTAGTCGTTCGATGAACGCTAACGCGTCCGAGTGTCCGTCGAACTTCAATCCCCAGCTGCGTAATTTGTCGGCAAGTATGTACCGGGCCGCGAAGCTCGGAATCCTTCGGCAGAGTGTAGCTCGAAGTTGTCTTCGCTGAGTTTCCGTTCGGCCGTGGCTTCCTGGTGGTTAAAGTCGTTGGGTCCGGGTTCTTTAAGCAACGGTGGGATGTCGATTAATAAGGGTTGCTGCAGTTGGGCGCCCTCCTTCTCGGCTCGGCTGCTGGGTCCAGGTGACGGGGAGGAGTTCTGTGCCTACTGGTACTCGGAGCACTGCTGTACATCGTTCCTAGTTCCTTTATCCGTTGTTTGACCGTCTCCGGGTATTCTCCCCGTGAGATAAATGTTAAAATCCGGCTACGTAACTCGTCCTTGCTGCCGTTTGGATCAAGGCCAAGCTCTACGGCTATGGTCTGCAGCTCGTCCTTGTGCCTATATGAAATCCACTGCAAGCCCATATGACCTTTGTAATCGCTGCTCCTTGTGTTCATAATCGATGGTCCTTGGTCCCGTGTGCGTTGGGTCTCCAGTTGAGGCTGCTTACTAACTGCTGGCTATCCTGATCGTTGCTGGTCTGCTGGTGATCCTGGTCGTCGCTGCTCCTTGTGCTCGTGATCGATGGTCTTTTAGTCCCGTGTCCGTTGTGTCTCGAGGCTGCTACTGACTGCTGGCTTCTCTGATCGATGGCGTTGTGTCTCCGTGTGAGGCTGCTACTGACTGCTGGCTAGCCACCTGATCGATGGCGTTGTGTCTCCGTGTGAGGCTGCTTACTGACTGCTGGCTTCTCTGATCGATGGCGTTGTGTCTCCGTGTGAGGCTGCTACTGACTGCTGGCTATCCTGATCTATGGCGTTGTGTCTCCGTGTGAGGCTGCTACTGACTGCTGGCTAGCCTGATCGATGGCGTTGTGTCTCCGTGTGAGGCTGCTACTGACTGCTGGCTTCTCTGATCGATGGCGTTGTGTCTCCGTGTGAGGCTGCTACTGACTGCCGGCTTCTGGCCCGGTGTCCGAAATATATAGCCCGGCTGCTAACTGCGTCTCTGCCGCTGACTGCGTCTCTGCTGCTGACTGTGTCTCTGCCGTTGACTGCGTCTCTGCTGCTGACTGCGTCTCTGCTGTTGACTGCGTCTCTGCTGCTGACTGTGTCTCGAGAGGTTAGGGAAGCCAGGCTCGGCCGTACGTGAAACTTTGGGCAACTTTACGTGCGGCTAGCAACGACAACGACAATACCATTCTACTCCTATTACCGTCGACCGACCCCGCCGCTGCGCGTCCGCCACGCTGGCATGACTGCCACGCGGGCCACTGGAAGAACCTGATTCAACTGGCAGGAACCCCCCGTTCTTTCCCCTCTAGCTCACTAACACACCCCTTGGCCACTCAAAACACCTCAGAAGTCTCGGAGTCCCTGTTCGGGCGCCATCTGTAAGGATGCGATCTAGGCTGGGGTATAACTCTCAGTCAGGCCAGGGTCGAAATTACAGCAATATTTATAATTTGCCGGGACTCCGGGTCATGAGCGGCAATGGGACGGAGATTTCGTCCCGGGGATGCCAAGGCCAAGGGAAACGTGCGAAAGGGGGATCGAACAGCCGAGATCTTCTGCAGAGTGCCTGGGCAGTCGCCGGGCGGCACCTACGGGAAACTACAGGGGCAAGGGGAAGGAGAGTGGGTGCAGAGACTCTCCAAAGATACCTGGGCAGTCGCCGGGCGGTACTTCGGGAAAGCCGTGGGCCTGCGGGGGGGGGGAAGGGAGACGGGCATAGCTCGCCAGAGGATGCCTGGGCAATCGCCGGGCGGCACCTAAGGGAAACTACAGGGGCAAGGGGAAGGAGAGTGGGTGCAGAGACTCTCCAAAGATACCTGGGCAGTCGCCGGGCGGTACTTCGGGGAAGCCGTGGGTCTGCGGGGGGAAGGGAGACGGGCATAGCTCGCCAGAGGATGCCTGGGCAATCGCCGGGTGGCACCTAAGGGAAACTAACCTGGAAAGGGGAAGGAGGGGAAACACGCACAGTTGGTCAGATGAAGACGCGCTGGTAGTTATTTAAATTACGTTTTATTTACACTGTTCTTCTTCTTCCTCCCAGCCTGCCTAACCGCACCGCTCTCTCGCCCTCTTCCTCACGACGGTGAGACTTGCTCACCCTTTCCTTGCTCGCCGTCCAAATCTGTCTTCTTCTTTCTCTTCTTGGCTTCCACTCGCTCTGTCAGTCGTGAATAATCTCCCCGTTTTCCATCTCCTCGCGATCTTATAAACCCACCCTTGTTCTGCTGGTGGTTGAGCTTTCGCTCTCTGCTCTCCCGCTCTCTGTGTTGATCATGGTGGTAGAGCTTTCGATCTCTGCTCTCCCGCTCTCTCTCTGTGCAGCTGTTGGTGGTTGTGGTTCGTGTCTCCACTGATGTTGGTTGTTGAGGTTCATGTCTCAACTCTGGAGCTTTTTATCAGTTCCATTAGTGATGCTCGAGCGATCACTGTGCTTCTCCCCTCCCATCTAAGTCACGACTGAGCAAGTACTTAAAAATAATTTTGATTAAATGCTATGAGCTTGCTTACTTACTAACAAATGCCGTCACTTAACCTAATAATAACATAAAAAATAATAATAACAAAATAATAATAACTAATAGTAAGAGATCCTTCATGGTGAAAAAAATAATGTGGGGAGCGTCTGCCCCCCCGCCCTCCTCACTTCGGGGGGTCCGAATAGTAACGGTGACAGCGTGGCGTCGCGTTATTTTGATGCGGAAGCAGTGTCCGTCGTGTACCTCCAGTCGCCTTACTCCTGCCCGGCCCGTGGCCTTGCGCAGATAGACTGTGATGTTGCTGATCAGGTCTAAGGGCAAATGTCGGTCCGTCGTGTTGATCCGCCACTCCACTGGTGCTTCTGCCCAGCCTGCCTCGTCCTGTACCACCGCTACTCCCGGGTGGAGTCGAACTAGCTACAGTAAGTCGGCATGCTCCTTGAACGACAGTGGAATGCTGCAATCCGATTCTGCCGGCTCTTCTCCGAAAAGTGATGGTATTAGCTCTTCTTGGGCTACGGGTGGGGGAGTGTCACTGGTCGGCGGCAGCAATGGAGCGTCACTTTGGGGTGCGAAGCTCAGGCTCATCAGTGACATTACGTCCGATTCTGGTTCGTTGTTACGACCCGCTAACTCTTCGTTCGCGTCTCCAGCGTCGGAGATATCGGAGTAGTGTGGTCCTTCCTCCTGTAGCTCCGCTGCTGGTTCGGCCCGCTGCTGACTCATCAGGTCCCACTCAGCCGAAAAGTTTGACTCCCAATTGGCGAGAGGGGGTGGAGTGGTTGGCCCAATGCTTGGTGCATCGGCGTATGCCTGACCGCATGGTCCGGCATCCACAAGGGTGGACACAAGGCTGCCCTGACCGTACAAGATGGTGCTCTGGTCGTCCGTGTCCGTGGCAACGTTGTCTTCGTCTATGGCTGGCCCATAGTGTCCGAACAAACGGCGATTTAATGCCTCGACATCGTGGTTGGGTGCCAGTCGGACCCCGGTGGTTGCGAAGCGTCCATCTGGTTCCACCTCCCTTCGGTGTCGGTGTCTCGAGCGGCTTGATGGTTCTGGTCTAGCCATCCTGCCACGGCTGCCAAACGCTGGTCCAGTGGGATCCGGTGGTAGTCGTCGAAGGCTTCCTGTTGGAGTCGGGAGCAATCGTATGTTGGATGGCCCGCTGGTCTGTACAAGCCATAACTACGGCTGGTCGGTGCCGTAGTATTTGCCGATGTGGTGAACGCTCTGCCTTCCGGTCGCTGCTCTCCGCTTGGGGTTGTGGTCGGACCGTAGCCGTATGCTCCTTGGCGTCCAGTGATACGCCCGTTGCGGTTCCGCTTCATATTGATCCCGTCTAGGAAGAAACTCCTTAAGATTAGTGCCTGCCTGATGGAAATTATGGAAATGGTACCCTCCCCTAATCCTGCTTAAGCGGTGCTTTTGCGAATGTTAATATGTTGGTACTTAATTAATCCCATAAGGGGATATATACGTAAAGAAACTTATGGCTATTGGGGTTTTTTTTTTTTCTTTTGGAGCGGGGACGTTACGATAGCGCGCTACCGTAAGTGGCCCTCGTGGATCGGTGATCATGCCGGTGTCTTCGGTGTCGTCTCGGTGGGTTCGATGTCTCCGGTCCCGTGGAATTCTTTGAGATCCATCAAGCTTGCAGTCTTCCTTTGTCGTCCCTCGAGTGTTTGTAGCCGCACTATATTGGAAGCTAAGAATTTGACGACCTTGTACGGTCCGTCGTATTTAGGTGCTAGTTTCGCTGCGAAGCTATCCGATGCTTTGGACAGGTGGTGCTGGCGAAGGAGTACCAGCGTCCCAAGTGTAGGTCGCCATTCTCGTCTCCGCAAGCCGTAAGTCTTCTTCTGTTCTTGCGATGCCCGCTGGGTGTTCGCCTGTACCACCTTGAAGATTTCTTGCAGTCGCGTTGCCTTGTCATGTGCGGGTTCTGCTTCTTCTCCCATTCCTGGAGTTACTTCGTCGTAAAGTGATCCTGGTAGTCGCGGTTCCCGTCCTAGCACGAGGAATGCTGGACTGAAGCCTGTGGTGTCGGAAGTGCTGCTATTTATGGCTAAACTCAATTCTGGGAGTAGGTCGTCCCATGTTCGTTGGTCGCCCTCAAGGTATTGTGCTATCATCGTCTTTATGGTCCTGTTTGCCCTCTCGGTGGGATTTTGTTGTGGCGTATACGGTGCCGTGTGTTCCAATACCATTCCTACTTGTTCGCAAAACTTCCGGAAGGAGCGGCTCGTGAACTGTGTCCCGTTGTCACACACAAACTTCCTAGGGATGCCGAACCTGCTGAGTATCCTTTCCCGAAATGCTTTCTCCAAAAGGGCGGTGGTAGCCTTCCGAAGTGGAACCAGTTCAACCCATTTGCAGAACGAGTCAAAGAAAACGAGGAGCATCGTGTTGCCTTGCTTTGAACGTGGTAAGGGTCCCACAAAATCCGCGCACAAAATGTCGAACGGACCCTTGGCTTGTCGTGTATACATTTTCCCTGCTGGTTTTCTTTGACTCACTTTGAACTTTTGGCAGTTTTCGCATCGTTGGACATACTGGGCGACGTTTCTGTAGAGTCCCGGCCAGTAATATCGCCGGGTCACCCGGTCAGCGGTCTTCCGTATACCTTGGTGTCCTGCGGTGGGATGGTCATGGCATTCTTCCAGCACCCGCCGACGATGGTCACTGGCGACACATAGTTTCCACGGTTGAGAGTCTTCTTCGTCCGGTCGGCATCTTGTATGCTTGTAGAGCTGTCCGTTCTCGATAAGGAAGTCGTTGCACTTCTCTGGTTGTTCCTTGATCCTTTTGAGCAACCTTGTAATCCAGGGGCATGTGGGTGGGTCCTCTAACGTTCGCTTCAGTGCCTCGATGGGTTGGCGTGAAAGGGCATCTGCTACTATATTTTGGCTCCCTCGGCGGTAGTGGATATCGAAACGGTACTGTTGAAGTTCCAAAGCCCATCGGGCGATGCGTCCTGTAGGATTATCTATCGAATTTAACCATTTCAAGGCAAGATGGTCCGTAACGACGTCAAAGTGATAGCCCTCTAAGTAGCACCGTAACTTTCTGATGGCCCAGACGATCGCTAAGCACTCCTTTTCTGTTGCCGAGTAATTTTCTTCCGCTTTCAACAGGCGGCGACTGGCATAAGCTATGACTCTCTCTTCTCCGGTGATCTGTTGTGTCAAAACTGCTCCTAAGCCGTAGGAGCTGGCGTCAGTTTGTAGCGTAAACTTCTCCGTGAAGTCTGGGCATGCTAAGACGGGTGCTTGTGTCAACTTCCCTTTCAGGTCCTCAAATGATCTCTGCTGCTCCTCTCCCCAGATCCATGGTTTGTCCTTCTTTAGAAGGCTGGTCATTGGTTGTACAATTGTAGCAAAATTCGGCACAAATCTTCGGTACCACGAAGCCATTCCCAAACAGCGTCTCAGCTCCTTGATTGTATTAGGGGGTGTTAACTTCCGGACTGCCACAATCTTATCCGGGTCGGTATGGATCCCTTGCTCGCTAACGACATGTCCTAGGTAGACGATGCTCTTCTGAAAGAAACTGCATTTGTCTTTGTTCAGTCTCAGATTCGCTTCCCGCAGCCTTCGGAATACTTCTCGCAGATTATTGACGTGGTCATCCAAGGCTTTTCCTATGACAATGATGTCATCGAGGTAAGCGAAGGCGTACGGTTCCATCTTCGGTCCAATAACGCTGTCCAGGGCTCGCTGAAACGTTGCAGGTGCTGAGTGCAGTCCGAACGGTATGACTTTCCAATGGAACAGTCCTCTACCTGGCACGGTAAATGCAGTGCATTCCCGACTTCCCTCCGCCATCGGGATTTGCCAATACCCATTCTTCAGGTCCAATGTCGAGATGTAGTGGGTATCGCGGAGTCTCTCGAGGATGTGGTTGATCCTGGGGAGCGGATAGGCGTCCGGTACAGATCTGGCGTTGAGTTGTCGGTAGTCGACGCACATGCGCATCTCGCCTGTCTTTTTCCCTAAGAGTACTATAGGCGCGCTGTGTGGGCTCTTTGAAGCTTCGATACGTCCTTCCCGCAGTAACTCGTCGACTTGGTCGTCTATTATCTTCTGCATGGCCGGGTTTTTCGGGTAATACCGTTGTTTCACGGGTTTGTCGTCCTTCATATAGATTGTATGCTGTGCTATGTGAGAAATACCTGCTAGACCCTCGAATTTGGTCAACTTCCAGGAACGCTGCTACCCACGGAGTTGGTGGTGGTTCGCGGATCAGGGGCTTCTGTAGCGGAGGTTCTTCGGACTATGTGGTGGTAATGGCCGCTAGGTTTACGGTGGGATGGGTGGTCTGGCCTGTCCTGTGAAACGGATTCCGCTGTTTGCCCATTGCCGCATCGGCTGGTCTGATGCTGGCGTCGTGCGGGGCCCTCGGCGTTGTCCCAGTGTGGTCGTTTTGCATTGTCTTCGGAGTAGGTCGACTGGCCCTGGTAGTGTCCAGCGGTGTCGCAGCCGCCTCCGCTGAAGTTTCAAAGTTCCTGGCGTTGTGTAAATTGGACTGGTGGGTGTATGAACTAGCCCTGGGAGTGCCCAGCGGTGTCGTAGTTGTCTTCCCCGCAGTCCTGTTGCTCCTGCTTACGTTTGACGTTGATTTGTCGGTAGACGGACTGGCCCTGGGTACATCCAGCGGTGTCGCAGTCGTCTCCGTCGAAGTTCCGTGATTCTTGTGTCTGGCTTGGTCGAATCCTGTTGTGTCTGTGCTGCGGGCTTGAGCGTTGTTTTTCGTAGAATGGTCTAATTGTATCGTAGGCATTGTCCTAGTGATAGTTGTGGGGTTGGTACAGGAACTAGCATTAGCTATAGAAGGTTTGAGTGGAGAAGGGTCGTCACGGAAGGTCACGGTGCGCGGCGTTGTGGGCTGTAACGGGCTGGTTTCCCGAGTCAACTGTAAGTATGGTCGCCCGCATTGTAGTATGGCCTTGATGCCGCATAGGAAGTCGAGTCCCAGTATGACATCATCGACCACCATAGGTAGTACCAGCAGTGTCACCTGTGTTTCAAGTTGATCTAGTCCTACCTTGACTGTCACTGCTTGTGTCACCTCCTTCGTTGCCCCGTCGGCCAGGCGGACCCGTGTCCTTACGTTTCGTATCTTCCCTTCCTTGCTTAGCTCCTTCACAGTCCGCTGGCTGACGAAAGAGCGGGTTGCCCCTGTGTCAAGGGTCGCTGACAATGGTATTCCGGCGATGGTTACTACCCCGGCGATCCTACCCCCCTCCAAGCTTAGGGGATGCCTTACTCCTGGGGGTCCTGGATGGGTGTCTCCGTTCGGGTCCCTGCCGGACGGAGACTCAGTCCGTTTCCCGGCCCGGATTGACGGCAGCATTCGATTGTCCGGATACCACGGCGTCCACACTCCCAGCAAAATAACACACGTCGATTCCTGCAGGTGCTACTGAAATGGCCTTCCTCGCCGCAATTCCGGCAGGCCCGTCGTACGTCCACCGGTCTGGCTCCATCCTGAGTCGTCACGCGGTTAGCTGTCTCGGTACCTCGGGAGGCTCCTGTCTCGTCGGATGCGGTCCGCTGCGGGGCCAATGTTCCGCGTCCTTGGTGCGAGGGCACTCTTGGTTTGGTATCCGTGAGGTTGCTGATCGAGTGGGCCTTTCCGCGGTCTCTAGTCGACTCATATGCCACTATCAATTGCGAGAGCTCCTTCAAAGTCTCGAACTCGTATCTCCTGGTGAAAAGTTGATATTCGGGTCTCAGGTTCTCGTAGATCCTGTCCAGCTCTCTGTCCGGAGTATATTGTGCACGTTGCATCATGAGTCGGAGGTCAATCAGGTAATCCTGGAATGCCTCATTGGGTCTTTGGTACCGGCTTCGGATCGTGTCTTCTAGACGCTGGAAATATCTTGGCGGCAAGAAGAAATCGAGGAACTCCTGTCGGAATTCGTTCCAGGGCTTCCCTTGCATCTGGAACGATCTAAACCATCCTTCCGCTTTGTTAGTTAGCAGTCCAGAGATGGCTCGAGGCAGCTGTTCGGGGCTCCCACCATAGGACTCCACACGCTCTTCTAGTCGTTCGATGAACGCTAACGCGTCCGAGTGTCCGTCGAACTTCAATCCCCAGCTGCGTAATTTGTCGGCAAGTATGGCGTACGAGATTTCTTCCCTACCGGGCCGCGAAGCTCGGAATCCTTCGGCAGAGTGTAGCTCGAAGTTGTCTTCGCTGAGTTTCCGTTCGGCCGTGGCTTCCTGGTGGTTAAAGTCCTTGGGTCCGGGTTCTTTAAGCAACGGTGGGATGTCGATTAATAAGGGTTGCTGCAGTTGGGCGCCCTCCTTCTCGGCTCGGCTGCTGGGTCCAGGTGACGGGGGAGGAGTTCTGTGCCTACTGGTACTCGGAGCACTGCTGTACATCGTTCCTAGTTCCTTTATCCGTTGTTTGACCGTCTCCGGGTATTCTCCCCGTGAGATAAATGTTAAAATCCGGCTACGTAACTCGTCCTTGCTGCCGTTTGGATCAAGGCCAAGCTCTACGGCTATGGTCTGCAGCTCGTCCTTGTGCCTATATGAAATCCACTGCAAGCCCATATGACCTTTGTAATCGCTGCTCCTTGTGTTCATAATCGATGGTCCTTGGTCCCGTGTGCGTTGGGTCTCCAGTTGAGGCTGCTTACTAACTGCTGGCTATCCTGATCGTTGCTGGTCTGCTGGTGATCCTGGTCGTCGCTGCTCCTTGTGCTCGTGATCGATGGTCTTTTAGTCCCGTGTCCGTTGTGTCTCAAGTGAGGCTGCTACTGACTGCTGGCTTCTCTGATCGATGGCGTTGTGTCTCCGTGTGAGGCTGCTACTGACTGCTGGCTAGCCACCTGATCGATGGCGTTGTGTCTCCGTGTGAGGCTGCTTACTGACTGCTGGCTTCTCTGATCGATGGCGTTGTGTCTCCGTTAGGTGCTACTACTGCTGGCTATCCTGATCTATGGCGTTGTGTCTCCGTGTGAGGCTGCTACTGACTGCTGGCTAGCCTGATCGATGGCGTTGTGTCTCCGTGTGAGGCTGCTACTGACTGCTGGCTTCTCTGATCGATGGCGTTGTGTCTCCGTGTGAGGCTGCTACTGACTGCTGGCTAGCCACCTGATCGATGGCGTTGTGTCTCCGTGTGAGGCTGCTTACTGACTGCTGGCTTCTCTGATCGATGGCGTTGTGTCTCCGTGTGAGGCTGCTACTGACTGCTGGCTATCCTGATCTATGGCGTTGTGTCTCCGTGTGAGGCTGCTACTGACTGCTGGCTTCTCTGATCGATGGCGTTGTGTCTCCGTGTGAGGCTGCTACTGACTGCCGGCTTCTGGCCCGGTGTCCGAAATATATAGCCCGGCTGCTAACTGCGTCTCTGCCGCTGACTGCGTCTCTGCTGCTGACTGTGTCTCTGCCGTTGACTGCGTCTCTGCTGCTGGCTGCGTCTCTGCTGTTGACTGCGTCTCTGCTGCTGACTGTGTCTCGAGAGGTTAGGGAAGCCAGGCTCGGCCGTACGTGAAACTTTGGGCAACTTTACGTGCGGCTAGCAACGACAACGACAATACCATTCTACTCCTATTACCGTCGACCGACCCCGCCGCTGCGCGTCCGCCACGCTGGCATGACTGCCACGCGGGCCACTGGAAGAACCTGATTCAACTGGCAGGAACCCCCCGTTCTTTCCCCTCTAGCTCACTAACACACCCCTTGGCCACTCAAAACACCTCAGAAGTCTCGGAGTCCCTGCTCGGGCGCCATCTGTAAGGATGCGATCTAGGCTGGGGTATAACTCTCAGTCAGGCCAGGGTCGAAATTACAGCAATATTTATAATTTGCCGGGACTCCGGGTCATGAGCGGCAATGGGACGGAGATTTCGTCCCGGGGATGCCAAGGCCAAGGAAACGTGCGAAAGGGGGATCGAACAGCCGAGATCTTCTGCAGAGTGCCTGGGCAGTCGCCGGGCGGCACCTACGGGAAACTACAGGGCAAGGGGAAGGAGAGTGGGTGCAGAGACTCTCCAAAGATACCTGGGCAGTCGCCGGGCGGTACTTCAAGGGGCCTGCGGGGGGGGGAGACGGGCATAGCTCGCCAGAGGATGCCTGGGCAATCGCCGGGCGGCACCTAAGGAAACTACGTGGAAAGGGAAGGAGTGGGTGCAGAGACTCCCCAAAGATACCTGGGCAGTCGCCGGGCGGTACTCGGAAGCCGTGGGTCTGCGGGGGGAAGGGAGACGGGCATAGCTCGCCAGAGGATGCCTGGGCAGTCGCCGGGCGGCACCTAAGGGAAACTACGGGGAAAGGGGAAGGAGAGTGGATGCAGAGACTCCCCAAAGATACCTGGGCAGTCGCCGGGCGGTACTTCGGGGAAGCCGTGGGTCTGCGGGGGGAAGGGAGACGGGCATAGCTCGCCAGAGGATGCCTGGGCAGTCGCCGGGCGGCACCTAAGGGAAACTACGGGGAAAGGGGAAGGAGAGTGGGTGCAGAGACTCCCCAAAGATACCTGGGCAGTCGCCGGGCGGTACTTCGGGGAAGCCGTGGGTCTGCGGGGGGAAGGGAGACGGGCATAGCTCGCCAGAGGATGCCTGGGCAATCGCCGGGCGGCACCTAAGGGAAACTACGGGGAAAGGGGAAGGAGGGGAAACACGCACAGTTGGTCAGATGAAGACGCGCTGGTAGTTATTTAAATTACGTTTTATTTACACTGTTCTTCTTCTTCCTCCCAGCCTGCCTAACCGCACCGCTCTCTCGCCCTCTTCCTCACGACGGTGAGACTTGCTCACCCTTTCCTTGCTCGCCGTCCAAATCTGTCTTCTTCTTTCTCTTCTTGGCTTCCACTCGCACGTCTGTTCAGTTCGCTGGTCTGGAATAATCTCCCCGTTTTCCATCTCCTCGCGATCTTATAAACCCACCCTTGTTCTGCTGGTGGTTGAGCTTTCGCTCTCTGCTCTCCCCGCTCTCTGTGTTGATCCTGGTGGTAGAGCTTTCGATCTCTGCTCTCCCGCTCTCTCTGTGCAGCTGTTGGTGGTTGTGGTTCGTGTCTCCACTGATGTTGGTGGTTGAGGTTCATGTCTCAACTCTGGAGCTTTTTATCAGTTCCATTAGTGATGCTCGAGCGATCACTGTGCTTCTCCCTCCCATCTAAGTCACGACTGAGCAAGTACTTAAAAATAATTTTGATTAAATGCTATGAGCTTGCTTACTTACTAACAAATGCCGTCACTTAACCTAATAATGAACATAAAAAATAATAATAACAAAATAATAATAACTAAAAAAATAACTAATAGTAAGAGATCCTTCATGGTGAAAAAAATAATGTGGGGGAGCGTCTGCTCCTTCACAATCTTTTTCAAAGGCCTACTTTGGCTGACAACTGCTGGCACTCAGTGTCTGCCTTTTGCCAGACGCAGAACCCCAACCTGCGCCAGCTCCTCCGTCTCCCATGGGCGTGGGTGCGCGCGTATGTGGGGGAATGGGGATTGTTATCTGGATCTGGTACTTTTTTTTGGGGGTCTTTCAAAACATCGATGTTTTATCGATGTTTTTCACTAAAACATCGAAAACATCGATGTCTCCAAACATCGATGTTTTTCCACCTCTAAAATAAATATATATGCATGGCAAATACCAGATAATCGCGATTAGCAGGGATCTAGAACCTAGATCCCTCTCGTAAACGTTTTCTTTTTCGCGCACATTCAGCACTTTCAAAGTGCCAGAGGCCGCCGCCGTCGACACCATCGCCGTCTTCGTCTTCGTCGTTGTCTTAGGCCCAAAGTCAAATAATCAAAATCCTGCCACACCCCCGCCGTTCAGTATCCAATCTTTTGCGTACAAACTACTAAAATCCATTGTTTATTTTCGAATTTCGTTGGCCGTGTAAATCACGGAAACGACTGCTTCTTCCCAGCAACTCGTTCTGGCATTCCTTCGGACACCAAAGACAGCCATCAGGCCACATCCAATGGTACTATGCATACCCATGCCCATTCCCATTCTCATATCTGCTGCCTGGCCAGACATTTTGTCGACAATTTCCCTGGAAGTGGCCATAAATCAATTGCAAAAGCTTTCCAATCGGTTTGCCGGAATTTCTAGTAATTATGTTTTGTTTTTTTTGTTTGGAAAACATCGAGGAGAAATAATACTGAAATACTGTTATATAATGGGAGATATACATACGTACGTACATATGTATATGTGGAATGGCTGATCGCTCTTCTTCTATAGACTATTTTCCATGAATTGAATGGCTCCAACCGGTTGGGATCATTCACACTTGTCTGGGTCTGGCTACGGGTCTGTGTCCGGGTCTGTGTCTGTGGGGGCCCTTCTCCAAATGCATGAATGAACCGAAACCGTAACGAAACCGAAACGAAGTGAAATGAAACCATTCAGCGAAATTTTCAATACCATTTCGTAACCCAGCCACCCCCACGCGGCGCACACGTTAAACAATTGGAAGAAGCAGCCAGAAGAGAAGAGGTGTGTGTGTGTGTGTGTGTGGGTGTGGGTGTGTGCCCCGAGTATTGTTTAAACAATTAACAATAACATAAATGCATGCATAATTACATACATACAGTGCTTCGAGGATCGTGTGTAATTTCAAGAGCTTTCGCCGGAACGGAACGGAAGCCTGCACCCCACGACAGCCGCCAGAGTGACGTCGTTGGCACGAAGAACCCCAGAGATCTAAATGGGCTATCATTGGGCAACAGGTGTAGCCGTAGCCGTAGCCGTAGCCTACTGCTCCGCCACTAGTCACTTGACCAACTGAAAGCCCCCATGCTCCAGTCTCAAGTGCTGCCCCAGAACATTGTTAAAGTCTGTGGAGATCTATGGCCAAGTACTAGTAGCTGCCGAGTTGGGACAATCCTCTGCGTTCTTTGCATGGCGCCAAGGTGTTTATCGTCGCCAGCAAACTAAACAAAGTGCACCACATAGCCGAAGCCATAGCCCCTGTGATGGAGGATGGAGGAGTCCGGCACGGAGTAGAGTTCATTGCGCTGCGGGTGCACTGCAGATTTACCACGGAGGTGGGACCGCAGCCAGAGACGTCTCGACCACGTCTCTGGCTGGGCTAATCTCTCACACATGGGGGCAGGCCCCAAACCGGAACCCGAGTCCAGAGTAGCTGCGCTCCACTTTCCGCTCAGAGTACAATCGATCATCGTCAAGGGCAGGCCATCAATGGGAATCATGTTTACGGAAATCATTCGCCATTCTCCATTCTACATGGTAAATGGTAAATGGTATCGTGTAATACGCCTAATAATTGCACTTGGACAGAGGCATTTGGAAATGAATTGGCAGATAAATCTTTCGGCTGCAGAATGCACAATTTACATAGAAACCATATGGTGGAGTCCCAAGGAGGTGCTAATTTATGGTTACGACAGCAGCCCCAGCAGCAGCACCAGCAGCAGCACCAGCAACAGCAGCAGTAGCAGCTTTTTGGCGTTCCAATGTCTGGCCATTCCAATGTATTCCAATCCAATACGAGCCGTAAATAAACAAGGCTGGGCCAGGGGCAGGCTGATGGTGTGCTGGGGTGTGGGGCCCTCGCAAATATGCCAATAACCACCTACGGATCCGCTAAATGATCGAGGATTCAGCAGCACTCATTCGGACTCCGAATACACTCGCATTTACGTTTGTTTGTGTAACCCAAATTAAAAAAACCGAAGCCCAAGTGATCATTCATCATTACACCAAGCGATACGGCAACGCTCGCCGGTCGGATTGGATCGGAATGGTATGGGATATATAGGCAAATGCTCGTACTCGAACTGGTACTACTGACAGTTCCAGATCGATTGTTATTAATTTGTTTGCAAACATATTTCATGCGCTTTGCCCAATTTCATTCAGCGGGAGATCCCTGGCCTCCCTACCACTACCACTCCTCCTGCTCCTGATCCTCCACCACTTGGGAGATACGTACACACACAGGCAGGGCAGATGTAGCTGTAGCTGTATCTGTAGCTGTATCTCTGCTGTTGCACTCATGCTGCGCGTCGAAAAGTCTACGATTTCCGTTGCTCGTATAAATCAACTGAAAGCAAACGAAGAACAACACGAGAGAGAGATTTTTCTTCATTTTTATTTGCGTTAAGTTGAGGGCAGGGCAGCGCAGGGCAGAGCAGGGCAAATGTTGTTGCTTCAAGTATTTATTTGTGCATAATAAGTTTTTAAATGCTGCCTGCCAGCGGCAGAGGCAGCGAAAAGGGGTGTGGGATTGATGCCTGGCTGTCGATATCGAAATACCCAACAAATCGTCAGCTCGTCATTTTTCTAGACAGTTTTTTTCTTCGATTTATTAGTGGGTAGTGTGTGCAACAGCAGACCGAACAGTTCCTTGGGAAAATGTAGACAGCAACTTATGTATATGGAACTCTGGCATTTAATTTGTGTTTAGCGATAACTGCAAAAAAGTAACAAATTAATTAATGAAGAAACACGCCATGTAGATTCGTAGATGATTTACCATTTCTGATTGCTCTACAAACAGCCTTCGCACCACAGCTTCAAGTAGTTGTAACAATCGGTGGCCTGCTTTTCATTTGCCTGGCAAACGTCCTTCAGCCATTGGCAAAATACTTGTGGGTCCATTTTCAACACCAAAAGTGTCCCAGCACGACGCTGGCCTTATCGAATCCTGCCGCGCACAATCGGCCGCCAAGTGCCCTGCCGATTCCAGGCAGATCCGTCACATCCTGATCCCTGATGGGCTCCAAGAAGCCACGATACTTTCTGTTTGGCTTGAACATTTTCGAGATTTTTTTTGCTAGCCTCAGTCGGATATTAATTGAAAGTACTTTGAGCCAACTCGAACATTTAATTCATGGCCTGCTTGAATCATTTGCAAAGGCCTACTTTGGCTGACAACTTCAAGGCCTGCTTGAATCTTTTTCAAAGGCCTACTTTGGCTGACAACTCCCCAACCTGCGCCAGCTCCTCCGTCTCCCATGGGCGTGGGTGCGCGCGTATGTGGGGGGAATGGGGATTGGTATCTGGATCTGGATCTGGTACTGCTTATTTATGGTGCGTGTGCTCTGTGGCTTTGTGGCTGTTTTGTTGTTTGAGAAACAATTCATTAATGAATTTTAAAATGTTGCTAATCGATCGTTTGCGCCACAATTAATGTCAGACCGCGGCCATTGGAATGTGTTATGTGAGATTCCAGGGACCGGGCGACTTGATTCATTCGCTGGCAATGCAAAGAGCGACTGGCAGACCGCCCGCCGGGCCACTTCGACCTCAACGAATGGCAGACAAAGGCTGGACGGGAGAACTCCAGGCTGCTGGATTCCTAATACTTGACCACAATGCAAATTGGCCGAAAGTAGAGCACGCCCAAGTAATCCTCTGCCTCTGGCCACGTACTCTGCCACTGCCTCCGCCACTGTCTCGATTCTTTCTTTTCTTTTCTTTTTTTTTTTGGGTTTTTCTTTTTTTTTTGCTCATGGGATGCGAAACACTTGGTGCCGCGCTGTCTGCACGAGCTGCTGGGGCAATTATAGGAACAACAATAGGAACAATGGGCATCAGCCACAATAATTGTTGCAACAACAAACACGGCGGTGGGGTGTGTGGTGCGGGGTGTGGGGTGGCAGCCACTGCATATTTGTGCAACCACCAGATGCAAAATGAATACAACTCTCACACAAAAAAAGTACGGGAAGAGAAAAAGAAAAGAAGAGCGATTTGCTCTGCATTCTCCAGAGGATTTTCATGCCGTGCCATGCCTGTGCGTTTTTATACCCGTACTCAAAAAAGAGTTAAGGGGTATATTAGATTTGTGCTAAAAGTGGATGTGTGTAACGCAGAGAAGGAAAATTTTCCGACCCCATAAAGTATATATATTCTTGATCAGCATCAATAGCCGAGTCGATAGAGCCATGTCTGTCTGTCCGTCCGTCCGTCCGTCCGTCTTGTTGAGCGCCTGGATCTCAGAGACTATAAGAGTTAGGGTAACCAAATTTGGTTTCAAGACTCATGTGATATCACACTGCTACAAGTGTATTTCAAAATTTCGCCCCGCCCCCCCCCCTTTTTTTTTTTTAATTTTAAAAATTTAAAAAATATTCCCCCCCCAAAGGCCAAAATTTTTTGCCAGCAAAATTTTAAAAAAATTAAAAAATAAAAAACCTATTTTTTTTAAAATCCCCCCACTTTTCCATTTTCCAATTTTATTTTTTTTTTATAATATTTTTTTTAACAAAATTTTTTTTTTTTTTTTTTTTCCCCCCCCCCCCCCCCCAACAAAAACAATTTTTTTCTTTCCCCCCCCCCCCCTCCTCCCCCCCTTCCTCCGCGAGCCCCCCCCCCAAAGGGGGATTTTTAAATTTAAAATTTAATTTTTTTATTTTCTTTTTTTTTTTAAAAAAATATTTTTTTTTTTTTTTTTTATTTAAAAAATTAATAAAAAAAAAATATTAAAATATTTTTTTTTTTAAATCTAAAAAATTTTTTCCCAAAAATGTATATACTGACTGAGTACGGTGTAGTTGTGGTCGGAGGTCTTTTTGTTATTATCATCGATTTTTATTTAAATGAAGCTTATATTTATACAAAATCGTTGGGGCGAGTTGCCTCCATGCAGGTGTTCTATCGTGGGAAACAAAGCCCTGTTGCGTAAGGTTCCCACAGTCAATATGCAATATGAGGCGTCAGCTTTCGGTCAGCGGTGGTACCTGCCCAATGCCCGTTACGTAAGGTTCTGACGGTTTAGATGCAGACGCATCACTTTTGGGCAGCGACAATGACCGCCGCCGAAACTGCATCATATTGCAACTTGGCCTTGGGGTGGTGCTTAATTGGTTAGGCCAAACACACTGCATGAATACACTACACCTCCCTTTTTATAAGAATAACGTAATATAGTAATGGAGTTATTCTAAGGTGTTACAAGGTTTTACAAAGTGTGTTTGTGTGTGTTTAAATATATTTGTGTAGGTGTAAATTGCTTTAAGTGTACATTGTATTATTTTTAATAATTATTTTTTTTTTTTTTTTTTTTTTTTTTTTTTTGTGGTACGTTTTTGTTTAATTCTGTTTTAAGGGTATAAGTATATATGTATGTATAAGTAATTTTATATAATTATTATTACATTTTTTTTTCTATGCCCATGAAATGGTGAAAAAGAACCAATTGTTTATATTATATTTTCTTTATATACTTTTAATCTATTTTTGTTTACGTTGGTGGTTTTATTTCTATCCTTTAATATGTAGTTATTCCTATCGTCTATTCCTATTACCTTATATGGGCCCCTATATTGGTTATCTAGTTTATGACCTGTGTCATTTTTAACTAATACTAAATCTCCTATATTTATTTGTATGCTATTTAGGTTCCTGTCATAATATGCTTTTTGTTTTGTTTTTGCTTTTTCTAATAATAATTTTGATCTACTCGTAGCTATCTGTAATCTATATTTTACTTCCTTATCGTATGCTTCATGGTTGTATACTGGACTAACCTTACCTTCTTCTAGAAAGTCATACGTTTGTGGTTTTTTACCAAAAACCAGTTCAAATGGGCAATACCCATGTACTGTTGATGGTGTTGTATTGTAGCAATATGTAAAGTACTTTAGCCATTCGTCCCAATCATTCTTTTCACTAGAGATGTACGAGCGAACATACTCGTTGAATGTTCGGTGTGTACGTTCTACTGCACCGAGTGTCTGATGGTGATGGGCTGTCGATGTTCTATGTTTAATTTTTAATAACTGGCATAATTCGGAAAGAATGCTGTTTTTATATTCTGTACCCATATCCGTTATGAGCGTCCTCATAGGACCATAGATAAGAATAAAGTTATTAAATATACTACTGGCTACGACTTTAGCATGCTTGCTAGGGATCGGTATTGTAATAAGGCATTTAGTCAAATCGCATAGAATTGTAACGGCGTATTCATTATTATTTTCTGACCTTGGTAGGGGTCCTATTGTTTCGATCTGAACCGTATCGAATGCTTTTGCTGGCGTTGCAGTTAATTGCATTTCTTCTTTGTTGTGTTTGAGAGTTTTGTTCTTCAAACATTTGTCACAATGTTTGATATACTTTTCTATATCCCTTGTCATGTTTTTCCAGTTGTATTTTTCTCTAATCTTGGTAATTGTACGATTGACTCCCTGGTGGCCTCCAGTAATTGGGTCGTCGTGAAATTGTTTTAATATTTTATCGATCGATTTTTTGTCTTGCAAGTATGTTGTTTTTGGCGTTAACGCAATTGTTATGTCTGTAAGGTTTTTATTTCCCATTTCTTTAAATTCTTCTACCCGGGTATATTTAAATATTCTGTCTTCTAAGGACAGTTGTAATTTAGTGACGCCTAGATTACCGGCTTCTAAAGTAAGCCTCTTGAAGAATTGTCCTAAGTCAATTTTCTCGTTAATAATCAGGTCATTCACTATAAATTGGCTACAAATTCGTTTTCCCTTTTTGAATAGTAAATTCGGAAGGGTCAAAATGAGCTCGACATATCGTTTTACTTCTTTTTTATATAGCGCTTCACATATTTTTGGGACCTTAAGACTTTCGTTGCCAGTCGTATTAAGAGTGTTTTTTGTTTTTACTTTTTCGGCTTCTGACCGTGTTGTTACTTTAAGTATTTGGGCTGCCTTGGCAGTTAAGTTTTTCAAATCTGATATTTCTATGCGGGATAGCGCATCCGCTACATAGTTTTCTTTTCCTGCTATGTACTCCACCACAAAATCATATTCTTCTAAATCTAATCGCATTCGTGTTAACTTAGACGACGGGTTTTTCATTGAAAATAGGTATGTTAATGGGCGATGATCTGTTTTCACCAGGAATTTTGTACCGTATAGGTATGGTCTGAAATATGTTATAGCCCAGTGAATTGCTGCTAATTCTTTTTCTATTGTTGATTTATTGGATTCGCCTTTTGTGAATGCCTTAGATGCATATGCAACTGGTAATTGCTTACCATCGTACTCTTGGCTTAGTACTGCTCCACATGCGAAACCGCTGGCATCTGTTGTTAAGCAAAATGATTTTTTGAAATCTGGGTATTGTAAGATTTGAGGGCTTATAAGAGCATTTTTAAGAAAATTGAAAGCTGTATTGCACTCTTCCGTCCATATAAAGGGTGTATTTTTTCTACTTAATCTTGTTAAATTACGAGCTTGTTCTGCAAAATTTGGAATAAATCTTCTATAGTAGTTACAAAATGCAACAAACCTTTTTGTTTCGTCTGCTGATGTTGGTGTTGGGTAGTTTTGAATTAATGTGAACTTAGTGTCGTCTGGCAATATTCCTTTGTCTGTGCATTTATGGCCTAAGTATGTTACTTCGTGACTAAAAAATAAACATTTGTCTGGGTGCAACTTTAGATTGTATTTTCTGCAGATAGTGAACACATCTCTAAGGTTTTTTAACATGTGTTCTTCGGAACAGCCTAATACGACCAAGTCGTCCATGTATAGGAATGCCTGTGCAGGTGATAATCCTGCAAATGCCATGGTCATCATTCTTTGGAATGAGTTTGGTGCTATTTTGAGGCCGTAAGGCAATCTTTTGAATCTATATGTTCCGTTATCTGCCGTAAAAGATGTGACATTTCTTGACTTTTTCTCTAGTTCAATTTGGTGGAAACCAGATGTTAAATCTAAACAGGAGAAATATTTTGATCTTCCCAACTGGTCCAAAATATCATCTATTCTGGGCAGTGGGAACTTATCGGCTATTAGTTTTTTATTTATTCCCCTATAATCAACTACCATTCTCCATCGTTTTTGAGTTTTTCCTGGTAGTGATTTTTTTGGTACTAATAGCAATGGGCTGTTGTATGCTGATACTGAGGGCTCTATTATGTCATCTTTTATAAGTTTCTTTATTTGATTATTTATTTCGTCTTTTTGGCTATGGGGTATTCTATAGTTTTTTATGTAAACCGGCTCATCGTTTAATAGTTTTAATTCCTGTTTGTAAAAGTTGTTTACTGTTATTGGTTCACTCTCCAATGCAAATATATCAACGTATTCAGAACAGAGGGTATTCATTTTCTTTTTTATAAATTTCGGAAAATTCGTATTAAGTTTTTTCATAATTTCTTTATTTTTGTTTATTTTTATGTTTTTATTGTTAATTAGTACATAATCCTCAAGGTTTTCCGTTTGAATATTTGCATCGGATACTGTGCAATTATTATCAGTTGTATTGATGATTCGGACAAAAGCTTGTTTGCTTGTGGTAATTGTATTTGCAATGAAGATGCCTTTGTGAATTTCCTGGTTCGGTATGAGAACTTCTTTGTGTTTTGAGCATATTTTCATTAAACGGACAACTTCGGACCTAGCTGGAATTGTTATTGTATTTATATTTTGTGAATTTCGCATAGGAATGGCTATGTCTTCGTGAAAGTCGTGTGGTCTCAAAGTTAACCAATCTTGATTATCTTGGTAATCTAGAATGCAATTATATTTTTTAATGAAGTCTAAACCAATAATTCCAGTACAATCGATTGGAAAGTCATCTTTGACAAGATGAAAAGTATGTTTTATTAAAATATTGCCGCATATCAAGTCCGCCTCCACTATTCCTAGCGTATTAATTGTTCCTTTCCCTATACCATTGAGGTTCGTTGTAATTGAATTATTTATTTGTATATTATTTGTAATTTCGCCAATTTTGAAAATTGAAATATCAGCCCCTGTGTCTACCAAAAACGTTGATACCGCATTGTTTAGTGAAGTTTTTGTTGATATAAAACTATTGAAATGTAAATTGAACACGAATATGGATTTTTTAGCGCTATTTATTTTTGTGGGAGTTTATGCGTTTTCCGCATTTTCTGTACTATCTACAACGCGGACATTTTGGTGGCCTCCTCGTCTATTATTTTGTTGATTATTTCCGTTTCGGTAATAGCCACCGTTATTGTACCGACCGTTGTAGTTTCCGCGGAACTGGTTATTACCACGACCTCGGGTACCCTGGAAACGGCCTCTGTTTCCACGATACCCCCTATTTGAATAGTACATCACGGTATCTGCTCGTCCAGTTGCTTCGGTGCAACTGGTAACGAATTTTGCTACCGCTTCGCTCATGGTCGAGAAAGTTCCAGCCTGCATGATAAGTTTGACCTTATCATTGGTGCAGTTTTGAATCATTGCCTTGACCGCCTGCTGGGTACTATATTTTTCTGCCTGCTCATGTGTCATTCCGTCAGAAATAAAAGCGCATTCCAGAGTTTTTGTTAATTGCTCAATTTCTTTTGTGTACTGGTTAGCGGTCTTACTCATCTGACGGATGTTCATTATTTTGGCAGTTATTGAATCTATTGATTCGCCTTTTACGTTTGTTTTAAGTCTGTTTATAATGGATACAAGTGTGCATTCTGTACTAATTAAATTCCTAACAGCACCTTTTAGTTTGGTTTTTACCAATGACACTGCTGTGGCGTCATGTTCACCTTTGATGGTGTTAACCAAAGATAAGGCATCCAGAAAACTTTGTAGGTTTTCTGCCCTACCGTCAAACTCTGGGATGAGTTTGCTGGCTGTATTAAGAAATTCTATTATTGTTTGGGGCATATTTGAACCTGAAGGTTTTTCACCTTCTGAACTATCGTCGCTATCTGAACTATTTTGCAGCAGTTCTCGTGTGAAAACTGCTGGGTTATTTAGCGCGATTGGTATCACTAAATGCAAATGGTGTCTTTTGTTAATGTTCTCAAGGCACTCTGTTAGCCGTCTGAGAACATCTGTGACCTGGCCGTTATGGAGTTCAGAAAGGTTATGGTGGGCTGCTTTTATTAAGCATTTGATTTCGTTGTAATTGTGAACAACGATCTCAGTATGCTTAATTAGCGTTTGTCGCTTAATGCGCTTTGTCTTATTTAGACATTTATATGATTTATCAAATTCCACCTTCAAGTTTCTAATTTTTTGTCTTAATGTTTCCCATTCCATTCCGAGTGGTAACTGGGTTGCAGAATTTTTATCAAGAGTTAAACTAGATTTTATCTAGTGCATCAGCGCGAGACATATACCTTTTTTTCAGGCTTCTATGATGCATGTTGTAAATTTTGATTATTAGATTTATTGCTGCCATGATTACTAATATTAACAGAAGAAACCACAATTCATTGATGCTATCTGTGTGATCAACAATTTGTATCTTGTTCACCACATTGGCATTGGGGTTTTCTACTTTTGATTGCGTTTTCCCCATTGTAGTTATTAATATTTAGTATTTAAAAAAAATTTTTTTTTTCTTAATTAAAATTTGTTTGTCTTTGGAAATATTTTTATTTTATCATTTTATTTAATACTTATATGTACTTATATGTAGTAATATATAAAAGGAAAAATATTATATATATATATAAAATTTAAGAATTAATTTAGGGTGCTGGTTTGTTTGGCCAGCAGCCGTTTCTTCGCATCGCGAAGCGCCAGTTTGGTGGCGTCCAGCAGCTCTTTGTAGCGCCTTTGGTCATCCGGTGATCCTCGTGCGGCCTTTTCGCACTCGATTAGTAGGCGACGAGTGCGGATCAGGCGAGCCTGTTTTCCTCCTCTCCTTGCCTTCGGAATTGTTTTACTCGGGGTCGCTTCCTCGCTCCTTTGCTGCTTGGCTGTCTTCTGCCTTGCTTTGTATTCCTCGATGGTGAGTCTTTTTGGTCCTGACTCCGGGTACTGTTCCAGTACCTCCTCTATTCTTGGTGGGTCCTTCTGGATAGAAGGCTCCCCTGTCAAGAATTGTATTTCTCCTTCCGATGTCATGAATTTTTATTTATTGGTTAGAAATTCCACCAAGGAGACTATGCAGTCGCAGTCCATGGACTCGTCTGTGAAGAGCTGCAGCTCCTTGAAGCGGCACAAAATATCCTTCAGGTAGAGGGTTTACGACTTCTTGTCGCCGTAGACGATGGTTCAGCACCTCATCGACACAGGACTATATAGGCTTAGATTGGTTTCTCAAATTTTTGGTATTTATTTTAGTTTTGTTTATATTATATTATATATCTGGCGCTATAACGCCGCTGATACATATATAATAATATACAATAATGGCAGGATCGCCATGTAGTGTGGTCGGAGGTCTTTTTGTTATAATCGATTTTTATTTAAATGAAGCTTATATTTATACAAAATCGTTGGGGCGAGTTGCCTCCATGCAGGTGTTCTATCGTGGGAAACAAAGCCCTGTTGCGTAAGGTTCCCACAGTCAATATGCAATATGAGGCGTCAGCTTTCGGTCAGCGGTGGTACCTGCCCAATGCCCGTTACGTAAGGTTCTGACGGTTTAGATGCAGACGCATCACTTTTGGGCAGCGACAATGACCGCCGCCGAAACTGCATCATATTGCAACTTGGCCTTGGGGTGGTGCTTAATTGGTTAGGCCAAACACACTGCATGAATACACTACAACGGGTATAAGTAGAGTCGCGTCTCCAGAAGCGACTCACACGTTCCTTCTCGTTTTGTTTGTGTTCCGTGTTTTACCGCTTATTTCACAGGCAAAAACAAAACCATTGATTCTAGATGGGAAAAAAAACGGGGCGTCAGGACACAATCATACATATCACATTTGCTTGCATTTTAGTTTTGCGAAATATTTTTGATTTATTTGAAATTATGAAATTCTGCTACAACAAAATCCTTGACAAAATACACACACATTCCAGGGATCGGGCGACTTGATTCATTCGCTGGCAATGCAAAGAGCGACTGGCAGACCGACCGCCGGGCCACTTCGACCTCAACGAATGGCAGACAAAGGCTGGACGGGAGAACTCCAGGCTGCTGGATTCCTAATACTTGACCACAATGAAAATTGGCCGAAAGTAGAGCACGCCCAAGTAATCCTCTGCCTCTGGCCACGTACTCTGCCACTGCCTCCGCCACTGTCTCGATTCTTTCTTTTCTTTTCTTTTTATATCCGTACTCAAAAAAGAGTTAAGGGGTATATTAGATTTGTGGTAAAAGTGGATGTGTGCAACGCAGAGAAGGAAACGTTTCCGACCCCATAAAGTATATATATTCTTGATCAGCATCAATAGCCGAGTCGATATAGCCATGTCCGTCTGTCCGTCCGTCTGTCCGTCCGTCTGTCCGTCTGGCCGTCTGTCCGTCTTGTTGAGCGCCTGGATCTCAGAGACTATAAGAGTTAGGGCAACCAAATTTGGTTTCAAGACTCATGTGATATCACACTGCTACAAGTGTATTTCAAAATTTCGCCCCGCCCCCTTCCGCCACCACAAAGGACGAAAATCTGTGGCAGGCACAATTTTAAAGATACGATAAAACTAAAAACGCAGTATCGTACAGAATGACCATATCTACCCGATTGCTGAATATGAATCAGATCGGATCATAATTATAGCCAGAATGAAGAAATTAATTTTCAGTTGCTTCCCCCGCACCCTCCTGCAAGACAAACACCACTCATTCTCTTTCTCGCTCGCACACTCTGCCGCATTCAGTGCGCGAGAAACCCCTAGCGGAGGAGATGCAGAATCTAAATGATACATGTATAATCTACATGTTAGATGTCAAATATACATTGTAGATGTAGATGTAGATAACAGATGTAGCAAAAAAATGTAAAATTTTTATTTTTTTCTAAAATTCTAAAAAATCATGTCTCAAAAATGTATATACTGACTGAGTACGGGTATAAGTAGAGTCGCATCCCCAGAAGCGACTCACACGTTCCTTCTCGTTTTTTTTGGGTTTTTCTTTTTTTTTTTTTGCTCATGGGATGCGAAACACTTGGTGCCGCGCGTCTGCACGAGCTGCTGGGGCAATTATAGGAACAACAATAGGAACAATGGGCATCAGCCACAATAATTGTTGCAACAACAAACACGGTGGTGGGGTGTGTGTGCGTGGTGTGGGGTGGCAGCCACTGCATATTTGTGCAACCACCAGATGCAAAATGAATACAACTCTCACACAAAAAAAAGTACGGGAAGAGAAAAAGAAAAGAAGAGCGATTTGCTCTGCATTCTCCAGAGGATTTTCATGCCGTGCCATGCCTGTGCGTTGTTTTTCCACGCCTTGCGTGAAAAGTGTTGAGAAATTTAATAAAACAAATGCCAAAGTCAGCGGTGGCACAGTGCCGGCGGAATTGTTGTAATTTTTAACCAGTTTACTGAGCAAATATTTAATCAACATATTTTCAGAGACAACAGGCAAATGTTTGTCTTGAAAATATTTAAATATTTACATTGGAAAAACAACTGCAGCGGCAACGGCAGTGGCAGTGGCAGCCTCAGCGACGTAGGGCCGGGAAGGGGAGGAGACGACCGACGACAAGGATGACAAATGCGAAGATGTTGAAGGCCAAGAAGCTGCGGCGGCTAGGAGTCTGCCGCAAGTGGGAGCAGCAGGACATGACTTGGGCTGCTATATGCTGCAAAAGAATACTCGGAATATATATCTATATACTGCAGGGGGAACCTACAATATTCGAATGAAATCTCCAAATAATAGAAATCTATTTTCCCATTCATCACTCTCTAAAATAAACTTCTTTCGATGCTAATTCTCCTTCGAATGCATCCAAGAATCGTTCATTCATACATTTGCCATGCCGTCCAATTAAGCAATCAACTAAGTATCATTTCGGCTGCATGTGAGGCCACTTGAGTGGAGATGAGATACTTATCAAGGGGGCACAAGTAGCTATCAGCGAGATTATTAAAAACCAATCTGTCAGATACTCGCGCGCATTTGGCAGCCCAGCAATTAATTATGCAGTTGATGGGCAATGAAAACACATTGGAAAATCAACAGCCGCAAAAGTATCTGTAGCTGTAGCTGTAGCTGCATATGTGTGTCTGTATCTGTATCTGAAGATTAAGGAAATTAGTGGAGCGTTGCAGGCGCAGATGGAACGGCAGACAGACGGACGGACGGATGGACGTGTCGTCAATGGCGCGCGGCTAAGCAAACAATTTGGGCCAAAAAAAGAAGTCAAAGTTAAGTAAAAAACGAGAAGGAACGTGTGAGTCGCTTCTGGGGACGCGACTCTACTTATACCCGTACTCAGTCAGTAAATACATTTTTTGAGATATGATTTTTAGAATTAAAAAAAAAAAAAAATTTTACATTTTAAATTTTTTTTGCTACATCTGTTATCTACATCTACATCTACAATGTATATTTTACATCTAACATGTAGATTATAGATGTACCATTTATATTCTACATCTCCTCCTCTAGGGGTTGCTCGCGCACTGAACGCGGCAGATTGTGCGAGCGAGAGAGAGAATGAGTAGTGTTTGTCTTGCTGGAGGAGGCGGGGGAACCAACAGAAAATTAATTTCTTCATTCTGGCTATAATTATTATCCGATCCGATTCATATTCGGCAATCTGGTAGGTATGGGCATTCTCTACGATACTGCGTTTTTAGTTTTATCGTATCTTTAAAATTGTGCCTGCCACAGATTTTCGTTATTTGTGGGGGCGGAAGGGGGCGGGGCGAAATACACTTGTAGCAGTGTGATATCACATGAGTCTTGAAACCAAATTTGGTTGCCCTAGCTCTTATAGTCTCTGAGATCCAGGCGTCAAACAAGACGGACAGACGGACAGTCGGACAGACGGACAGACGGACAGACAGACATGGCTCTATCGACTCGGCTATTGATGCTGATCAAGAATATATATACTTTATGGGGTCGGAAAATTTTCCTTCTCTGTGTTACACACATCCACTTTTACCACAAATCTAATATACCCCTTAACTCTTTTTTGAGTACGGGTATAAAAATGAAACGGAAAGATGCATCCAAGGCTGCCGGCGATGGATGGATCCACAAGGCAAGCCACATGTCAACATCTTTTGGATAGATTTTGCAGTCAATTTGACAAGTAACGCCCATGAAAATTATTACTGGACGCGTGTCTCCTTCTCCGTCTCCGTCTCCCAATGAGGCATATTAATGGACAAACCCACATTTTGTGGTGTGGTCTGGTGGCAAACAGTTTTAACAAGGTGGTGGTAACTGGAACCCCACCCCTCAACCACCACCCTCAGCCATGCAATGAGCAATTTCCTGCTGCCTACACTCGCCCTCTCCCTCTCTCCCTCTCTAGCTCTCTGACAAGCCAAGACAATTTGTCCTAAATAAACATTTCATCTCTCTTCAACAGCCAGCGGAATCTAAGGAATGAACCAACACCAACACCACTACAGCAGCAGAGCCAAGCGGCAGCAGCAACATTTTATGAAAGTGGCGGCAAACGAGGCTGCTGTTCATCATGATGATGATAATGATGATGATGGGTCGAGTGAATTGTCTGCCTGTACCACCGTTTAAAGGCAGACATAGTCGCAGTCCCTTCATCCACTTCCGCAGCAGAGTAGCCGCCGCAGCAGCAGCAGCAGCAGCATCGCTTCCCCCTTGTAGCATGGGATGTGGAATTGCCTTTGCCTTTGCCTTCCCAGCGAAGCGTCGCTCATTCGCCCGTCGCTATATGCTAAATAAACATTTGGGCACGTCATGGCTTATTGAATTGTCACTTATGCCCCGAATTCGAATTTCGAGTTTCAGTTTTTGTGCGTTGCCATTGCTACCCGCACCCTGCTGCCTGCTGCCCGCTACCAGCTCCTGCTGCAGCCTCTGCTGCTGCTGCTGCTTCTGTCCCAGACCCAGACCCAATTCCAATTCCAGTCCCAGTGCCTGTCCAGTCCTCCAGTTTATGGCTACACTCTGTCGCCTTTTCAATTGGCAGTCGTAATGGCGTTTCATATCTGCCAGAGTTCCAGACTTCTGCCACCAGAGCACCAGAGAGCTTCCATTGAATTAGTTTTACTCCCTGGAAATTAAATTTCAGCAGTTTTGAGCTGCGCCTTCCACAGATCGCCGTATGGCTGTTTACTTTCGGAAGAAGCAAAAAGAAGGCAGTATCGGCATACTTGGAACTTGCTTTACCACTTGGAGCTGGAGATGGCGAGCAGAGGTGTTAAATTCAGGCAAACATCCATTAATCACGAACCCGCATTTAAATAAAACTTTACGCCACCCAAGTATTTCGGTATTTCGCATTTAGAAAAACTATTCTAAATTTTCAGATGTCCTTTATTAATAGCTCCATAAAGCTTGGAGCCAAAACATTTTTTATTATGCTCGTGCACTTTGATCTATGAACCTTCATAGCACTGCCATCTTGAAATTTGGTTCCACACAACAATCCCAAATGGATGAATGTGTAGCAACATATAAACACATTGCCGAAGGGGACCTGGGACAGAAAACTCAGCTGCGCCCCTTTCGTTATATGAACTGGCACATCAACATATATACTGTATGGTTAGTGCTTCGGCTCTGTGTGGCAGAGGGATTCGGGTCGGGAGCCAGGCCATTCGGGTCGGGAGCTGGGCCGTTCGGAATGTCCCAGTGGACACCAAGACGATAGTAAAGCGGAACTATCGCAAAATGTTCGTAAACGGACTTAGAAATGATACAAATCCGTGAGCTATGACTGAAGCCTCGCTTAATGTCCACAAGCGGACTCTAAAAAGATCATTTATCGGACAAAAACCAGGGGACGTTTAAGTATCGCAAAAATTACGCAAACGGGCTTAAAAATGAGTGAAAAATTGACAAGAAAGTAAAACATAACGGAGAAAATAGCTAGCTACTGGTAAAGTATCGCTAAATGTTCGCAGACGGACTTAGAAAAGAGCATTTATTGTACCAAAACCAAGCGACGACAAAAGTCGCACAATTCTTAAAACTATACAGTGTTCTTGGGTAGCAGTAGGATAGGTTTATAATTCTCAACTGCTTCTAGCTGTGAGGACATGGAAACCCCTATGCCGATCAGAGGCTAGAGGTTAACCGTGATCAAGAAGGCGTGTTCCTCCAGAGTGAGACTTGCTCATTGCACGTCGGCTGAGTTGACTTTTGCGATTATTCCTAATGTGAATAACTCGTCTGTGTAAATTTTGCTAGCCGGGAATAGCGTTTGCGCCGTCCCTACTTAAATAATAAATATCCGAACAAAATAAAATACGAGCCAAAAAATATTATTTTTAATTTACTTTTAATATTACTTTCGGCTTGTTAATGATATTAAAATCGTATCGTAAAAGATAGCATAAAAGGCTCGCAAAAGATATTATAAAAGGTCCGCAAACGATATCTTCTGCGAGCTACCGAAAACGAAACTTTCACTGCCACAAACTGAGCGACTAGTGATTCATTTTCTTATCGTTTTCGGATCTGAATTCGATAGTTTTACCCGCTTGAGTTTCGCGTAACTCACGTTTGCGATATCGTTTACGAAGTTTTGGTCCACTGGGGTATGACTCATGGCGGGAAGCGAAAGCAAGCTGAGCATTGCAAATGTATGTGTGTGTAAGCAGACACGACAAAATATTTATCAATTCTTATTTTCCGAAACCGTATGTCGAGCATCAAGAAAAAAAAAAACGAAAATCGACCAATTCAGGGCCTTCCTCTCTTTTTTCACGGCAGTTCCTTCTTTTTATACCCGTACTCAAAAAAGAGTTAAGGGGTATATTAGATTTGTGGTAAAAGTGGATGTGTGTAACACAGAGAAGGAAAATTTTCCGACCCCATAAAGTATATATATTCTTGATCAGCATCAATAGCCGAGTCGATAGAGCCATGTCTGTCCGTCTGTCTGTCTGTCTGTCCGTCTTGTTGAGCGCCTGGATCTCAGAGACTATAAGAGCTAGGGCAACCAAATTTGGTTTCCAGGCTCATGTGATATCACACTGCTACAAGTGTATTTCAAAATTTCGCCCCGCCCCCTTTCGCCACCACAAAGGACGAAAATCTGTGGCAGGCACAATTTTAAAGATACGATAAAACGAAAAGCACAGTATCGTAGAGAATGCCCATATCTACCAGATTGCCGAATTTGAATCAGATCAGATCATAATTATAGCCAGAATGATGAAATCAATTTTCAGTTGCTTCCCCCGCCCCCTCCAGCAAGTGACATGCTACTCATTCTCTATCTCGCTCGCACCCTAGCAGAGAAGATGTAGAATATTAATGGTACATTCAGAATCTACATGTTAGATGTAAAATATACATTGTAGATGTAGTTGCAGATAACAGATGTAGCAAAAAAATGTAAAATGTAAAATGTAAAATTTTTTTTTAAATTCTAAAATTTTAAAAAATCATGCTCCAAAATGTAAACACTGACTGAGTACGGGTATAAGTAGAGTCGCGTCCCCAGAAGCGACTCACACGTTCCTTTTCGTTTCTTTTTTATTTTCTTAAGTTCCAATTGAACTATGTACACTCACACTCACACCTGCATATACTCGAACCTCAATTATCTCGAGTTATCCGTACACTGTCTTAAGCACCAATGAATCTTTAACACGTTTCACCGGACACACCTGCTTTATATGCCAATTTTTAATCTTCCATATATTTTTTAATTACTATTTTGCCCTCACTAAGCTATATACCACTCACAGTCCGATTACAGAGCCGACACTGCTGCTTCCAATACGCTAGCAGCTCCAAGCCTCCGTATGTAATTAATCCAAAACGAATTAAGCTCCAACGATGAGCTTCAAATAAGACGTGAACTTTTTCCAAGAAGTCCCTGTTCGGGCGCCAAATGTTTCCGCAACTCCTCGCAACCAGTTCGGAATAAAAATCTCGAAGTAAAAAGCCAAGAGCTGCTGGTTCGACCGAGTCGGAATTCCATCAATTTAATAATCTTTTTCTTTTCAATTTCTATATTCACCTATTACATGCATGTTCTACCCCTTTCTCCGATATTCACATATTACATGTATGTTTTATAGCAACAAACGTCTGTGAGCATGTCTTAAATGCAACAATTCAATATCTTAATGCTACAAATTAATTTTACTTATACAGAATACTAATTGCTCCCGGCCATAAGCCCTTTGCTCTAATTTGGCGTAAACAACATTAAAGATATATCAGGTTATATCAGGTCAGAAAATATATTATTTTAACAACTTTTGAAAAATTGAGAAAAAAGTGGTAAAATTTCCCATAGTGGACTGGGTGGGCGATACTGCGGTATGCCCATGTTGCAGAATAAACGAAATCTTTTTTCTTCTACCATAGAGAATGGTTTATCATGGTTCACAATCCAATAGAGCAGTTGGCTGAGTGTTAGCTGTCGAATCAGATAAAGCCATATATGTTTCTTCCAATGCTTTTCCTTTGTAATTATTTTTTATACCCGTACTCAAAAAGAGTTAAGGGGTATATTAGATTAGATTAGACAGTGGTGCTGCAGTCTTTAAGGAGCTGGTTTAACTCCGTGCTCTTACCACAGGGGGGAAACAACGGAGAGTCTCGAAGGACCAAAATGTTAAGACCTTAAGAAAAGTCTAGACATTTGCGAGTTGAGTTGTAAATTCAAACTAAATTGTATTCTTAAAATCAGAGCCTTATATGTATCAGTTTACAAACAATGTATGTGGTACAATTGATATTCTATTCTTATCGCTAGACCCATGGAACGGCTACATTTACCGTGGGGGTTGTTTGAGTGCATGCAACGCATTGCATACAACATTAATGCTTAGCCCAACATTTGATCAGTGGGATCTCCACTTGTGTGTTGCTTGTCGCGTATTTATTACCACACATCTTTGCCCTTTCTTTCAAACGGTCGTAAATTATCGACTTTATGTACTATTACATTTAAATTTAGAAATATATAGATTGTGTACAGAATCTTTTCTTAATGTACTCGTACATCGACATGTTCATGTTTGAACACTTCTGCCGAATCAAATGAAAGATCTGCAAGTTTTACCTTCTTTGGAACTAGTGACCTTATGACTCCTGTCGCTGTGGAATGTTATTTCTGGCAAAACACTAAACTTGCCTGCGGCAACAAAGTTTGTCACTCTGGACTTGAACGTTGTTTCAATCTCCCCGACAACCTCGGACTTCAAGTTTCCAATACCATTCAGTGAATACTGCACTTCGCTGACTGGAAGGTTTAGCTGCGACGCGAATATGACTGTCACAAAATTAATTTGACTACCTGAATCTAAAACACATCTGCATTTATAGAATCTACTACATCAGAGAAGCAAATTTCGGACACACCTTTACGCTATGCGAACCTCAGCAGCAGTGGCATGAAGTTCCACTTGAATCTACTGCGGCCGCCAAACTTGCCTTTTTCCGCTGTTATTAATCTTAACCATACCTGGTTTTCTCACTTCTCGACCCGCTAGGTTAATGCCTCTGTTAATGCCTATAAACAGCGAAAGTGCCTTCCATGATGGCAATTGAGAACAATCGAATTCGTTCTCCCATTTTTCCAGTGAGTCTTGATCCAACTTGCTTTGCACTAAGTGGAACAAAAGCGCGTCTAAGATTTCACTCTCACTACCTAATGAGCGTAGAGCCTCCAACTGAGAGTTAACAGCATCAACTAATCCTCTTAGTGAATCCGAATTTGCATGTTTTAGCTTATTTATGCTAAAAAGCTCATGCACAATTATGAACAATTATGGACTTATTTTCAAATCGATTCTTAAGCAGCTGCAATGCCCTTCTGTAGTTAGCTGTAGAAAGTTCCAAACACTCAATCGTACGCAAGGGAATTGGGCCTAAACACGACCTTAAGTGGATAAATTTTGACAGTTCGTCAACTTCACAATCCGATTCTATCAACGTTTCAAAACCAACTTGTCCACTCTGTAACCTTTCCACTAAAATCGGGCAACTTCAACTTAGGTAACTTCGAAGGCGAACTTCCCGACGAAACTGACAGCGTAGAATTAGCAGTCGGACTTGCACCAAATGCTGCTTGACTGCCCCTTTGGGCTAACTGCGCCAGAATTTTAGCCTTTATTTCACAATATAAATTTTCAATTTCTTGTCTAGTCCCAAATTCACTAACATTGTCACTATCATTTTTATACCCGTACTCAAAAAAGAGTTAAGGGGTATATTAGATTTGTGGTAAAAGTGGATGTGTGTAGCGTAGAGAAGGAAAATTTTCCGACCCCATAAAGTATATATATTCTTGATCAGCATCAATAGCCGAGTCGATATAGCCATGTCTGTCTGTCCGTCCTACCGTCCGTCCGTCTTGTTGAGCGCCTGGATCTCAGAGACTATAAGAGTTAGGGTAATCAAATTTGGTTTCGAGACTCATGTGATATCACACTGCTACAAGTGTATTTCAAAATTTCGCCCCGCCCCTTCCGCCACCACAAAGGACGAAAATCAGTGGCAGGCACAATTTTAAAGATACGATACAACTAAAAACGCAGTATCGTAGAGAATGACCATATCTACCAGATTGCTGAATCTGAATCAGATCGGAACATAATTATAGCCAGAATGAAGAAATTAATTTTCAGTTGCTTCCCCCGCCTCCACTGACAAAACATACTACTCTATCTCTTTCTCGCTCGCACACTCTGCCGCGTTCAGTGCGCGAGCAATCCCTAGCGGAGGAGATGTAGAATATGAATGGTACATCTATAATCTACATGTTAGATGTAAAATATACATTGTAGATGCAGATGTAGATAACAAATGTAGCAAAAAAATGTAAAATGTAAAATTTTTTTTTTATTCTAAAATTCTAAAAAAATTATAAGCTCAAAAATGTATATACTGACTGAGTACGGGTATAAGTAGAGTCGCGTCCCCAGAAGCGACTCACACGTTCCTTCTCGTTTTCTATTTGTTGTTGGATGCTGCATAATTGCGTAAAAACTGATTCGACCAGACTCAATCGCGCTTCTAACTCTGATGCAACCATTGTTGCACATTTCTCCGAAATATATGCCTTGTTTCGAGTTAATGAAGCCATCAAACTTTCTCGCGACGCACTAAAGTCCGCATCTTTACCTTTTTTTGGAGCCATTTTGCTCGCACTATTATTAACTAATGTTAATACTACCGATTATAGATATTTGAGCTAGGTGTTACCATGCTCACACCCTCAATTAGCTACCGAAATTAAATCAGTTAAACAATGCACTCAACGTTGTGCAAAAAATTTGAAGTCACTCAAAGCGATCTTTCTCTAAAAAACCACGGACTCCAAAACGCACTCAAACGCAGTACCCAAATTGCTAACTGACGAAATTATTAAATCACTCAACCAACGAACTTATGAGGATAAGCAATGCAAAATATACAGGCTTAATATGTCTGTATGTATTTCCTTTAATAGTGTCATATACGCGTGCGCAGCTGTAGCTTCTTTCTTTCCTTTTAACTATTTTCTGCTGCTGCGCTTGCACACGCTATTCCAAGATTAGTTCAAGGTTACGAACTCTATGCACTTTCCGAAACACCTACATACATACATACATGCATGTGTGAGAGTGTCTTTTTATACCCGTACTCAAAAAAGAGTTAAGGGGTATATTAGATTTGTGGTAAAAGTGGATGTGTGTAACGCAGAGAAGTACAAATTTCCGACCCCATAAAGTATATATATTCCTGATCAGCATGAATAGCCGAGTCGATATAGCCATGTCTGTCTGTCCGTCTGTCTGTCTGTCTGTCCGTCTTGTTGAGCGCCTGGATCTCAGAGACTATAAGAGCTAGGGCAACCAAATTTGGTTTCCAGGCTCATGTGATATCACACTGCTACAAGTGTATTTCAAAATTTCGCCCCGCCCCCTTCCGCCACCACAAAGGACGAAAATCAGTGGCAGGCACAATTTTAAAGATACGATACAACTAAAAACGCAGTATCGTAGAGAATGACCATATCTACCAGATTGCTGAATCTGAATCAGATCGGAACATAATTATAGCCAGAATGAAGAAATTAATTTTCAGTTGCTTCCCCCGCCCCCCTGACAAAACATACTACTCAATCTCTTTCTCGCTCGCACACTCTGCCGCGTTCAGTGCGCGAGCAATCCCTAGCGGAGGAGATGTAGAATATGAATGGTACATCTATAATCTACATGTTAGATGTAAAATATACATTGTAGATGCAGATGTAGATAACAAATGTAGCAAAAAAATGTAAAATGTAAAATTTTTTTTTTAATTCTAAAATTTAAAAAAATCATGCTCCAAAATGTAAACACTGACTGAGTACGGGTATAAGTAGAGTCGCGTCCCCAGAAGCGACTCACACGTTCCTTCTCGTTTATTTTCTTAAGCTCCAATTGAACTATGTACACTCACACCTGCATATACTCGAACCTCAATTATCTCGAGTTATCCGTACACTGTCTTAAGCACCAATGAATCTTTAACACGTTTCACCAGACACACCTGCTTTATATGCCAATTTTTAATCTTCTATATATTTTTTAATTACTATTTTGCCCTCACTAAGCTATATACCACTCACAGTCCGATTACAGAGCCGACACTGCTGCTTCCAATACGCTAGCAGCTCCAAGCCTCCGTATGTAATTAATCCAAAACGAATTAAGCTCCAACGATGAGCTTCAAATAAGACGTGAACTTTTTCCAAGAAGTCCCTGTTCGGGCGCCAAATGTTTCCGCAACTCCTCGCAACCAGTTCGGAATAAAAATCTCGAAGTAAAAAGCCAAGAGCTGCTGGTTCGACCGAGTCGGAATTCCATCAATTTAATAATCTTTTTCTTTTCAATTTCTATATTCACCTATTACATGCATGTTCTACCCCTTTCTCCGATATTCACATATTACATGTATGTTTTATAGCAACAAACGTCTGTGAGCATGTCTTAAATGCAACAATTCAATATCTTAATGCTACAAATTAATTTTACTTATACAGAATACTAATTGCTCCCGGCCATAAGCCCTTTGCTCTAATTTGGCGTAAACAACATTAAAGATATATCAGGTTATATCAGGTCAGAAAATATATTATTTTAACAACTTTTGAAAAATTGAGAAAAAGTGGTAAAATTTCCCATAGTGGACTGGGTGGGCGATACTGTGGTATGCCCATGTTGCAGAATAAACGAAATTTTTTTTTACTTCTACCATAGAGAATGGTTTATCATGGTTCACAATCCAATAGAGCAGTTGGCTGAGTGTTAGCTGTCGAATCAGATAAAGCCATATATGTTTCTTCCAATGCTTTTCCTTTGTAATTATTTTTTATACCCGTACTCAAAAAAGAGTTAAGGGGTATATTAGATTTGTGGTAAAAGTGGATGTGTGTAACGTAGAGAAGGAAAATTTTCCGACCCCATAAAGTATATATATTCTTGATCAGCATCAATAGCCAAGTCGATAAAGCCATGTCTGTCTGTCCGTCCGTCCGTCCGTCTTGTTGAGCGCCTGGATCTCTTTTTATACCCGTACTCAAAAAAGAGTTAAGGGGTATATTAGATTTGTGGTAAAAGTGGATGTGTGTAACGCAGAGAAGTAAAAATTTCCGACCCCATAAAGTATATATATTCCTGATCAGCATGAATAGCTGAGTCGATATAGCCATGTCTGTCTGTCCGTCTATCTGTCTGTCTGTCCGTCTTGTTGAGTGCCTGGATCTCAGAGACTATAAGAGCTAGGGCAGCCAAATTTGGTTTCCAGGCTCATGTGATATCACACTGCTACAAGTGTATTTCAAAATTTCGCCCTGCCCCCTTTCGCCACCACAAAGGACGAAAATCTGTGGCAGGCACAATTTTAAAGATACGATAAAACGAAAAGCACAGTATCGTAGAGAATGCCCATATCTACCAGATTGCCGAATTTGAATCAGATCAGATCATAATTATAGCCAGAATGACGAAATCAATTTTCAGTTGCTTCCCCCGCCCCCTCCAGCAAGTGACATGCTACTCATTCTTTCTCTCGCTCGCACACTCTGCCGCGTTCAGTGCGCGAGCAACCCCTAGCAGAGAAGATGTAGAATATTAATGGTACATTTAGAATCTACATGTTAGATGTAAAATATACATTGTAGATGTAGTTGCAGATAACAGATGTAGCAAAAAAATGTAAAATGTAAAATGTAAAATTTTTTTTTTAATTCTAAAATTTTAAAAAATCACGCTCCAAAATGTAAACACTGACTGAGTACGGGTATAAGTAGAGTCGCGTCCCCAGAAGCGACTCAGACGTTCCTTTTCGTTTCTTTTTTATTTTCTTAAGCTCCAATTGAACTATGTACACTCACACTCACACCTGCATATACTCGAACCTCAATTATCTCGAGTTATCCGTACACTGTCTTAAGCACCAATGAATCTTTAACAAGTTTCACCAGACACACCTGCTTTATATGCCAATTTTTAATCTTCCATATATTTTTTAATTACTATTTTGCCCTCACTAAGCTATATACCACTCACAGTCCGATTACAGAGCCGACACTGCTGCTTCCAATACGCTAGCAGCTCCAAGCCTCCGTATGTAATTAATCCAAAACGAATTAAGCTCCAACGATGAGCTTCAAATGGGACGTGAACTTTTTCCAAGAAGTCCCTGTTCGGGCGCCAAATGTTTCCGCAACTCCTCGCAACCAGTTCGGAATAAAAATCTCGAAGTAAAAAGCCAAGTGCTGCTGGTTCGACCGAGTCGGAATTCAATCAATTTAATAATCTTCTTCTTTTCAATTTCGATATTCACCTATTACATGCATGTTCTACCCCTTTCTCCGATATTCACATATTACATGTATGTTTTATAGCAACAAACGTCTGTGAGCATGTCTTATATGCAACAATTCAATATCTTAATGCTACAAATTAATTTTACTTATACAGAATACTAATTGCTCCCGGCCATAAGCCCTTTGCTCTAATTTGGCGTAAACAACATTAAAGATATATCAGGTTATATCAGGTCAGAAAATATATTATTTTAACAACTTTTGAAAAATTGAGAAAAAGTGGTAAAATTTCCCATAGTGGACTGGGTGGGCGATACTGCGGTATGCCCATGTTGCAGAATAAACGAAATCTTTTTTCTTCTACCATAGAGAATGGTTTATCATGGTTCACAATCCAATAGAGCAGTTGGCTGAGTGTTAGCTGTCGAATCAGATAAAGCCATATATGTTTCTTCCAATGCTTTTCCTTTGTAATTATTTTTTATACCCGTACTCAAAAAAGAGTTAAGGGGTATATTAGATTTGTGGTAAAAGTGGATGTGTGCAACGCAGAGAAGGAAACGTTTCCTACCCCATAAAGTATATATATTCTTGATCAGCATCAATAGCCAAGTCGATAAAGCCATGTCTGTCTGTCCGTCCGTCCGTCCGTCCGTCTTGTTGAGCGCCTGGATCTCAGAGACTATAAGAGTTAGGGTAACCAAATTTGGTTTCAGGATTCATGTGATATCACACTGCTACAAGTGTATTTCAAAATTTCGCCCCGCCCCCTTTCGCCACCACAAAGGACGAAAATCTGTGGCAGGCACAATTTTAAAGATACGATAAAACTAAAAACGCAGTATCGTAGAGAATGACCATATCTACCAGATTGCTGAATCTGAATCAGATCGGAACATAATTATAGCCAGAATGAAGAAATTAATTTTCAGTTGCTTCCCCCGCCTCCCCTGACAAAACATACTACTCTATCTCTTTCTCGCTCGCACACTCTGCCGCGTTCAGTGCGCGAGCAATCCCTAGCGGAGGAGATGTAGAATATGAATGGTACATCTATAATCTACATGTTAGATGTAAAATATACATTGTAGATGCAGATGTAGATAACAAATGTAGCAAAAAAATGTAAAATGTAAAATTTTTTTAGCCAGAATGGCGAAATTAATTTTCAGTTGCTTCCCCCGCCCCCTTCTGAAGAGAATCGCTACTCTATCTCTTTCTCGATCGCACACTCTGCCGCGTTCAGTGCGCGAGCAACCCCTAGCGGAGGAGATGCAGAATATAAGTGGTACATCTATAATCTACATGTTAGATGTAAAATATACATTGTAGATGTAGATGTAGATAACAGATGTAGCATACAAATGGAATATGTAAAATTTTTTTTTTTAATTCTAAAATTCTAAAAAATCATGCTCCAAAATATATATACTGACTGAGGAGTACAGAAGCGACTCACACGTTCCTTCTAGTTTAATTCTAAAATTCTAAAAAATTATATGCTCAAAAATGTATATACTGACTGAGAATGGGTATAAGTAGAGTCGCGTCCTCAGAAGCGACTCACACGTTCCTTCTCGTTTTTCAGATATATATATCGATATATCGTAGAAATATCGATGATTTCGGCTAATAATGCTTTGAATATCATATCGTTTTGAAATTAAATATCGCATTGAAGTACCGATATAATATCGATATTGCCATATCGATACCCATCCCTAACACCAACCGATTAGCATAGACGACTCCAACAAATATCATTAAAATCATTTAGGTATAAAAATCGTAATATTCACAACTTTCTTTTGGATATAAATATTTAATTTTTTGGGTTAACGATTGAACTTTTTTTTTTTTCAGATAATCGTACTTGTTCGTACAACGCTAAAAGATTTACTACTTGCTGTTGAAGGAACTATAATAATGAGTGAAACCTTGCGCGACGCTCTGGATAACATTTTTAATGCTCGTGTTCCAACCGTTTTCAAGCGCGGTAGTTGGCTGTCATCTAGTTTGGGATTTTGGTTTACTGAACTGGTTGAACGTCATACTCAAATTAATAACTGGTGTTTCGGTTCTCGTCCCGTAGTTTTTTGGATGTCAGGATTTTTTAATCCGCAAGGGTTTTTGACGGCAATGCGACAAGAGGTAGCTCGAGCTCACCAAGGCTGGGCACTAGATCAAGTCACAATGCACAATGACGTACTTAAAGTTGGAACAGAAGAGTGCAAGAAACCACCCAAAGAAGGCGTATTTATATATGGACTATACGTTGATGGTGCTGGTTGGGATAGACGCACATCTCGATTGGTAGAAGCAACAAATAAGGTGTTGTTTACTCTAATGCCAGTCGTTCACATCTATGCCATATTTTCTACAGCTTCAAAAAATCCCAAACTATACACTTGCCCTGTTTACAAAAAAATTAATCGTACCGACTTAAATTACATTTGTCCCTTATGGCTGCAATCTAATAAGCAACCAGATCATTGGATTCTGCGTGGTGTTGCACTTTTGTGTGATGTAAAATAATTAAAAATAAATAAATAATTTCATTTTCTAAACACGTACTTCCAGGACTTAACCGTTCCGAGGACATCAAATATAATATAACTAAAATAGACTCTTCGAACATGTTAATCTTGTTTGTCGCCTAGTTCTCAAAGAATATAAAAGCTAGAGAAAAAACCGTTTTGTAACAACATTTTGCATCCCCAAAAGACGACAATAAGTGGCATTTTACACAATTTTAAAGATACGGGGAAACGAACACGCAGTACAGAATGACCATATCTACCAGATTGACGATTCAAGTTTAGATCGGATAACTACTATAGCCAGAAGAAAGAAATTAATTTTCAGTTGCTTCCCCCGCCTCCTCCAGCAAGAGACTCGATACTCATTTTCTTTCTCGCTCGCACACTCTGACGCGTTCAGTGCGCGAGCAACCCCTAGCGGAGGAGATGTAGAATCTAAATCTAATCTACATGTTAGATGTAAAATATACATAGATGTAGATAACAAATGTAGAAAAAAAATGTAATATGTAAAATTTGTTTTTTAAATCTAAAATTCTAAAAAAGTATAAGCTCGCGTCCCCAGAAGTAACTCACACGTTCCTTCTCGTTGTAATTTAATTATTGTTTATATCACGTCGGGGTCAAAAAATGTTGAGCTACTGAGTTTCTTCAGTACGTTGTAATTGCGATATTATTAAAAAGCCGATGATTGTTCAAGATATAAGTTAAGAATAATAAATTGCAGCATATTCTGAAGTGGGCGTTTTACGGCTTCATAGGCTCACTTGGGCTGATAACGATCTGCACAGCTGCTGACGTCGTGTGCCGAGGCCGAACACGCATTGTCGTACGACCTGAACACGTATGACCTAAACACTTTGTCCATTCGCACTTCTATAAAAGAGCCGAGCTTAGCGCTACGTCTTTAATCTTAAGCTACCTTCTTCAAAGTTTTCAATGAAAACAGGCAGGTTAATTTACAAATGTGAATTTATAAATAAAATTAAAGTAAAGTACTGTTAAACAAAATAAAAGTGTTAACGGGCGCCCGAGCAGGGACCTGACGACGCGCGAAAGAACAAAAAGATTTCTAAGCGCGCGATTACACAACATAGCAAAACGCCTATAAGTAGTCATCTTTCGTCGGTCCAAAAATCTTCGAGCCATTTGGTGCCGACTCCCGCTAACTATTGCGGTCTGCCGAATACTGAAGCACTAAATTGTTCGACCTGAACTTGTCCAAGAAGAGCTGTCCACATCCTGCAAGGCTCGTCCGCAGGAGATCTTGGCAAAAAGTACGAATCGCAGGATCCCTAGTAAGAATCATCTGAGGATAAACGGGAGGGCATCCGGATCGTCAACAAGAGTCCACATCCTGCAAGGCTCGTCCGCAGGAGATCTTAGCTAAACGTACGAATCGCAGGATCCCTAGTAAGAATCATCTGAGGATAAACGGGAGACCATCCGCATCGTCAACAAGAGTGGTCATCTCAACAAGCTTTACCGTAATATTGAAGCATCAAGCTGGTCGACCTGAATATGTTGCTCGACCTGAACTAATTGTTCAAACCAGAACTTAATTGGGAGCTCTCCACATCCTGCAAGGCTCGTCCACATGAGATCTTGGCAAAACGACACGCGGCGAAGAAACATTGTTAAAACAGAGAGAAAAACAAGTATTCATGTCGTTATAACGACGTATCATACCTCTTCAACGACCAGAACCAATGGACGTAGATTCTAGCGTTAGAACAAAACAAGTAAATTACATGAACCGACCGAATTTTGATTTCGGCAAACGCCAACCAAGTCACTCAGCACCAGGTGAAAAAAAACAAAGCAACTTCAATATAGAGAGCAATGAAATAGAAATCAAAACTCATGACGTCACACTCGCGGAATACGAACAACCCTTGGATAGCTACGAAGCTAATAATGACCTCGATGAAACCTTGGGTGAATATCTGGAACACTATGACGGTATAAATCAGATATAGTATACGGATGTTCATTTTTTAGAGTAAAGCGCTCATCTTATATCGAAGCTAAAGTAAGAGGCGGAAAAGGTCTAAAAATACTTATCGATACTGGGTCAAATCGTAATTATATAAAACGATGTTTAGTTTCCAATCCGATACCAAACGACACACCTTTTGAAGCTGCTTCAGTTGGTGGTACTATTGAGATTACACATCATAAGATAGCAAATCTATTTAACATATCTGATATTCCGGTAACATTTTTTTTACTCCCATCACTTTTAAGTAATGACAGCCTAAGAGAACTAAAAGCAGTAATTTTTACCGATAAGAATTGTATGACGATTAACAACTAAATCGCCATTCCAATAAAAGAGAAAGGTATAGAAGCAGTAAACAATATAAGTCCCATATTCGTATTCGTTTCCGCACGTCAGTTGATTGGTTGTTTGTTGTTGGTTTATGTTGCAAGCACCATCTGTATGGTTTGATTTGATTTGAAATTGAAATTGTTGGCTTGGGTATATTTATACCCGTACTCAAAAAAGAGTTAAGGGGTATATTAGATTTGTGGTAAAAGTGGATGTGTGTAACGTAGAGAAGGAAAATTTTCCGACCCCATAAAGTATATATATTCTTGATCAGCATCAATAGCCGAGTCGATAGAGCCATGTCTGTCTGTCCGTCCGTCCGTCCGTCCGTCCGTCCGTCCGTCCGTCCGTCCGTCTGTCCGTCTTGTTTGACGCCTGGTTCTCGGAGACTATAAGAGTTAGGGCAACCAAATTTGGTTTCAAGACTCATGTGATATCACACTGCTACAAGTGTATTTCAAAATTTCGCCCCGTCCCCTTTCGCCCCCACAAAGGACGAAAATCTGTGGCAGGCACAATTTTAAAGATACGATAAAACTAAAAACGCAGTATCGTAGAGAATGACCATATCTACCAGATTGCTGAACATGAATCAGATCGGATCATAATTATAGCCAGAATGAAGAAATTAATTTTCTGTTGGTTCCCCCGCCTCATCCAGCCAGAGACACGATACTCATTCTCTCTCTCGCTCGCACACTCTGCCGCGTTCAGTGCGCGAGCAACCCCCAGCGGAGGAGATGTAGAATCTAAATGGTACATCTATAATCAACATGTTAGATGTAAAATATACATTGTAGATGTAGATGTAGATAACAGATGTAGCAAAAAAATGTAAAATGTAAAATTTTTTTTAATTCTAAAATTTTAAAAAATCATATCTCAAAAATGTATTTACTGACTGAGTACGGGTATAAGTAGAGTCGCGTCCCCAGAAGCGACTCACACGTTCCTTCTCGTTCTACCTGTTTTTGGCTTGGGCAATGATTCCTTTTGCAAACTGGGGGGGAAAACAAATTGAGGCAAGCACCATGTACACACACACCCACACACGCATGCCCACGATATATATATATACACATATGAAACTGTGTGTTCTTGTTGTTGTATTGGGGGAGCGAAAAATGGCGACGCGACTCGGAAAACTGAAACTGGACACGACCCTCCAGCAAAAACGAACCGAAAGCGAACGCTGCCAAATCAACTATGACATGGCCCACATTTAGCGATCGATCTACTCAGTCCAGCCCGAATCCCAATCTAGCTGCAGTAGCTGCAGCAGCAGAACTGCTCGTGAGCCGAGTGCAAAAGAGCAGCCGAACAGAACGAATAGAATTGAAGTGGCTGCAACCAGAAGCATTTAAATTTAAAATTTTTTTTTTCTAGTATGAATTTTATGCAAGTGTGAGACTACAGCCCTACTTGTTAAGAAATATCCATTCGATTATTCTACCAATTAAGGATGTGAAAGCAAACTCGACCAATGCCTGTGACAGCACGGGAATAAATTTCGCAAACAATATATATGTATGGATAGTAATGGCTTTTAAAAACGCTGAGCTCTAATGCAAATTGAAAGGAAAAATTTTGGGATGAACAACAAAAATTAGACTCTAAACTAGATATGAATTGGCTTTTAAACTGTCTGAAAGAGAGAGAGAGGGAAAATAAAAACTGTCTGTAAAAAGATTGTCTGTCCATATGTCAGTCTGTCAGTAGATCACTGTGTGTGTGGGATTTGGCGGGTATAAATTCCCTTTATTGGCCTACTGTCATAAGTGCGGACTGTGTTTTTAATTCACAAGTGAAATCAAAAAGAAACACAACGAGAAGGAACGTGTGAGTCGCTTCTGGGGACGCGACTCTACTTATACCCGTACTCAGTCAGTATATACATTTTTGAGATATGATTTTTTAGAATTTTAGAAAAAAAAAAAATTTTACATTTTACATTTTTTTGCTACATCTGTTATCTACATCTACATCTACAATGTATATTTTACATCTAAGATGTAGATTATAGATGTACCATTTACATATATTCTGCATCTCCACCGATAGGGGTTGCTCGCGCACTGAACGCGGCAGAGTGTGCGAGCGAGAAGGAGAATGAGTAGCGTGTCTCTGGCTGGAGGAGGCGGGGGAACCAACAGAAAATTAATTTCTTCATTCTGGCTATAATTATGATCCGATCTGATTCATATTCGGCAATCTGGTAGATATGGGCATTCTCTACGATACTGCGTTTTTAGTTTTATCATATCTAAAATTGTGCCTGCCACAGATTTTCGTCCTTTGTGGGGGCGGAAGGGGGCGGGGCGAAATTTTGAAATACACTTGTAGCAGTGTGATATCACATGAGTCTTGAAACCAAATTTGGTTGCCCTAACTCTTATAGTCTCTGAGATCCAGGCGCTCAACAAGACGGACGGACGGACAGACGGACAGTCGGACAGACGGACAGACGGACGGACAGACGGACATGGCTATATCGACTCGGATATTGATGCTGATCAAGAATATATATACTTTATGGGGTCGGAAACGTTTCCTTCTCTGCGTTGCACACATCCACTTTTACCACAAATCTAATATACCCCTTAACTCTTTTTTGAGTACGGGTATAAAAATATACAAGTATTTGCAGGGCGCTCCAAGCGATAGTCAGTTCAAAAAAAAAAGATTAAAGATTTTATCGAGGGGCAAATTTTTGGCTGTCGAAAGTTCCATGGGGAGATGGGTCAAGAAGGTGGGGACTTTAAAATATTTACAATTGGACCATGGAAGCATTTAAACAGCACAACAAAACTAAAATCAAATACAAATTTAAAAAAGTACAATATGAAAAAAAAAAAAAATAAAATAAACTACAAGGACAAAAGGAGGATAGCAAGGAGAAGGAAAAACGTAAGAGATAAATAAGGGGAGGGATGTGCATGCCTACAATTGCATTTGTAATTCCAATTGGACGACTGGCAAGAGGAAGAGTAGTGGCACAATTGCAATTGGCGAATGTAAACAGTCTGTCCCAATGCAATATGTAGGCATGGCAAGCATCCAGTAATGGCTTGTGGAAAACAAGTTAAAAGATTACAAAAAGAAACACAGATACATGCAATTAACAGAGAAAACAAATTACGTTTACCTACGATCAGACGAAACGGCAAGGTACGTACAATCATAAAATACATAAACACAACAGTTTTCCTTATAATTAATCTGATTTAATCTTGTCTATTTGTTAAACTAACAGGAGGACGAGCAACAACAAAGCACCAGTAGGCATGAGCAGAGGCAATGCAAAAGTTTCATTGTCCCGTCATATCGGCCAGCTCCGTCATACTCCTGTAACCATACCATGCTGCTGCTGGTAATTTATGGGCGTCTCAATTGTAGTGGCATGTTGGATGGGAAACGCCGTCGTCGTCAATGTTAAGTAGTGGCCTCCAGCAATTGAAGAGTGCAGCATGGTTGTGGTCCATCAAGCGGCAATCTGGTCCGGCCGCCCGGAAGTTGGCATGTGTTTTTTTTTTTTTTTTTTTTTTTTTTTTGGGAAATAACTTAGGGTTTTAGTTAACAAAAAGATGGTATAACAAAGGTGAGAAGTGGGGGGGGGTTTGGTAAGGAGAACATAGATAGGGTGTGGAGTGTGGATGGGTGGCACCGCAACCGCGGGACTGCCGCTAGGCATTACTTCGCGGTGCGGCCTGTGGGGTCTTCTTTTGGATTTAGCCGGACTGGCTTCGCTCCAGCCTGCGCAGCTCCTTGAGTGTTGTTGCTGCCATGTTGGCAACTGTGCTCCATGCCTGCTCATCGGCTAGCATCTTCTCGATCAGGGTGTCCGCATTGACTCCTGCAAGTGTCTCCCCTAGCCTCTCTCGCTCTTGCGAGAAGCGGGGGCATACAAAGAAGATATGCTCCGCATCCTCTTGAACTCCAGGCCCGCAGTAGCTGCAGTATGGATCGTCTGCATGCTTGAAGCGGTGCAGGTACTGCCTGAAGCAGCCATGCCCCGTCAGCAGTTGTGCCAAGTAATGGTCCACCTGGCCTTGCCGTCTTTGCAGCCACGGTTTGATCTGGGGGATGAGCCGTCTGGTCCACCTCCCTTTTTCTGTTTGGTCCCATCGCCTTTGCCACCGGGCTATGGTGCCCTCTCGCCGCTCGCTGGCTACTTCCAGCCCGCTCTGTCGTTCATCCGCCAGGAGGTCCAGCGGGACCATGCCTGCCACAACCAGTGCGGCGTCTTCCGACACCGTCCGGAAGCAGCATGTAGCCCTTAGAGCGCAGCGCCGGTAGGCGCTTCTGCAGTCTCTGCTGTACGTGGTCACCCTCATTGCTGGTGCCCACACCGCTGATCCATATAATATTATGGATGTGACCACACCGACGATGAGCTGCCTGCTGCGCTGCCGTGGTCCTCCTGTATTGGCCATCATCCTGCTGATGGCCGCCGTTGCTGTGGCTGCTTTTGCGCTGGCGTGTTCCAGATGGGCCATGAATGTCATCCTCTGGTCCAGCATTACCCCTAGGTACTTCAGTGCCGGCTTGGTCACGATGACCGTATTGCCGATTCTCACGCATGCCTGCTCTACCTTCTTCCTGCTGCTCATTAGCACAGCCTCCGTTTTATTCTCCGCTAGGGACAGCCCGTTCGTTGCAAGCCAGGATCTTATCTTCCCGACTGCTGCGCTGCACATCTCTTCCGCATCTCGAATTTGTTTCGCCACTGTCACCAGTGCGATGTCGTCGGCGAAACCCACCAGGGTGCACCCTTCTGGTAATGTGAGCCGCAGGATGTCGTCATACATTACATTCCACAATATCGGCCCTAGGACCGAGCCCTGTGGAACGCCTCCAGTAATGTGATGTTGCTTTGCTCCTTCTTTCGTATCGTAGATCAGGACGCGGTCCGTGAAATAGCTTCGCAGCGTCCGTATGAGCTGCACAGATATGCCCCTCCTGCTCAGGGCCTCCAGAATGCTCCTCCAGCTGGCCGAGTTAAAGGCGTTTCGCACGTCAAGTGTGCATACTAGGCAGTATTTTTTGTCCCCTCCGGCCCATCGCGTTCCCGCCATGGCTTCCCTAGCTAGGTGTGTTACCATCAGAATGGCGTCGGTGGTGCTCCTCTGCTTCCGAAAGCCGAATTGTAGGTCGGAGAGGCCGTTACGCTCTGCCAGTTCCGCCTCCAGCCGATTGCAGATCATCCTCTCCAAAATCTTACCCATGGCGTCCAGCATGCATAGCGGCCGGTACGCAGATGGGTCGCTGAGCTCTTTGCCTGGCTTGGGTATCAGGACGAGCCTCTGCTGTTTCCATGCTCTTGGTACAGTCCGCTCCGCTAGACACTGGGTGTACATAGCAGCGAATGTGTCAGGATGGGCTCTGATTATGCATTTTAGAGCTGCATTTGGGACTCCATCGGGCCCTGGCGCTTTTCCCGTCTTCAGCTTGCTCGTGACCTCCAGTACCTCTCTGGCGGTGATGGTGGTGGTGGTGTCGGTCTGGCTCGCATCTTCCACACTGGCTCCCTCTTGTAGGGGAGGTTGCCAAGGGAAGAGGGTGTCGACAATTCCTCTCAGCTGCTCGGGGCACTTGGGCATAGGTTGTCTGTTTAGCCTCCCCATGACCAGCTTGTATGCCCCGCCGAAAGGTTCAGCATCGGCTGCATCGCAGAGTTCTTTGAAGCACTTACTCTTGCTGCTTCTGATGGCATCTTTCAATGATCTCCTTTTGGCCTTGAATACTACCCCATTGCTGCCGAATTGGGCTGTTCCTCTTGAGCGCTGGTAAGCTCGTCGAGCTGCGCAGCACTCCCTCCTAGCCTTGGCAATGTGCTCATTCCACCATGGTACGGGGCGGTGCCTGCTTCCTCCGATCTTCTTCTCGTCCATGGCTGCATCACAAGCCGCTTTGACGGTCCTGGTGATGGCGATCGCGGATGCTTCGGCATCCCCGGCGGCGCTCAGTCCTTCGGCTGCCGAGAGGAGCGTGGATCTGTTGAGGCTTTCCTCCTTGTACCCAGTCCAGAGCGCATTTTGTATTATTGCGGTGTTCCTTGGTGCGGTGAAGTCCGTCACCACAGCGAGATGGTCGCTATGAGTATATGTACTCAGCACATTCCACTTCGAGTGACGTGCGAGCTCCGGGCTTGCAAAGGTGAGGTCAATGATGGACTCTCTTCCTGCTTTGCTGTACGTTGGTGTGCTGCCTTTGTTGAGGAGGCAGATGTTCAGGCTGGCAAACTCGTCTAGAAGCGATGTCCCGCGAGGTGTGTTTTTCGTGCTGCCCCAAGTCGTTGCCCAGGCGTTGAAGTCGCCCGCTATCAGGACCGGCGATTTGTCTCGGGCGTCGTTGGCGATGCTGCTAATAATCTCCTCGAACTCCTGTTGAGAGAATCGTGGTGCTATGTAGCAACTATATACAAACATACCATTATATTTAGCCCTCACATAGCCCACTCTGGACAATCTGTGCGTGAGCTGGCCTGGTTGTGGGCCACAGCTCCAGATTGCCGCTCCTCCGTCTGAGCTTTGCTGCCAGACTCCTTCGTGTTTTCCCGAGTAGGGCTCGCTGAGTAGCGCTATGTCTATCTTCTGCTCCAGGACTGTTTGCGCCAAAAGGTCCTGCGCAGCTCGGCAGTGGTTAAGGTTAAGCTGGAGGAGCTTACCCATTAGCCAGTTTAAGCAGGGCCTTCTTGAACTCCGGGCAGCTGCGGCTAAGGACTGAGTGGGCTGCCGAGCGGGTGTCTCCTGGCTTGCCAACGCACAGTATGCACTTTGGCGGGTTGTTGCATATGTTGTGCATGTGGCCCTCCCCCTCCGCACCTAAAACAGACATCTCTTGCCACTGGGCGCTTGGATCTGCACCTGGCTGCAGTGTGTCCAAAGCCCATGCAGTTGTAACATCGTGTTGGCGCAATGCGGCGTCGTATGCGACACACCACCCATCCAATTCGCACCTTGCCAAGTTCTAGGAGCCTATGGGCGAGGTCGGGCTGGAGGTTTAGTGTGGCTCTTTGCGTCGCTCCATACGCTTTCCGCATGTACGGCGCTACTGCGTGTGGTAGTGCGCTTTCCAGCGCTGCGGATATCGCCTCCGATACCTCCTCGCTGGTCGTTACCTCGTCTATATCGAGGACTTCAACCGCAGTCGTCTCCTGGATGGTCTTCACTGCTGCCTTACCGCCAAGCGCTTCTTGAATGGCCACCTGCAGCTCCTGGATGGCAGGGTCAGAGGGTTGTTGCATCCTGAGTAGCAGCTCCCCCGAGGCAGTCTTCCGGATGCCCTGAACCTTGTTTTTCAGGGTCTGGAGAGTTGGTGCTGTCTTCACCAGCTTGAGGATGTCGGCGTATGATGCCTCCTCGGTGCATTTGACCAGCACTGCGTCTGGCCGGGCTGTCTTCTTCTGTTTGGCACGCCTGCCTCTGACCTCACTCCACTTCTGGGTTGGGTCAGCGCTTTCTGCCTTGCTAGTCGGGTTTTTGGTCGCCTCTTGCCGGATGGTGTCAGGATGGCCTTGCCTGGGCTTGGCGCGAGCACTCTTCTCCTCAGTTTGCGTCGCCTTAGTCGCACTGGGCTTCGTGGGGTGTGGATCACAGTGGTCCAGCCTGGGTAGGGGGCCTGCAGGTTGGCAGTGGCACTGGCAGTCTCCTGGCTCTGTCCTTTCCTCCGCTGGCGCCTTCAGCTGGGACCTGACTTCCATTTGCAGCTCCTTCATTCGCCCGATCATCTTCTTGATGGCCATGTTGATAGACCTCTGGCCCTTTTCATTCATTTGATGTAGGAGATCATCCAGTATTGCTCCCATCTCGTCGATGTCTTGGGCGCTGGTCCTGCTCCTCTTAGGGGGTTTTTCCTCACGCTACTCGATGGAGAAGGGGGGTCCCGCGGCCTCTTTGGGGTATCGGCGTCCTTTAATTCGTCCTGTGGCGGCCCGCTGGCAAAGCTGCGCATCGAGCTTTGCTTCATGGGCGGCGCTGAGGCTGCTAGTTGTTGTGGCGGTGTTCGGGCCACTTTTGAAGCTTTTTGGAAAGCCATTGCTCCGTTGCTTGTCATGCTACTTGCTTCGTCGGCCAAGTGTGCCACCGGCAAAGCAAGGTTGGGGGAAATGGTTGTTGGGGGCTCCAGAATTCCACCAGCGGGTGGGAAGTTTTACGGTTCGGATAGAGCGTAAGCCGTATAGATGTTCCCGCCTAGGAGGTAGGCAGTGCTTCCCTTGGAGCAGGTCGCTGTCAGAAGATATCTGCTGTGGGGGCCACTGTCTCTCCGCAGCGGACGCTGTCAAGGGCTGCCTGCTTTGGCACCCAGTGCCCCTTCACAGCACTGCTGTCGATCAGCTGGTTAGTGGCCTGCACTCTCCAGCCCTGGTATACCAGTCGATCAGCTGCGATGCCTGGAGTGGAATGTGTGCAACCCCAAAGTAGAGTGGAAAAGGAGGAAAAGGAAAAAAAAAAAAAAAGGAAAAAAGGCGGGAGCCTCCGGGCGTTGAGTGACAATGCAACGCACTCAGGGTGGGGCCTGGCACCCCTTGCCCCCTTTGGGTGCCCGTGGAGGAACGACGAGCAGTCCGGATCCGGGGCCAACAGGTGTGTGGCTCGGCTCTCCCAGGTGAGCACGCGGTGTCGACAACGCTTTGGCTGATGTGTGGTTTTTTTGGTGTATTTCGGGATTTCAGGCCCTGTTTGCAGAGCAGCTGTTTGTCGCGTCCGCACTCGAAAAATTCAAAATTCCGATTGTTTTTTCAAGTTGGCATGTGTTTTTTTTTTTTTTTTTTATTTGGGAAATAACTTAGGGTTTTAGTTAACAAAAAGATGGTATAACAAAGGTGAGAAGTGTGGAGTTTGTAAGGAGAACAAAAAAAGGGGGGGGGGGGGTGTGGGGGGGGGGCACCCCGGGGGGGCCCCTAGGGGTATATTTTTTCGGGGGGGGGGGGTGGGGTTTTTTTGGATTTAGCCGTGACTGGCTTCGCTCCAGCCTGCGCAGCTCCTTGAGTGTTGTTGCTGCCATGTTGGCAACTGTGCTCCATGCCTGCTCATCGGCTAGCATCTTCTCGATCAGGGTGTCCGCATTGACTCCTGCAAGTGTCTCCCCTAGCCTCTCTCGCTCTTGCGAGAAGCGGGGGCATACAAAGAAGATATGCTCCGCATCCTCTTGAACTCCAGGCCCGCAGTAGCTGCAGTATGGATCGTCTGCATGCTTGAAGCGGTGCAGGTACTGCTTGAAGCAGCCATGCCCCGTCAGCAGTTGTGCCAAGTAATGGTCCACCTGGCCTTGCCGTCTTTGCAGCCACGGTTTGATCTGGGGGATGAGCCGTCTGGTCCACCTCCCTTTTTCTGCTTGGTCCCATCGCCTTTGCCACCGGGCTATGGTGCCCTCTCGCCGCTCGCTGGCTACTTCCAGCCCGCTCTGTCGTTCATCCGCCAGGAGGTCCAGCGGGACCATGCCTGCCACAACCAGTGCGGCGTCTTCCGACACCGTCCGGAAGCAGCATGTAGCCCTTAGAGCGCAGCGCCGGTAGGCGCTTCTGCAGTCTCTGCTGTACGTGGTCACCCTCATTGCTGGTGCCCACACCGCTGATCCATATAATATTATGGATGTGACCACACCGACGATGAGCTGCCTGCTGCGCTGCCGTGGTCCTCCTGTATTGGCCATCATCCTGCTGATGGCCGCCGTTGCTGTGGCTGCTTTTGCGCTGGCGTGTTCCAGATGGGCCTTGAATGTCATCCTCTGGTCCAGCATTACCCCTAGGTACTTCAGTGCCGGCTTGGTCACGATGACCGTATTGCCGATTCTCACGCATGCCTGCTCTACCTTCTTCCTGCTGCTCATTAGCACAGCCTCCGTTTTATTCTCCGCTAGGGACAGCCCGTTCGTTGCAAGCCAGGATCTTATCTTCCCGACTGCTGCGCTGCACATCTCTTCCGCATCTCGAATTTTGTTTCGCCACTGTCACCAGTGCGATGTCGTCGGCGAAACCCACCAGGGTGCACCCTTCTGGTAATGTGAGCCGCAGGATGTCGTCATACATTACATTCCACAATATCGGCCCTAGGACCGAGCCCTGTGGAACGCCTCCAGTAATGTGATGTTGCTTTGCTCCTTCTTTCGTATCGTAGATCAGGACGCGGTCCGTGAAATAGCTTCGCAGCGTCCGTATGAGCTGCTCAGATATGCCCCTCCTGCTCAGGGCCTCCAGAATGCTCCTCCAGCTGGCCGAGTTAAAGGCGTTTCGCACGTCAAGTGTGCATACTAGGCAGTATTTTTTGTCCCCTCCGGCCCATCGCGTTCCCGCCATGGCTTCCCTAGCTAGGTGTGTTACCATCAGAATGGCGTCGGTGGTGCTCCTCTGCTTCCGAAAGCCGAATTGTAGGTCGGAGAGGCCGTTACGCTCTGCCAGTTCCGCCTCCAGCCGATTGCAGATCATCCTCTCCAAAATCTTACCCATGGCGTCCAGCATGCATAGCGGCCGGTACGCAGATGGGTCGCTGAGCTCTTTGCCTGGCTTGGGTATCAGGACGAGCCTCTGCTGTTTCCATGCTCTTGGTACAGTCCGCTCCGCTAGACACTGGGTGTACATAGCAGCGAATGCGTCAGGATGGGCTCTGATTATGCATTTTAGAGCTGCATTTGGGACTCCATCGGGCCCTGGCGCTTTTCCCGTCTTCAGCTTGCTCGTGACCTCCAGTACCTCTCTGGCGGTGATGGCGGTGGTGGTGTCGGTCTGGCTCGCATCTTCCACACTGGCTCCCTCTTGTAGGGGGAGGTTGCCAAGGGAAGAGGGTGTCGACAATTCCTCTCAGCTGCTCGGGGCACTTGGGCATAGGTTGTCTGTTTAGCCTCCCCATGACCAGCTTGTATGCCCCGCCGAAAGGTTCAGCATCGGCTGCATCGCAGAGTTCTTTGAAGCACTTGCTCTTGCTGCTTCTGATGGCATCTTTCAATGTTCTCCTTTTGGCCTTGAATACTACCCCATTGCTGCCGAATTGGGCTGTTCCTCTTGAGCGCTGGTAAGCTCGTCGAGCTGCGCAGCACTCCCTCCTAGCCTTGGCAATGTGCTCATTCCACCATGGTACGGGGCGGTGCCTGCTTCCTCCGATCTTCTTCTCGTCCATGGCTGCATCACAAGCCGCTTTGACGGTCCTGGTGATGGCGATCGCGGATGCTTCGGCATCCCCGGCGGCGCTCAGTCCTTCGGCTGCCGAGAGGAGCGTGGATCTGTTGAGGCTTTCCTCCTTGTACCCAGTCCAGAGCGCATTTTGTATTATTGCGGTGTTCCTTGGTGCGGTGAAGTCCGTCACCACAGCGAGATGGTCGCTATGAGTATATGTACTCAGCACATTCCACTTCGAGTGACGTGCGAGCTCCGGGCTTGCAAAGGTGAGGTCAATGATGGACTCTCTTCCTGCTTTGCTGTACGTTGGTGTGCTGCCTTTGTTGAGGAGGCAGATGTTCAGGCTGGCAAACTCGTCTAGAAGCGATGTCTCGCGAGGTGTGTTTTTCGTGCTGCCCCAAGTCGTTGCCCAGGCGTGGAAGTCGCCCGCTATCAGGACCGGCGATTTGTCTCGGGCGTCGTTGGCGATGCTGCTAATAATCTCCTCGAACTCCTGTTGAGAGAATCGTGGTGCTATGTAGCAACTATATACAAACATACCATTATATTTAGCCCTCACATAGCCCACTCTGGACAATCTGTGCGTGAGCTGGCCTGGTTGTGGGCCACAGCTCCAGATTGCCGCTCCTCCGTCTGAGCTTTGCTGCCAGACTCCTTCGTGTTTTCCCGAGTAGGGCTCGCTGAGTAGCGCTATGTCTATCTTCTGCTCCAGGACTGTTTGCGCCAAAAGGTCCTGCGCAGCTCGGCAGTGGTTAAGGTTAAGCTGGAGGAGCTTACCCATTAGCCAGTTTAAGCAGGGCCTTCTTGAACTCCGGGCAGCTGCGGCTAAGGACTGAGTGGGCTGCCGAGCGGGTGTCTCCTGGCTTGCCAACGCACAGTATGCACTTTGGCGGGTTGTTGCATATGTTGTGCATGTGGCCCTCCCCTCCGCACCTAAAACAGACATCTCTTGCCACTGGGCGCTTGGATCTGCACCTGGCTGCAGTGTGTCCAAAGCCCATGCAGTTGTAACATCGTGTTGGCGCAATGCGGCGTCGTATGCGACACACCACCCATCCAATTCGCACCTTGCCAAGTTCTAGGAGCCTATGGGCGAGGTCGGGCTGGAGGTTTAGTGTGGCTCTTTGCGTCGCTCCATACGCTTTCCGCATGTACGGCGCTACTGCGTGTGCTAGTGCGCTTTCCAGCGCTGCGGATATCGCCTCCGATACCTCCTCGCTGGTCGTTACCTCGTCTATATCGAGGACTTCAACCGCAGTCGTCTCCTGGATGGTCTTCACTGCTGCCTTACCGCCAAGCGCTTCTTGAATGGCCACCTGCAGCTCCTGGGTGGCAGGGTCAGAGGGTTGTTGCATCCTGAGTAGCAGCTCCCCCGAGGCAGTCTTCCGGATGCCCTGAACCTTGTTTTTCAGGGTCTGGAGAGTTGGTGCTGTCTTCACCAGCTTGAGGATGTCGGCGTATGATGCCTCCTCGGTGCATTTGACTAGCACTGCGTCTGGCCGGGCTGTCTTCTTCTGTTTGGCACGCCTGCCTCTGACCTCACTCCACTTCTGGGTTGGGTCAGCGCTTTCTGCCTTGCTAGTCGGGTTTTTGGTCGCCTCTTGCCGGATGGTGTCAGGATGGCCTTGCCTGGGCTTGGCGCGAGCACTCTTCTCCTCAGTTTGCGTCGCCTTAGTCGCACTGGGCTTCGTGGGGTGTGGATCACAGTGGTCCAGCCTGGGTAGGGGGCCTGCAGGTTGGCAGTGGCACTGGCAGTCTCCTGGCTCTGTCCTTTCCTCCGCTGGCGCCTTCAGCTGGGACCTGACTTCCATTTGCAGCTCCTTCATTCGCCCGATCATCTTCTTGATGGCCATGTTGATAGACCTCTGGCCCTTTTCATTCATTTGATGTAGGAGATCATCCAGTATTGCTCCCATCTCGTCGATGTCTTGGGCGCTGGTCCTGCTCCTCTTAGGGGGGGTTTTCCTCACGCTACTCGATGGAGAAGGGGGGTCCCGCGACCTCTTTGGGGTATCGGCGTCCTTTAATTCGTCCTGTGGCGGCCCGCTGGCAAAGCTCCGCATCGAGCTTTGCTTCATGGGCGGCGCTGAGGCTGCTAGTTGTTGTGGCGGTGTTCGGGCCACTTTTGAAGCTTTTTGGAAAGCCATTGCTCCGTTGCTTGTCATGCTACTTGCTTCGTCGGCCAAGTGTGCCACCGGCAAAGCAAGGTTGGGGGAAATGGTTGTTGGGGGCTCCGGAATTCCACCAGCGGGTGGGAAGTTTTACGGTTCGGATAGAGCGTAAGCCGTATAGATGTTCCCGCCTAGGAGGTAGGCAGTGCTTCCCTTGGAGCAGGTCGCTGTCAGAAGATATCTGCTGTGGGGGCCACTGTCTCTCCGCAGCGGACGCTGTCAAGGGCTGCCTGCTTTGGCACCCAGTGCCCCTTCACAGCACTGCTGTCGATCAGCTGGTTAGTGGCCTGCACTCTCCAGCCCTGGTATACCAGTCGATCAGCTGCGATGCCTGGAGTGGAATGTGTGCAACCCCAAAGTAGAGTGGAAAAGGAGGAAAAGGAAAAAAAAAAAAAAGGAAAAAAGGCGGGAGCCTCCGGGCGTTGAGTGACAATGCAACGCACTCAGGGTGGGGCCTGGCACCCCTTGCCCCCTTTGGGTGCCCGTGGAGGAACGACGAGCAGTCCGGATCCGGGGCCAACAGGTGTGTGGCTCGGCTCTCCCAGGTGAGCACGCGGTGTCGACAACGCTTTGGCTGATGTGTGGTTTTTTTTCGCAGGTGTATTTCGGGATTTCGGGCCCTGTTTGCAGAGCAGCTGTTTGTCGCGTCCGCACTCGAAAAAATTCGCGATTGTTTTTTCAAGTTGGCATGTGTTTTTTTTTTTTTTTTTTTATTTGGGAAATAACTTAGGGTTTTAGTTAACAAAAAGATGGTATAACAAAGGTGAGAAGTGTGGGGGGGGTTTGGTAAGGAGAACATAGATAGGGTGTGGAGTGTGGATGGGTGGCACCGCAACCGCGGGACTGCCGCTAGGCATTACTTCGCGGTGCGGGCTGTGGGGTCTTCTTTTGGATTTAGCCGGACTGGCTTCGCTCCAGCCTGCGCAGCTCCTTGAGTGTTGTTGCTGCCATGTTGGCAACTGTGCTCCATGCCTGCTCATCGGCTAGCATCTTCTCGATCAGGGTGTCCGCATTGACTCCTGCAAGTGTCTCCCCTAGCCTCTCTCGCTCTTGCGAGAAGCGGGGGCATACAAAGAAGATATGCTCCGCATCCTCTTGAACTCCAGGCCCGCAGTAGCTGCAGTATGGATCGTCTGCATGCTTGAAGCGGTGCAGGTACTGCTTGAAGCAGCCATGCCCCGTCAGCAGTTGTGCCAAGTAATGGTCCACCTGGCCTTGCCGTCTTTGCAGCCACGGTTTGATCTGGGGGATGAGCCGTCTGGTCCACCTCCCTTTTTCTGCTTGGTCCCATCGCCTTTGCCACCGGGCTATGGTGCCCTCTCGCCGCTCGCTGGCTACTTCCAGCCCGCTCTGTCGTTCATCCGCCAGGAGGTCCAGCGGGACCATGCCTGCCACAACCAGTGCGGCGTCTTCCGACACCGTCCGGAAGCAGCATGTAGCCCTTAGAGCGCAGCGCCGGTAGGCGCTTCTGCAGTCTCTGCTGTACGTGGTCACCCTCATTGCTGGTGCCCACACCGCTGATCCATATAATATTATGGATGTGACCACACCGACGATGAGCTGCCTGCTGCGCTGCCGTGGTCCTCCTGTATTGGCCATCATCCTGCTGATGGCCGCCGTTGCTGTGGCTGCTTTTGCGCTGGCGTGTTCCAGATGGTCCTTGAATGTCATCCTCTGGTCCAGCATTACCCCTAGGTACTTCAGTGCCGGCTTGGTCACGATGACCGTATTGCCGATTCTCACGCATGCCTGCTCTACCTTCTTCCTGCTGCTCATTAGCACAGCCTCCGTTTTATTCTCCGCTAGGGACAGCCCGTTCGTTGCAAGCCAGGATCTTATCTTCCCGACTGCTGCGCTGCACATCTCTTCCGCATCTCGAATTTTGTTTCGCCACTGTCACCAGTGCGATGTCGTCGGCGAAACCCACCAGGGTGCACCCTTCTGGTAATGTGAGCCGCAGGATGTCGTCATACATTACATTCCACAATATCGGCCCTAGGACCGAGCCCTGTGGAACGCCTCCAGTAATGTGATGTTGCTTTGCTCCTTCTTTCGTATCGTAGATCAGGACGCGGTCCGTGAAATAGCTTCGCAGCGTCCGTATGAGCTGCTCAGATATGCCCCTCCTGCTCAGGGCCTCCAGAATGCTCCTCCAGCTGGCCGAGTTAAAGGCGTTTCGCACGTCAAGTGTGCATACTAGGCAGTATTTTTTGTCCCCTCCGGCCCATCGCGTTCCCGCCATGGCTTCCCTAGCTAGGTGTGTTACCATCAGAATGGCGTCGGTGGTGCTCCTCTGCTTCCGAAAGCCGAATTGTAGGTCGGAGAGGCCGTTACGCTCTGCCAGTTCCGCCTCCAGCCGATTGCAGATCATCCTCTCCAAAATCTTACCCATGGCGTCCAGCATGCATAGCGGCCGGTACGCAGATGGGTCGCTGAGCTCTTTGCCTGGCTTGGGTATCAGGACGAGCCTCTGCTGTTTCCATGCTCTTGGTACAGTCCGCTCCGCTAGACACTGGGTGTACATAGCAGCGAATGCGTCAGGATGGGCTCTGATTATGCATTTTAGAGCTGCATTTGGGACTCCATCGGGCCCTGGCGCTTTTCCCGTCTTCAGCTTGCTCGTGACCTCCAGTACCTCTCTGGCGGTGATGGCGGTGGTGGTGTCGGTCTGGCTCGCATCTTCCACACTGGCTCCCTCTTGTAGGGGAGGTTGCCAAGGGAAGAGGGTGTCGACAATTCCTCTCAGCTGCTCGGGGCACTTGGGCATAGGTTGTCTGTTTAGCCTCCCCATGACCAGCTTGTATGCCCCGCCGAAAGGTTCAGCATCGGCTGCATCGCAGAGTTCTTTGAAGCACTTGCTCTTGCTGCTTCTGATGGCATCTTTCAATGTTCTCCTTTTGGCCTTGAATACTACCCCATTGCTGCCGAATTGGGCTGTTCCTCTTGAGCGCTGGTAAGCTCGTCGAGCTGCGCAGCACTCCCTCCTAGCCTTGGCAATGTGCTCATTCCACCATGGTACGGGGCGGTGCCTGCTTCCTCCGATCTTCTTCTCGTCCATGGCTGCATCACAAGCCGCTTTGACGGTCCTGGTGATGGCGATCGCGGATGCTTCGGCATCCCCGGCGGCGCTCAGTCCTTCGGCTGCCGAGAGGAGCGTGGATCTGTTGAGGCTTTCCTCCTTGTACCCAGTCCAGAGCGCATTTTGTATTATTGCGGTGTTCCTTGGTGCGGTGAAGTCCGTCACCACAGCGAGATGGTCGCTATGAGTATATGTACTCAGCACATTCCACTTCGAGTGACGTGCGAGCTCCGGGCTTGCAAAGGTGAGGTCAATGATGGACTCTCTTCCTGCTTTGCTGTACGTTGGTGTGCTGCCTTTGTTGAGGAGGCAGATGTTCAGGCTGGCAAACTCGTCTAGAAGCGATGTCTCGCGAGGTGTGTTTTTCGTGCTGCCCCAAGTCGTTGCCCAGGCGTGGAAGTCGCCCGCTATCAGGACCGGCGATTTGTCTCGGGCGTCGTTGGCGATGCTGCTAATAATCTCCTCGAACTCCTGTTGAGAGAATCGTGGTGCTATGTAGCAACTATATACAAACATACCATTATATTTAGCCCTCACATAGCCCACTCTGGACAATCTGTGCGTGAGCTGGCCTGGTTGTGGGCCACAGCTCCAGATTGCCGCTCCTCCGTCTGAGCTTTGCTGCCAGACTCCTTCGTGTTTTCCCGAGTAGGGCTCGCTGAGTAGCGCTATGTCTATCTTCTGCTCCAGGACTGTTTGCGCCAAAAGGTCCTGCGCAGCTCGGCAGTGGTTAAGGTTAAGCTGGAGGAGCTTACCCATTAGCCAGTTTAAGCAGGGCCTTCTTGAACTCCGGGCAGCTGCGGCTAAGGACTGAGTGGGCTGCCGAGCGGGTGTCTCCTGGCTTGCCAACGCACAGTATGCACTTTGGCGGGTTGTTGCATATGTTGTGCATGTGGCCCTCCCCTCCGCACCTAAAACAGACATCTCTTGCCACTGGGCGCTTGGATCTGCACCTGGCTGCAGTGTGTCCAAAGCCCATGCAGTTGTAACATCGTGTTGGCGCAATGCGGCGTCGTATGCGACACACCACCCATCCAATTCGCACCTTGCCAAGTTCTAGGAGCCTATGGGCGAGGTCGGGCTGGAGGTTTAGTGTGGCTCTTTGCGTCGCTCCATACGCTTTCCGCATGTACGGCGCTACTGCGTGTGCTAGTGCGCTTTCCAGCGCTGCGGATATCGCCTCCGATACCTCCTCGCTGGTCGTTACCTCGTCTATATCGAGGACTTCAACCGCAGTCGTCTCCTGGATGGTCTTCACTGCTGCCTTACCGCCAAGCGCTTCTTGAATGGCCACCTGCAGCTCCTGGGTGGCAGGGTCAGAGGGTTGTTGCATCCTGAGTAGCAGCTCCCCCGAGGCAGTCTTCCGGATGCCCTGAACCTTGTTTTTCAGGGTCTGGAGAGTTGGTGCTGTCTTCACCAGCTTGAGGATGTCGGCGTATGATGCCTCCTCGGTGCATTTGACCAGCACTGCGTCTGGCCGGGCTGTCTTCTTCTGTTTGGCACGCCTGCCTCTGACCTCACTCCACTTCTGGGTTGGGTCAGCGCTTTCTGCCTTGCTAGTCGGGTTTTTGGTCGCCTCTTGCCGGATGGTGTCAGGATGGCCTTGCCTGGGCTTGGCGCGAGCACTCTTCTCCTCAGTTTGCGTCGCCTTAGTCGCACTGGGCTTCGTGGGGTGTGGATCACAGTGGTCCAGCCTGGGTAGGGGGCCTGCAGGTTGGCAGTGGCACTGGCAGTCTCCTGGCTCTGTCCTTTCCTCCGCTGGCGCCTTCAGCTGGGACCTGACTTCCATTTGCAGCTCCTTCATTCGCCCGATCATCTTCTTGATGGCCATGTTGATAGACCTCTGGCCCTTTTCATTCATTTGATGTAGGAGATCATCCAGTATTGCTCCCATCTCGTCGATGTCTTGGGCGCTGGTCCTGCTCCTCTTAGGGGGGGTTTTCCTCACGCTACTCGATGGAGAAGGGGGGTCCCGCGGCCTCTTTGGGGTATCGGCGTCCTTTAATTCGTCCTGTGGCGGCCCGCTGGCAAAGCTGCGCATCGAGCTTTGCTTCATGGGCGGCGCTGAGGCTGCTAGTTGTTGTGGCGGTGTTCGGGCCACTTTTGAAGCTTTTTGGAAAGCCATTGCTCCGTTGCTTGTCATGCTACTTGCTTCGTCGGCCAAGTGTGCCACCGGCAAAGCAAGGTTGGGGGAAATGGTTGTTGGGGGCTCCAGAATTCCACCAGCGGGTGGGAAGTTTTACGGTTCGGATAGAGCGTAAGCCGTATAGATGTTCCCGCCTAGGAGGTAGGCAGTGCTTCCCTTGGAGCAGGTCGCTGACAGAAGCTATCTGCTGTGGGGGCCACTGTCTCTCCGCAGCGGACGCTGTCAAGGGCTGGCTGCTTTGGCACCCAGTGCCCCTTCACAGCACTGCTGTCGATCAGCTGGTTAGTGGCCTGCACTCTCCAGCCCTGGTATACCAGTCGATCAGCTGCGATGCCTGGAGTGGAATGTATGCAACCCCAAAGTAGAGTGGAAAAGGAGAAAAAGGAAAAAAAAAGAAAAAAGAAGGGGAGAGCCTCCGGGCGTTGAGTGACAATGCAACGCACTCAGGGTGGGGCCTGGCACCCTCCCTTTGGGTGCCCGTGGAGGAACGACGAGCAGTCGGATCCGGGGCCAACAGGTGTGGGCTCGGCTCTCCCAGGCCCGGTGTCGACAACGCTTGCTGATGTGTGGTTTTTTCGCAGGTGTATTTCGGGATTTCGGGCCCTGTTTGCAGAGCAGCTGTTTGTCGCGCCCACTCAAAAAATTCGCGATTGTTTTCAAGTTGGCATGTGTGTCTGAGTGTGTGTGTGTGTGTGCACTGCATCGAGTATACGGGAATGGCTTCAAATTCACCCAAGATGACTGGCTGGCCAGCATGAGTGAAGGCAGGCTAAAACCAGCACACAAATACACAGACACAGATGCAGTTGCAGCAACGAGCGACGAACTGGTCCGGCCGCCCGTGCGTTGTCATAGTTGTATGATGGCTTGGAGTGTTATTGCTGGTCGAGGCAATCATTCTGAGCGACAAACGGGTCCGGCCGCCCGAGAATTGCATTGAATCGTGGAAGTAATGTCCTCAGTCAATAGATTGGCATCTGTTCCGGCCACCCAATAACTGACTGTGTGGTCGCTGCGTCGGTGCGTGAATTGGCTCATATTTGTATGAAGTGGTGACTGCAGGCTAAAGGCAACCCACAACAAGCTGCAGGCAGCGAGACGACGAACGGGTCCGGTCGCCCTCGACGCCCAAATCTATATTGGAGTGGCTGGCGATGCTTGTAGTTGTTGGCTGGTCAACAAGCATATCAATTTTGAACGACAAAACGGGTCCGGCCGCCCAAAAATTGTGTGCCAAAATGCATAAAAGTCAAGTAGTGGCAATCTGCCGCTGCAACGACTCGTATATTGGCCCAATGGACCACAAATCCCATCTCTCAGACGAGCAATGTCTGCAATTGTAGTGGAGAGAATTAGTGTTCGCTGTTGGTGGTGGCAAATTTTGTGTGTTTTTGCTAATTTATGTTGATTGTTTTTAGTGGCTGCTTCATATTTTAATTGCTTTTTCTTTCTTCTTTCTTTCTGTAGTGGCATCTCTAGTAGTGGACGCCCTCGTCCATTTGGCTTTGGTTGGACAGCGCTCTGGCTATTTGGCCGCTCCAAATTCGGGTCAGATCGGCTATAGGATCCTCATCCGTCCATCCATCTTCGTCATCGTCAACTCAGGATCATCCACCTCGAGGACAGGCGCTGGCTTTTTGAGTGGCTGTGGCAGCGTCCTGGGTGCCGATGACATTGCCAAAGGTGCATTCGACGACGATGACGTCGCCTCCAATGGCCTTGGAGCCGAAGTAGGAGTGGCTGCAGCTGAGGTCCCGTTAATGGTGGCCCCATTCCTCGATGGCCTCTTCCGCCTGCGTCCAGTGGCGGCCACATTATTGGCAGTAGTGGCTGGATTGGCCACAATTGGCGGCGGCATCTGCGTGGCAATCTCTGGGCGCAGCAGACTGGTCAGTAGATGCATCATTTCTTCCTTGCAGTCTCCCGCCCACCTAGCCGTCCTCGCCACTGCCACAGGAACGGATCGCAGCGCCAACAGCGACAATGCCTCCATCACCAATCCGCCCAGCAAGCCGCTGCTGATGTTGTTCTTGTTGCTGTTGTTGTTGTTGCTTCTGCTGCGGCTGACGACGATGACGACGCTTCCGCTGTTGTTGTTGTTGCTGCCGTTATTGTTGATGCTGGCGCTGGAATGGCTGGGGACTGGCCGCGTCATTGGAATTGGCATTTGCAGCCTGCAGTCGATCCACGGGGAGTCGCTGTTGATGTTGTTGTCGCTGCTGCTGCTGATGTTGATGTTGGCCACGGTGATGGCTCTGCCGACGTTGATGTTGTCGTAGCTGCAGCTGCTGCTCCCCGGATGACTGCTGGGTCCTCCTCCTCTCCCGCATCGCCATCATGTGCGACCTGAGGCGACTCCTGGCCCCGTTGTATGCCGGACATCCCTTATAGGCGCTGATGTGGGTACCCTGGCAATTGGCACACTTGGACGGCAGATGCCTTGGCTTTGTGCATGTGGTGGTGGAGTGCAGGCCGGCACACTTCATGCAGACAAAAGCCCTCCTGCAGTAGTTACGAGTGTGGCCTAGGGATTGGCAGCGGTGGCACTGCACGGGATGGCGTGGAGTGGCCTGGCGCTCTACTCTCACCGGCCGGCCACCAAGTTCAAGGAGCGCGAGAGCCGAGTAATGGCCACGCTCTGGTTTTGGCGAGATGACGGCCTCAAAGATGCCACTGCTGCTGCCACTACTACTGCCACTGGCACCATCCACGGGCCGAGCCCTAATAAAAGCGACATTATAATCCAACTCTTGCAGCTTTTCCTTGATCCAGTGGGTAGGAGTGGCATTGGGGAGATGGTGGGTCAGGAGCCTGAGGCCACGCTCCTGTCTGGGCTGGTGCGTAAAGTGGCCATCGGGTGGTGGGGGGCCACTGCCGCTGCTGCTGCTGTTATTGGCGTTGGAGTTGTTGTTGATGTTGATGCTGTTGGTGGTGGCAATATTGGGATTGGCAGTGGCAATGCTGAGAGCGTGAATGGGCATGGGATTGGCGACGATGGCAATACGAGTTGGCTGCAATATATCTAGATTGGTGGGTGGAGAGGGGGCGTTTTGGAGGGGGGCCTTTCGGTGGCTGGTTCAGCAGCTGTTGTTGTTGTTGCTGCTGCTGCTGCTGCTGTTGTAATTGCTGATATTTCTGGCGCCGTAATTGGCGGCGTCGACGCACCACTTTTGGTGCTGGCCCAAGGTCCTCGTCGTCCTCGTCCTCATCCCCATTCCTGGCCCCATCGCCGTCGTCGTCATCGTCATCATCAATGCCAGCATTGGCAGGCAGACTTCGCTTTCTCTTCCTCTCCCCACTGGCCATGCCCACAACCAAGTTCGAGCCCAGCATCGAACTCGAGCCATGTTCGATGTTGGACATGCTCACAGTATTGACTGTATATGTGTGTGAGTGTGAGTGGCGATGGGGTGGTGGTGTGGGCAAAGGGTATGTGTGTAGCAGCATTGGCTTGGGCGAGAGCGATTACAGCATCGCTATGCACTGCAATTTGGCGGGTAGTTGGGAGAGCAGAGCAGGCCAGAGCCGAAGCCGGAGGGCACTGACCGCGTCCAGAGTTCAGCGTACCTGCGCATGCGCTCTCCTCTCCAAGTCCTTCTCCCACCGACGATCGCCGCTGCTGCTGCTGCGGCGGCACCTGCTCAGGCAGAGCCCTCGTCATCAGATTCGCCGCCTTTGGTTGTGGTAGTGAGGGCGGAATAAGCGCCAAAGACGCTGCCGCCGCAGCCGATGCTGCCATGGCCTCCATCTGGGTCATCACCAGCGACGACGGCGATGCTGCCGTTGTTGTTGTTGTTGTAGTTGCTGCTGCTGCTGCTGCTGCAGGCGGCGGCGTATGTGTGGATGCCGCCGGCTTGTGGAGGTACAAGGAGGAGTAGGAGTGGCAACAACCGTGCGGTCAAACTCACCATCGCTCGCTATGGAGGAGTCTGAATCAGACGTGGTCATGGAGACGGTGGTCGACAGATCGATTAGCTGGGCATCCTCTTTTTTGGATGAGTGTGTCGTCGGCGCGATCACAATAAGACTGTTAGGCCACCATAGGTGGTCGTCAGCTATATTTATTTGTTTTCGCAAACAATCGGTCGCATGTACAAATATTCTTAGATGTAAGCCGTGATATTTTACAGGCAGGAACATAATTTCTAGTCTAGACTGTGATATTTTAGTGTTTTTTACATAAACTTATCAATAACGAGAAGGAACGTGTGAGTCGCTTCTGGGGACGCGACTCTACTTATACCCGTACTCAGTCAGTAAATACATTTTGGAGCATGATTTTTTAGAATTTTAGAATTTAAAAAAAATTTTACATTTTACATTTTTATGCTACATCTGTTATCTACATCTACATCTACAATGTATATTTTACATCTAACATGTAGATTATAGATGTACCATTTATATTCTACATCTCCTCCTCTAGGGGTTGCTCGCGCACTGAACGCAGCAGAGTGTGCGAGCGAGAGAGAGAATCAGTAGTGTGTCTCTGGCTGGCGGAGGCGGGGGAACCAACAGAAAATTAATTTCTTCATTCTGGCTATAATTATGATCCGATCTCATTCATATTCGGCAGTCTGGTAGATACGGGCATTCTCTACGATACTGCGTTTTTAGTTTTATCGTATCTTTAAAATTGTGCATGCCACAGATTTTCGTCCTTTGTGGGGGCGGAAGGGGGCGGGGCGAAATTTTGAAATACACTTGTAGCAGTGTGATATCACATGAGTCTGCAAAACAAATTTGGTTGCCCTAGCTTTTATAGTCTCTGAGATCCAGACTGAGATCCTCCGCAGCCGTCCCGGCTGGCCAATAGAAGGCCAGTGACCAGCAGGCCCTCAGCCGGCCACTGTAGGCGTTGTAGTGGCCCTCTCGTGCCATTGGACAATGGCTCTGGTCCAGTCCGTGTAGAGGCTTCTGTATGTAGTCGTTCCATGCCCAAAGCCAATGGATTTCCTTGGATTTGGCTAGCTGCTGAGTGAACTTGAGTGGGTCGACCTCGTTCTCTACGCTCCAGGATGGCACCAGAAGCTGTGGAATAAAGGAAAACAGAGTTTTTGCCACCCTGATCAGCATTATTA